>CAKASE010000060.1:1800000-2160345 GCA_916720795.1 Danaus chrysippus
TCATTTAGAATAGTATTTTTTGACAGACTTACCTTGATGTCTTAGCACCTCGAACTTCAGCAAAATTAAACCGCACTTTTTAAAAAATTAGTTATCATAAAAATATATTAACATCAGGAATATTATCCGATTTTGCTTTTATAAATCCTTTATCACACATAGTCGAAATAAACTTTTCAAATCGTTTTTCACTAATAAATTTGAGATATTTTTATCAAGTTAAAGATAATAGCCATAAACACTGTACTATTATGAAATTGCTTTAACATTATGACGTCACAAGTATGCTGACCAATCATGGCGCGTTTACAGTCACGTGATATATTTTTGAATTTTATCAATTTTTAATTGTTTATAATTAATTTAAAAAATATATTTCAAGTTTTTTGCATTAAAAATCCAATATAATTAATAATAAAGTTTTAAAATACATAAAAAAATTCAATACTTTTTTTTTTTTCAAAAACCCAATTTCCACCACAAATGGTAAACTAAGGTGTCTCTTTTGTTACGTTTATTACCCTGAATAAACGTTGTATGTGAAAATATTTAATGACAATATACGAGTAGGTACGTGTAGACTGTGCCGGTTCCACAACACGCGTGTGAATGTACAAATTAATCTCTGGTAACATTGTGACTCAAAAACAAACCCCGGTTTCTCTACACTCAAATAAAACGCCGTGTCTCTAAATGTATTCGACTGCTGTGTGTTTCCAATCGAAGTCCGGTTCTATAGTTATCGTGGGGATGAGTTTTGGTCGTTTCCGGGACGAAGGTTGAACCCTCCAGACGAAATTCAGATTAAAACATATTGATTCGCTGCAGCCTGCCTCGCCGCCGCCGGCCACCTCGCAACACTTTTGATCTCCGTTTATTAACCCGATTTTTCACGTCTCAATGTAAATATTGTTCGACAATCGTAACTATATATATTGTATATATTAACTGGCTAATTTAGAGCTGTAAATTTTTTTTCATAAAAAAAAATCCATGTGGAAAAAAAAAATCCATGTGGATGTTCCACAAATATTCCTGAACCGTATGTCATTGTATGTATGGTGCCGGGCGGCGCGCGGGGTTCAAACCTCTATTGTGTTAACGTTAGTTAAGATTCTGGAGCAGAAGCCGGAATGGATTTTTATTCTCGGATATTATTTTCTCTTTCCTTTCAGAAACTCGGTTGATAAGATTATGACGAATTAATTAATTTTTTTAATTTTATAAGTTGCAATGATTTTGAAATGTTAAAAGACGTAAAAATTATAAAAACATGTATTATCATTAAATTTATTGCCAGTTAGTATAAATTCGTACATGTCCGTAATTAACACGTTACATTGTTTTTCAGAACGTAGCTTAACTTCGAAAGTGTGACGACCAGTTAGTAATGATTATATTTTAATAACTAAACTAACATAAACTTTTAACTACGATGTTTATAATTTGTTTTAAGAAAAGATATGAAAGTATGATTATTCTAAATTAATGAAATATTGATATACTTTATAGTAAAACTCATTATATCCAACACATTAAACGATCAAGGTCGTTGAACACGAATACTTCCATAAAAACCGTGCAATAAAATTACATTCGCCGAAGTTAACCGACTGTAATATATTAATGGGGTGTTGAGCTCGATGTTGAGCTCCGGGAACGAACTCAATGATTAGCGGCGATCTTGAACGACTAGGATCAAATACATCGAGCGACCGCCCGCACTTACACTACAATGGACTATAAATTAATAGTCCGCAAGGAACTCTAACATGTGTGTGGTGTGTGTTACCTGTAGCGTTGTGTTGTCGAAGGTGGCGAGCAGCGCTGCGGGCGAGTCCAGCGACGAGCCTCGCCGCGAGCCCACCCGCACGCCGCGCTCTGGAACAACAGACAGACATACAGAGATTAGATGATGAGAATCATGATATAACACTGAAGGGCTTTCAAAGACATGGGAGGAAAATATTGAAAACAATGGAGAAATACGAAATAAACACTGACCGGCTCCAAAAGATATAAATATATGTAAATGAAAGTCATATATGTATTAATCTTCATTTAATTATTAATATTATATAATAATAAATTAGGAATAAGTGAATAGCTTTAAATGTTGTTTCTTTCACAGGTTTGTAATATTTATAATAATTACTTTTATGGGACTCCAGTGTTTTGTAAGTTATGATTATTATAATAAAAAAAATTCTTTCACAGAGGAACGCAATTGAGTTTTATTTCTACATAACCTTTGGTAGTGTGTTAATACACATTATATTTATATAATATTGTTAGTTGTTCTGTACTTGTATGTAGAACATGGACCGCTAATGAACCAGATGACTACATTGATACTTATATTATAAACATATTGACTATATATTATCCTTTAAGCACTCTAAGAATAATCTTTTTATTTCACATTATAATGAAAGTGTTTGGATGATAATTAAATCTTAAAAATGATCGATGCTAATTAGAAACTAGTTGTTAATTTGGAAGAAGTACATACATATTAAACATTAAAACTTCGATATAGATAATAAATTCTATTTCCAAGCACACAGCATAATATAACAAAGGAGTTATAGGAATGTATTGAAAATATATTTAAAGTGTAGTCACAGCACGCCTGGGAGACGCGAGGTGATCGCTTTTAAAACAAAAGGTTCAGTGAAACATGTTCATACTGAAATAAGTACCGGTGAGGAAAACTAACTGTATTAGTATTACATGTACATTTATAATGTTTGATAATTAACATTTATTAAACTGTGACGTGTTGTTTATGACTGCGTGTGGTCTAAACATGACTCGATCCCGTCTAAAGGTAACCCTGGCTGCATCAGTCTCCGGTCCTCATTAAAACAATACCTGAAGCACCTACAATTCCACTATAAAGACAACTATCGATGTAACACTGACTTTAAGGATACAATATGTCTGTGCTCATACTAAACAGATGAACAGAATTATATTAAATGATAAAGAAACATACATTCATTACATAAACGACTGAGTGATGTGAATCTTATGTTAATAAGATATTTCTCATAACACAAGCCGACATGTAGCTTATATTATTAATGAATGGCCATTTAAACAAAATACAAGTGATGATCACTACATCGTCATGAACGAAAAGCGAGCGACGCCGGATTATAAGCATTGTATTACATTAATAATATTACAAGATACCGCGGTGTTAGGAAACAATAGGATCATATTATGGATGAACATGGATGATGGAACAAAGTTCTAACAGATATCAAACCGTTTACAACCGGGGATACCGACATTTGAACAACATTGAATTGTTGTTACTATAAGTAATCTTATTTTTATTTTGTGTGAACTAAAACAAAGGCCAGCGATAATTTGTTATCAGAACTAAAATAATAATAATATTAATGTAGTAAGTTCACAGAGTAGTTCATGTTTATTTTATAGTTTTAACATCCAAGTCTGCGGCCGCGGTCCATTCAACGCCAACGAAGCATCAAAACGTTGCATCGGCAAATTAGACGCAAGACTTGTACCGAGTAATTATTATATGAGTTAATAGTGGTAATTAAAACGTACGGATTTAACATTCACTACAACAAAACCATGAAAATATTAATGAACTTCGACTAAAACTCATTCACATTATATGATATTAATATTATTGAGGATACACCCTTATATAAAACGTGTATCGGACAGACGAGCGACTGGAGTCACGTACTGTACGGCTCTCGGTATTAAAGTTTTGACAGTTACTATGACAAACGATTGTAATCCTTATAGGGATGTCGTTAAAGAGAATATTTCTTTGTATACTAGGATTGGCATTGTCGCTATAAACAATACGATGCTGTAGCCGAGTCTGCGTTACATTTTAACCATTACGGTTCAGGACATAAGTACTATTTTATAACGAGAGTCGTATTTTAAGATGCCGTTCAGGAGGAGAGGTGAAAATAGGAAAAGTTTTATAAATACAAGTTTATTTCGTGGAATAACTGGATAAGAAGAATCGTAAGAAGTACCGAGTGGCTTCTGACTAGTCGTTATACTGTGTTGGACGGGTTGGTTCAATACAGGGAACTTGTTTTAAATGATTGATCAAGAAGCTCATTGTAATAACATCAAATGTTTTGTGTTATTAGCTTTTCACGTGACTCCTCCGTTATTAGGTTACAATTTTAAAACACTATATGTTTAATTCTTCACAGTCGACAACATCTATCCATAAATATAACGACTCAGTAAATGTAGCTGCCAGTAGTTGTTACTGCTCAGTTATTACATGTAACTCTGTACAACTAGTATCAAACTAGGGTCAAGTTGTTTATTTTTTAAGTGCCATCAATCACCAGAACACATTGAACCTTACACCAGCCATCACACGAACATCTAACATAGTTATATACAAGTGTGAAACTTTTATTAATGTTCGTATTGTTTCGACAACACGAAGGAAATATTTTATGAAACATTTTTGTGATACATGCCCATGTCTTATAATTCGTTCCAACATACATATATGTATATGTATTATGTATATAACAGGTGAAGGGCGTGTGTTTCAGTTAATAATAACTGGTGGCAGGTTGTATCCAGGTCGCTGGCTCCACACACTCACTGCTCAATGATTCCGTGGCATCGATTTAACGCCTGCTCACTGACAACTTACGGCCTTTGGGTTTTGGGAGCACTTAATGGACTACGGGTTGAGAACGTTGAAATAATTGGTAAAAACGTTGGAATTATGTGTCGCCGTCACACTGAATCCGAGCTTAAATGCGGGAGAAATGGAAAATTATCAGAACAAATTATGAAATTTTTTTTTTTCAAAATAAATTAATAGTTTTTATGCTTTATCAATACTATCAATGAACATCCAAAAAAACTGGAGAAAACGATAAAAAAAATAAAATGTACAAAATACGTCCAGTTATTTGTGTATATCGTCATATGTATGGGTACATTGGTTACACCAGGTGTCTGGTGGTCACGGTTCATGTACAGATATTCATGGTGCTGGAGACACTGTGTGCGGAGGATCTATGACACTTGGCTCATATTGGGACGGGGTGTATTCAATAGATATGTAAGTGTTTACAAAGTATCAGTCTTACTGCGACAAGGAAGAATACCCGCATGTAGACGCACCTTACATTCATGGTTGATGTTACAATAAAGAATAAATCCCTGGAATTTAATTATAGACGATGCAGACAATTTAGACTCATTACTGATAAGGCATATAAGCAATTAGGCTATATAAAACGAATATGTCAAACTTTTAATAGTATTGAATGCATAAAAATTTTATATTTTACTTATGTACGATGTATTTTAGAATACGGTTGTAGTATATGGTCTGCCAATTATATAACTTACAAAGAAAAACTGGAAAGAATACAAAAAAAGTTCATAAAATTTCTTTGCTTTAAGGACTTTAAAGAATTTAACGATTATGTTGATATATGTAAACAATATAATATTGAAACATTAGAAACGAGACGACGACATTATGATATGTATGTATATGCTACATGGAATAATTACGGGAGATATAGATTGCACCGATTTATTGAGCGTTTTGTATTTAAGAGTTCCTAATCGCCGCACACGTTATACAGCACTATCCCACACGCCTGAGCTAAACACTAAAGTCTATGCACACAACTCTGTCTTTAATCGCATGGTCCACACATATAATTCAAAATACTCAGAAATTGATCTGTTCAGCATGTCAAAACTAGATTTTAAAGAAGTTATAATTAAAAAAGCTAAAAATTCATAACAACAAACATACATACACACACATCCCCACACACACATACACACACACACACAATCATGCAAACACGCACCTATTGGATTCCCAGTCGTAAACAGTTTTACCTTTATATTACTTTTATACTATAAGTTTTACCGTCTTCTAGTTATTAATATGCTTAAGTTAACTGTGTTATCCTATTTTGGTTTTAATTGTATGTTATATAATAATTAATATAGAAACTTATTTATAAAAACTGTTGGATTACCAAATAAATAGATAAATAAATGTCAATCAAAATTCAAAACTCTTCAAAGCCATTAACAATGTTCTACTAACATTTGACATTCAACACTCATCCTCCCCATCTGGAAACTTGGACCAGTTATCGAACACAAGTTTCATTGTGATTCCTCTCGATTATTCCTGCAAGAACTATAAAGGCAGTCCAAATTTGGAGTCACTAAGTACTAACCGGACCTCAGAACCGAAAACGGCGCTTCTCTTTATTGACTCTGCCCAGATCAAACCAAAAAATTTAGAATAAACCTCACTGATGTTGGCGCACATCGTACAAAATACATGTTACATGAAAAAATATTTTATTAGACTCTCGCATGAACTTCATATCTCAATAAATATGATGAAACAACCTTCTATCAGTGTATCGGGCTATGATACATTCAACAATAGCGACAACTTCCAAATATTCCAACTAAATTTGGGAACACATTCTCGTATCCCCAAGGGGTACAATTTAGGTTCAAACAATGGTTTAATTATTGACGTACAACTAAACACACAATGAGTACAGGCCCTCCTCGTTATATGAACACTCTGGTGTCTGGTGTCCTTTAATTCTTATTTGTATTATTAAACAAACTTATTACACGAACGCGTCTATATACAATCCAGTTATCAATGTTATCAATGACTACTCATGTCGTAAATGTTCCCAAAAGAGATCAAATAAAAAATAATTCATCGTGACAGTCATATTACATAGTTTACTTATGTGAGTAGTAAAAAACTATTATAGATTATAAGATGAGGTGGATGATAGGACTACTTCTACATATGATGTAGTGGGACGTGTATCCGGTACAGTCTGGTAGAAATGATCACGGGTAAATATGAACGAGAACATAACACAAACATTACAACGACTCGATGTCACAATCACGCTGACGGTTACGAAGAAAGGCCCCGCCTCGTTATATTATAACATCACTTAAGACCTATCAGGACTTCAACAAGTTTGCTACGTCGCACGTCACACAGGGAGTTGAAAGTTTCTTATTCATAAATAGACTCACATTTATGTATTGACGCAGAACATTTAATGAGAACTGAGAAATAACTAGTATGTAGGTTTGTATGCGGACCTGGAATATGATATGTAACCCGGTCATTGGTATAATAATATCTGTAAGTAATAAATAAAATAATCAAACACTAACACAGGATTAAAGTTAATGTCTGTCATTCAGATGAAGTGTTTCAGTACAGTGTGTTTGTGGAGGGGTCGTATTGTTCCAGCACAAACAGTTTTAACATAATGTGAACCAGATCTGCGCTAAGTGTTCAAACCGCTTCTAATGCAAATTACGACCTCCGACTGAACCGGGCGCTGTGCTAGGACATCACCACTCATAGCATTACAACACTCACACTGAGGACGACATGCGACGACGAACACTGTATGATTGAAGAGAACAGAATTGAAAACCATTTAAACAACAATCACTACGTAACGAATACAGTTTAATGAAAATAAAATAGTAATTATAACTTTAATGTACCTGTACAGAGTTTCAAGCATCACAATAAGTAACTTTTCATTTGATAAATCTGAATATTTTTCCAGTTTCCATACAAAGTAATATTCTTTAAGCCATTTATGTCAAAGTGTCTGAACATGCGACGCCAGCTGTTTAAAAATACAGCAAACTCATTATATATATCAATAGAGAACAGAAATACGCTCAGGCTACTGGCGGGAGAACTGATACAAATAATATTAGTATGTTGAATCACAATTCATGAACCATATATTAACATGTATGTACTAGTTTGATATTTTTTTTACAATTTGGAAAATATTTTTAATACTGCTAAATACTATTTGATTTAGAAATGACTAATTGTTGGGACCCGGAGTGGATTAAATAACTTTTCTTTAAAAATAAGGCATTTATCATTCAAAATAGTTAATAATAAGCACTGTATCAATATTTATTAAAAAGATATATGAAGTTTAAAATGTAATCAAGATTTTACTTTTTTTTTTTTTGAAGAAGCCATAAAAAGTGTTTGTTTGTTTATGTTGAAATAATTACTAAATTAACTAAAACGAACATAACCTATATATAAACGAATATTATTGTTGATGTATGTACATGACTAAAGGCGAAGCGTCAATATAACAATGAGCAAGTTAAAAGGTTCCCGAGCCCGTAATGCCGCGGGAAATTTGACATTTACACAAGTTATGGGAGGCCATTGTTCCGCCATGTTGTGACGTCACGCACTAATAGCGGCAAAAAGACCACCGGGACCGAACTTGATGACGGACTTAACAGAAGAGACACGGAAATGAAAAAACTAACAGAAGGACTGACTGATGACTTGGTTAATAACAAAATATAACAAAAATATTGAAGTCGGTTTGGAGGATATACAGATATATATGTGATATATAGTCAGTCAGAAAAACTGTGAAGCTAAAACATCAAACGACCTTTTTTATATAAAAATTAAATTAATTAATTTTGTTATTATATTGTTTATTATTTCCCTCAAGTAGCAATAAAGTGTAGACATGGCCCCTCTTTTTATCGTAGTGTAATCAGTAGTTGTGTGATTCTTGATATTGTTTGTGTACGTCCGTCCGTCCGTCCGTCTGTTCATGTCACTAACGAAGTAAACAAAATCTTTTAATACGGACCAATACTCCATATGTCCATGTTAATTCTGTTCGTTCACATCTATATGAGTCTCCCCTCCGTTATATCAGAAGTCAAGTCACAGTATAAGAGGTATCGTCTCCACGATCCTATCTCAGGTTCCATTTCATTTCATCACACCTTCCTTAATGCATTTCATTTTTTCACAATTACTTTAAAATCCCCGTTACGATATAAGGTACTCGATTCCCTCAATGAATACAACTGAACCTTATCTCCTTACATTAAGAACTAATTTCCTTCGTCATTATTCATGTATTGTGAGGCGAATTTCGAAGCGATATTAGGGGTTCGTAATAGCAATCAGCCATGAGCTGACGTCACTCGCTTTTATACGATATAATTCCATGGAAGAAGTTAATTTGGATGCTTTTACGGTGAGTGACGTCACAGCAAACTTACAACAACAGTAAATACACTAGTTGAATCATCAGTACCTTGAGAACAAGACTAGAGATAGCAACGAGTCCATATACATAGTTGTCAAAATAATCAAATACAAGGATTAGTATATATTAAGGATAATAAATGACAATAGAGCTATAACATACACAAGTCAACCGACGGAGTATTAGCGTTAAAGAGGCGGCGGGTGAGGAGTGATGAAGACGATAGGCAGGAGAGGAATTTAATAACAAGAGACGCGTTCACAGATTAAGATGTACCTGGACGACATGTAGAACGATCTTACTACACTCACATACACTCAGTGGGGTCATACAGTACAGAACGAAAACGATGAAGATGAGCCAACAGAGACAGAAACACGTGATAGATTAGTATGAACAATAACCTTCCAATACTTATACAGTTATTAGCTGACAGAAGCTGACCGTACAACCTCACTGAACTATACATTCATTATAAGAAAATTATACAATAACTTGTAGAAGTAATGTCGTAGTTTAAAACTGTTATTATACCTTTAAATGTTAAGAGGTACGCTGTGTTAATGATAATCATTTATTTTCAAATGTGTCATTTTTAATGAATTACTTAATGTTGATACGTTTTGTATAAAGATTACCTTCATTTTAATAATTTAATGAATTATTTAGAATTGGGTTTTTGAATTTTTTTTTTTTTTTGTGATAAATGGAAGGATCATATATAAGTTTTATAATAAAACGATTTTTATTTTATGTTTTTTGCAATAATTAAAAAGTTATTTCAAAATAAAAATTAAATTTTAAATTCAGTACCGAAGATCCGCCGACAGCTCGCGAATAAACCCGAGCGCGTATGACGTCACAATGTTAGTTTTTGCTCATTGTAGCATACAGAGATATAATAATTAGTACAGAGTTTTGAGTTTTTATCTAGTAAATTCTGTTGGCATTGTTAAATAATCAAAAATGTCAAAACTCAAAAGTTATTATCGCTCTTGTTTTGTACCATTATGTACAAATACTACAAAAACAACTCCTCAAAAAATGTTTTTAAATGTTCCACAAGACGAAAAACGTCGAAAGAAATGGTTTCAAGCAGTGCACCGAGATTATTCAAAAACAAATTTTTTTTTTTTTGTTGTGAAGAACATTTCGATGTAAGTATTCATAATAATATTGTTATTAATTATTATTTATCTAAGTGTATAAATCGAATAAGTCTAGTTCAGTAATTATTTTTTTTTACCTGGGCTACAAATCATTACCTTTAGAATCGTAGCATAAAAATTTTTTAATTGATAATTCAAAGCGATTAAATAGTAAATCTATATGTATGTTTGTCTAATAATTGGAATTCAATTAATAGATATTTTTATAATTTTATAACATTCTAGGTTCTGTATCAGACTACATTTAAATTTTTAAAGTATATGTTATTTTGGTTTTTTATAATGTTTTAATAACATTTTATTAATTCTTATGATTAATGAAATAATTATTAATTATATTTAATAGATAATAAATACTTATTTTCATTTAGAATAGTATTTTTTAACAGACTTACCTTGATGCCTTAGCACCTCGAACTTCAACAGAATTAAACCGAATATATTTTTTTATAAAATTAGTTATCATAAATATATCAACATCAGGAATATTATCCGATTTTGCTTTTATAAATCCTTTATCACACATAGTTAGTGGAAATGAACTTTTCAAATCGTTTTTCACCAATAAATTTGAGATATTTTTATCAAGTCAAAGATAATAGCCATAAACTCTGTACTATTATGAAATTGCTTTAACATTATGACGTCACAAGTATGGTGACCAATCATGGCGCGTTTACAGTCACGTGATTTTTTCTTGAATTTTATCAATTTTTAATTGTTTATAATTAATTAAAAAAATTGTTTTTCAAGTTTTTTTGCATTAAAAATCAATATAATTAATAATAAAGTTTTAAAATACATAAAAAAAATCAATACTTTTTTTTTTTTCAAAATCCCAATTTGTTTTGAGCAAAAAGGAATCGTGACAAGATTTTAAAAGATGATTCCCTTAAGATACACATGGAAAGAGAATGTTCTGGCTGTTCTGTTCTGGCGAATATTAAGGAGCGTTAACTGGCTTTGAGAATTAAAGGGTTGTTATACAAACATATACATATACAACACACGTTTTAATATACATTTAATAAGTTAAATTTAATATATGAAATAAATTTTATTAAAGGAATTTGTTATCGGATGTTCCATTTAATTGTAATCGTGATTGTAAGACTGTATGTTTTTATAATGAAGTATTAGTTGTTACTTGTGACTCTCACAGTTAAGGACAATATTTAGCTTCAAGATTTCTTTTCACATCACCCATTAAGAATAGAAATCATATTTTTTTATCATCAGAGACTCATCTTCACTCCTTTATGACAAAGATCGAGAACAGATCTTATTATGATAAACATTAACTACGTGGAATGTTCTTGGAGAGAGAAACAGGACTGGAGAAACACGCGCCGAAATAACTTGAGAAATGTCAATAAGAAACATAGATCAGTATTTGGATCGTTTATATAAGAGAGGGAGGAGTCATCAGGTGAGGATAATCCGGATCAGACGACCACCAGCTTATATTAATATATACTAGACACAGACATACTTGTATTGAAACTAGTGGTATATAGGAAAAACTTATTGAAAATTAAAGATATGTTGAAAGCAACCTAACTTCTGAATATAAGATACCTCGCACGGCTATATGAGAACTCATGGAACCTTTGTGATGATCGTAACACAAAGGAGCTTTCTAACACACACTACTCATCAGAACAGAAACATTCTGTTTATAATATTACGAAGAATTATTTTGTTCATAATCATAATAAACAGTAACGTGTTGCATGTAGTTGAAATTCGCGTCCAAAATGCAAATGAAATTACAAATTTAATTATATGAATGCAAGTTTGTGTTATCCAATGAGTATTAAACAATAAAATGAAACAGTTTCAAATGTAATTAGAATTATGTGAAACAAATTACATGGAACCGAATAGAGCCGTTAGTGTATCACGAACAATATACAAAGTTCACTTAAACCCTGACCTATGTTTTTTTTTTCAACCGATACCACATTCCCCCCCCTTTCCCCTCAGTCCGATCCGTCCACAACACCCGCTCCCCGTATTTATTTATTTTATTTATTTGTCGTCGTTGTCAGCGACACAAACATCAGTCGACAGTCAACGAGTGCTTGGTGTTCCTGCGCTTGACAAATTGATGGAATCCTGAATGAAAATATTGTCAGTCGAAACGCAGGGAAGCAAACGACGTACAAAATATAAATATATATTATATGCGATGAACGGAGTTGTAACGCTTTAATGTTTTGCAATTCACAAGGTATGTCAGTAATTTAACAATCACCATACGTAAGAGGAAATAAAATAAAAGGGTCACAAGCAATTTACTTAATGTTCTGAATATTTAGATGTGCGGTAGACTCACTCGCTCACACGGCTACTAGTCATTCCGCTCTGCAATTTTCAAAGTTCACAACGCCATCGTGGTTGTACCGCTTCGACCATTATACTGAGAACTATCCGCGACAGACCGCCTCGTATGCATCAGATTCAGAACATTGTCATTTATAATAAATATTTGGTGGAACAATCCTCCTGCGAATCGTGGTCAAAGTTACCCTCATTGCGACCCAGTGGAGTCGGCACTTGAGAGGACGGCTCGGAACAACACGATTATAGAGTTGACAAAGAGACATGTAGCTATATTCAATCTAACATCGGTATCAACTTAAACATTAACAAACAATATGTAACGATTTGTGTTAGTATTGAAGAGTTCTCAGGTTAAAGTACCGACGAGTATGATAACTGATTCTTAACTAATATTAAAGACGGCGCGACGAGTACAGGGGAAGGTGTTCTCAACGAATGTGTGAGGGGCTCCGACATATGTGATACGTGCTGTGAGTACAGAATAAAGAACACTACTACATACACATACAATACATCAACTACTTATAAAAAGAAAATGACGTTTTTGGAATATAATAATAGTAAAAGGAAAGCGGTTGTGAAACTCTTAAATATTGTATTTCCAAGAATGAGTGAGAATAACAATGCTACCCTGGCAGCGAGTTCGAGTCGTTCACTCCACCGTATTGGCCTTGACTGTTCTGTTGAGCGACATTGGTATATAGTAATACCAAAAACTGAAAAGAAATACTTCTGTAGAGAGACTGTTGTGGAGTTTTCAGTCGTCCCGGGACAGGTCTGAAGGAAGCTCCATGAACCGCGTACGACGACCTCCCCTTTACGTATGTATATCTACTTTATGAAACGGACTACAATGTAATACGGTAATATAACTTTAAATAAACGAACTATATAATAAAGAGTTCATTGACTTTTTACAAAGTTCTTGAGTCGCCTCGAGAGACGATTTAGTTTGAGCAGCTCTGCAGTTTTACTATCTAGACTAGTTAAAATATTTTCGTTTACATATTCGTCTTTAATTTTAATTAAATTGAGGCACCGTATATCTTGTAAACCATGATATGGCCATGTACTTAATGTTAATTTGAAACGAATCTCTTTTTCAGCTTAACATATTCAATTTAAGACAGTCATGTATTAAGGCGAGTGAAACTTTTTCAATGAAATCGTTTCGTTTTTCATAACGTGCTAACATAATAATGTGTTATGATTAAGGCTACGTATTAATAAAATCTATTTTGTATGTGTGATGGTTGTGTAATGTGACCGATGTATAACAATGTAGAGGTCGATGGTGATTTAGGAGTGGTGAGAGGAGCCGCATTGCGGGTGACAGGTCACGGCCCGCCGCTAATTACAACCACGACACAGGGACAGACGGACACACGCCGACCGTACACACTGTAGGACGGCGGCCGGGCAGGGTGGTATTATAATGTGAGGAGTTTTCTTTTATTAGATCGTCAGCACTAAGTTCTTTCATGTTCATATCTTTGATAAAAACATCTCTCAGTCGTGTCGTGTGTAGTCTGCCGGTATCAATGCATGACTTGGATCTTTTTGAGTCTAATATTACCGCGGAGTCTTTCACGTCACCCAGGAGCCACAAACAAATTAAATATCTTTCGGTAAACATATTTAGATTGTATAACGTGTTAAGGGTAGAACTGTGTGTAAATATAATTATACCGCAAACTTCTAAACATAAATACATCTCCTTTAAGGTAAATCATAAATCAATATCGAATCAAACATACGAAATATTCACTGACTTAATAAAAAATTATATACATGTGGTATTAAGAGTGAATAGTAGAACTGTATTTTGTACAAAGTTTGCAAATTTTTAGTGAATGTTACAGACGCATGTACCTATAAGACTAACTATATTAATATTGTAGACGTGATAATAACACTAATCGATAGTTCATTTGTTCAAGTTGAACACTTCGGCTCTCCGGAGACTTCAAAGATGCCATGACGATGATTACATACAGACATTAATGAGTTACATGTGATACAGTAATTAATATAAATATACAAATATATATGAGAGAACAGAATTAACGAATGTTAATCAGTCGACCCTCACCTCACGAAGTTAAAATGAATATCTATTATTGTGATCGGAGCTACGGTGGAACATATCTACAGCTCCTGTATTTGTTTGTGTTTCAAACATTAAACTGAACTCGCAGAAACCGTTCACTATAAATAACCAAACGCTGCCGCTTCCCTCGGAGCCTTTTAAAAACCATAAGAATATTTTATTCGCTTGCGTTTGGAATAAAATGTTCATATAGATACAATATACAGGGTGACTGGTGAATTACTATCAATATTTAAGGAGCATACTCGGTACATGATTCTCATTCGAATTATGTAAAAAAAATAGGTACTTAATTTTTGACCAAATTTCCGTATAAATAAATAAAGTGTTGACACGTTCCAAGTGTTCCAAGCGTGGACGCGTGCGGCGGCGTAGTGTTGTATCAGCACGCGTGTGTGAGTGTGTGTGTATACCTAATCTGCAGGGTGTTCATACGATGCGTAATTAATTACATAACTTTTGGTTAACTTTACTTGGAAGTTTATTAATATTTATGTTATATTAATTTTTATTTTGTCATATATGATCGTCAAATATCACGTCCTCAAATATTGATAGTAATTCACCAGTCACCCTGTATACTATAAAGAAATATTGTTGATGAATAGAGATAACAAAAATAACAACATATGTGTGGGAGACAAACATAATTTAAAACTTTTCAATTTTTTTTTTCACTTTTGTGTTCATTTCTTAATTTTTAGTGGAAGGAATGAAGGGAGCAACAAATGAAAATATACAATTAGAATAATATGGATACAGGAATGAACTATGAAACCGCAATATAAGGTGAGGACAAGAACATTCACGAGACTCAGAGTTTTGTCTATTAAAACGAGAGTTAGTTTGAGAGAGAGTTAGTTTCTATGTATAAAAAATACTTTTAATCACGATGACCTGATAAAAAATATTAAAATAATTTAATTGATATATCTAGGCCTGATTTTCCAAGTTTTTCATTTTATAATGTATGATAGTTAGATAGTATAACAACCCAGTAGCAACCAAGCTCGAAGGCAGTGTTCGTGTTCTGAGACGCGTTTTGTAAGTTATTACAGAAATAAAGGCGCACAACCCAAAGGGGGAGACAGACCTTCCGTTTAAGAAGGGAAAGCTATAAATAATCAGATAATGGTTGGAAGGGTTGAGGCGACACACTTACTACACCTGAATACTACCTAATACGTTCAGGTCGGGGTTCTAACTTACAATACATTTAACATGGTACATGTAAACCACAATCATTGATGACGAACTGGTGATTAACTGGTGACTGACCAGTGACAGAATGGAATGGAAAACGATCGAACATATGTATAACGAACATGGAAATATTATTCACTTTATTAATAAATACAACACAAAAGACTTATTTTAAAGAGAAATTCCAAAAGAACATAAACTTAATCGACAAGAAATTTGGCGAACGGACTCGTTTTAAATTCCTCAATAAATTCAAACAAAATAAAACAAACAAAGTTTACGATTCATTCGTTACGGGATTGTTGTTATTTAAGACTCGACCCACGAGGGAACTTGAACAACGAGCTGAGCCGCTCAGCTGATTGGATTCAGAACGGTTTGAAGAAATATATTGTAGGGAGATGAACAATTAGTTTATATATCTTGGAGTAAATATTCAAAGATAGTTTAAAGGTCTCTTTAAAGCATACACAACAACGTGTTCAGTATGTTATTAAAAGTCGGTTCAATTCTTTAACAATATTTACCTTACTGGGATTAGCAAAACTTTAGTAGAGTTGTGTGTTAATAAAACACATGTATGAATGTGTGTATGTGTGTGTGTGTGTAGTACACTCAGATGACTCTCAAACATTACAAATTATGAAGTCTCATGTACCGTCAGTTTGTTTACAGTGCGGTCGTCTCACACGATTCATAACTGTTTCGGTAGTTGATTTACATAATATTGAAATATTCGTATTTTCTTTTACTTATACTTGTGTTATAATAAGACACATCAAGTATATTAAACTCTCGGCCAGCTGCATAAAAATCAACCAAAACAAACGAATGTGAGACTAAGTAAGAAAAGTGTAGTGTGACGGTGAGTGAGTGAGGGAGGGCACGTACCTTTATAAAGTTTAAGTTACTATATGTTAAGAGCACCACCACACGTCACACATGCCTCCAGCTCGTGTCTCCTCACACACGTGCTCCATGTGCTGCTCACGAGCCGCCACACGTCCACTCACCACGGCTGGTCTGTTCCTACTGAACACTGACGCCGCTCGGCTCTCACCAAACGAGAGGGAAATTTTCACCCTTCGCATCCGTCTCCCTCCCTCTCCCCTGTACGGTGTATATCTGTCTCTGTCGGTGTTTTCCTGGCGCGCACTTTCAATGCGGCGGGCGTTTCATTCACGCTCGGTATTAAAGCGGATGTTTTCTTTAACGGATGCTCGGAAGATGTCATTTGTTGTCCTTCCTATATTTACTTCAGATTACTTTAAAGCGATGCCCGCCACACCAACGACCACCATGAGTCAAACAGCCCCGGGACTCCTGTATGTGTACAGTCAACAGTGTACACCGGGTGTTATAACTCGGAGTAACAAACTTTCTGAATGCGACCGTTCACTCGTAGTATAGTTAGTGACGATCCGAATGGGGTAGATTTATTTAATAACTTATTGAGTTTTTTCTCTCGCAGAAATTGAATTGGCACGAACTCTGTTTGAAATCTAACGTACCTTAGATGAATGTATTAGACTGACATAACTCTCTCAACTGTATTCTTATACAGTTTGTTATAGAGTACAAGTTGTCTCTCAACTCTCCGCCACACTCCTCGTCGTGTCCCCCGGGTCCTGTATAGGTGTAATACCCGTGACGTCACACGACCCCCCTCCCCCCCTCCATTATCATATCATCATCACGCATCACGTCCAGTGCCTGTACGCCTGGTGTATGTTGTCACACATGTCATCTATAATAGTTTGTTGCCGAATGTTCTACCAATAGCTGTGACTCTTGTTGTCGTCGAGAGCTTTACATAATATGATATAGATATATGTATTACAATCAAGTCAACAACACAACCTTAGTAATATTTTTTACGTCGAAGCCGATATATTATTTTAATTATTATTTATATTTTTATGTATGCAGTACATTTTGTCAGATATAAATCTAAGCCGTAGTTGTTGTTCTTCCTTGGCTAATACATGTACATGTTGGTGTACTTGTATATAGTATAACCAGAGGGTGCTAAGTGACGCTCTACACGACTCAACAACACAAGAGACATTACAGACCGAGACGAAACGATCTCGACTAAAACTATACTGAGATATCATTTAAATGATGTTGATATTCAAGATAACAGAAATATTTGAACCAGTCACAGTGACCGCGTGTCATATGGGTACATGTTTAATGTGAATATACGTATTATAATAAATATAACTACTCTATAGAGATGTCGATTGATAGGAAACAAAACGTTGATCCAATGTATCGTAGTGACCGTTTTTTCCTCATCTCTTTATAATAGTTGTTCGTGTGTCTGTCCGTCTCCTCACCGTCACACTACCTACATGAACCTCGCTCGCGTCTCTTGTGACACGGTGAAGTCGGTCACATTGTCATCATTATATTGTTGGTTGTCAACTTAATTATTTAATTAACACTACTTTTCCCCTTGGTTCATTCGTCCTTTGTGTGTGTATATTTCTTCGTAATAAAGTCCTCGACACTTGTCATCTCATCACACACACACACACTCGGTCTCCTTCCTGATGTGAACATGAAGGGATCGTTGAAGATGTGTCGGAGTGAGCCGGACTCGTTGATGTCATGTTATATATGAGAGGTTTAGGAGATACACACAACACTGAACACACACTCACAGGCCATACATACAGTAGTTCAAATATAACATTTAAATTGACTTGTGTTCACCATCTCAGAACAAACGGAAGCTTAAACTTCCTTTTTTACATATATTTAGTTGAATAGTATCAATAGTTGGTGTCCATTTTGTATAAAGTTATCGCAAAATAGACTGGAACATCGAAAAGAGAACGAATGACATGTAGGAAAAACTTTATTATAATATATTAAGAGGAAACAATCATCAGTAGTGACGGACGGGTGAGTGTTGACTCATATAACAGATATACAAGAAGAGTGAGGCGAGGGATGAGGTTGATATAGAGAGATGAAGGAACAGGAAGACCAGTGACGGACCAGACTGAGATAATTATACAAGTTAATATACAAATGGAGAATACTTTCACAGAGAGTTGTTTGACGACCTCATACAATATAATAAGAGATTAAATTAAAATATATACATAATGTACAGCGAGTGAGAGAACTACACGCGACACACTCTGACACACATACCGCGGATGTTGAACTGGGATTTAATATTAATATATATAACACAGAAATAAACATTCCGTCCCGACGATATATACTACACATTAGTGAAACACACGCACACTAGTGATGGAATATTGAGAGAAAATGTAACATTTATACGTCGACGATTAAAATATATAATGAGAGAAGTATTTTTTTAGGTAACAGCACACACACACACACACTAGTCCCACATTTAAAGAATGATACCGAAAATAAGCAATAATCTCGTAGCATGTAATAGCTCGTAGCGGTGTAGCCAGCGTAGACCGTAGCATGTAGACCGTAGCGCGTAGAGCGTCTACGACAGTGAGGAGAGTGAACTAATGTTTAACACGAGTCGGAGGTCGCCGTGTGTATATAACGAGGCTCGAGTCATGTTTATGACGACTCATATTGAGACCGGGCCGGGCTCGTATTTTACAACGACTACCGCCTTTAAAACAGACACTTCCGAGATAAGACGAGGCTGGAATAGTTTAATTAAATAATATTTAAAGCCGTCCGGTCACCGAGTCCGTAGTATGGTTCAGTACAGGCTGGCTGGCAGGCTGTATGTAGGTTACATTACTCTGCGCCCTGTGAGCCGCCCGTGAGCAGTCATCGCTCGACCCAGAAAGCCTCTTTGTGTGGTGTTGTTTGTCATTTGTGTGTTTTTAGTAAATGGCTCGTTCTTTGTGAGCCGATGTCGGTGAGAGCGTGTTCGACTTTACTCCTACAATACAACTGATCACACGAGAACACTGTTTACACACCGAATATATTAAATAACGTCATCTATGTTATTACTTATTAGACACAGATGAGGTACGAGTGATTCAATAAAAATAAAAAAACCTTTTAACAAGTTACATGAGCGGAGGAAGACGGTTTAGGTAATTTAAATTTAACTTAATAAATGAAGCCTCCAGTCAACTACGTTTATTTTGATAAGATCAACTAAAGATTTTAAAAAGCCGTCTACGCTCATATATCTGTATACCAGTTTAATCAGACCACAACTTGAATATGCATTACAAATCTGGAACCCCATTTACAATAAATATGTTAATCAGATAGAAAATGTGCAACGTCGGTATTTGTTCTCATTACATTACAAATTTTCACATTCTTATTTGTCATACTCTAAGTTGCACGATAAATATAAATTAAAGAGTTTTGCATCGAGAAGAAAACTGTTGAGTACAATGTCCTTATATAATATTTGTAATTCTAATTTAAATTGTCCTCAATTGTTAGGCTACATATATTTCTTGGTACCCAATCGAGTTTCATTGCGTAATACAGTAACACCTGGATTATTTAAATCGAAAAAATGTCGAACTAATGCTGGCAAGCGAGCACCACTGTACCAAATGACCCAAACGTACAATGCTGAATTTTATAATGCTGACATTTTTGGGTTAACAATAGGTGTGTATAAAAAAAGAATTAAAGCCATTACCGAGTAAGTAAATAATAATAATAGTTAAAAGTAACAATAAAATCAAACTATATATTTATTATGTGGGTATGTATGTGTATTTATATTTGTTATGTATATATCGGCGCTACCAGCTTTAATAACGGATGAGACTTGAAAATAATTTGAGGCTGACATCAATTCTTATTAAACCTCATTAGTATTTATGATTATTGTTAAAAGTAAAACGAAATCAAAGGAGAATAGAACTATGTTTGAATCTTGTTATAAATATGACGTCTGGATGACGGCAGATTTGAGAATTGAGAATTGATAATTCAGAGTTCAGTGAGTGTGTATCATTGAAGTATGTTATTATGAAGAATCTTTGAGAAATACAGGAGCATTAAGAACAATTGAAGTTTCATTTTAAAATATCATGGACCGTACTAGAAGAAGTGAACATTTGTAACGTCAACGAGGCTGGCGTCCCTCTCTTTTAAAACAACGAATTTGTAATAAATCCGATATATATATTTAATATTGTTATTATTATTTTTTAATTATTCATTACAATATCTCTTATACCATAGTTATTATAGTTAGTAAGATTGTATTGTAATATCTCTTTTATTTATATTGTTAAAGTAAGTAGTGGATAACGGTGTGATTTGTACATAGATTAAGTTTATTAAATTGTATAAAATATATTTTCATATATGTACAAATGTTGGTTGTCCCAAATAAATAAAATAAAAATAAAAAATAAACAACACAACAATGACAACCTGCCACCCCACTACAAGTGAAGGGAACTACTGATTGAAGGCCGACGTATTTGAAAATAGTATAGTCATAAAAACACAAAAAAAACTGGCCTACTGTTGAGACCGATTAAGAGTAGTATTCCTTTACAACAAGCAGGTGTATATAAACTCGAGTGTGATTGTGGCTTGTCGCACTTAGGACAATGGATGAGTTGTTACATATTAAAAAAAGGCGCAAGCGACCTTAGCGGTGTGTAAAGACACGGAGAACAAGATGAGACATTACATACAGGTTGAGAGTACAGACTCCGCCTGTGATGACAGATATGCTGAGATAGGTTCATCTACTATAAATAACGAGATTACTGACACTTGAACAATCAGAACTAGAATAGAGAAAGCGGCCAGCGACCACACAACACGCGAGGATCCTTTATAACAAACTAGTAAACCTGGCGAACTCCGTTTCGCCTCCAGAAGGCTTTGTTTTATGTAACATTTCGTTTGGTGATTAAAAGATGAAATTTTTTTTTTTGTTTTATATTTGAAAAGGAAATTTTTATTTCATTTCACAACAGTAATGAATTCATTTCGATTACAAAAATGAAGTGTTATTTAGTTGAAATTCATTTACTTAGTAAATGAAAGTGAATCGAAAGTATCCAAAGTATAATTATCCGTTTCATTGAAGTGCTCCTTTGTAAACCACATTTTTTGTTTTTTGGTCTAACGTTAACACAAATAAAGCGGATGGTTTCCCAACACACACAAACTGTAACTGCCCATGTGAAAAACAATGATTTTCTAAATTTATCCCGCAAATACTAAATTACATATCTGTCATTATACGTCAATTGCATAGCTGTCAATTGTATTTCGTTATTCCACGTTTTATAGTGACTGACGTTTCATGTCAAGTCCCACGGGAACGCTGTTGAACGGGATAAAAAGTATCCTATTGCAATTTCCTGGCTCTAAACTACCTCCGCGCCAATTTTCAGCGAAATCGGTTCAGCCGTTCTTGAGTTATAAGTGGAGTCACTAACACGACTTTCTTTTATATATATAGATATAAGTTAACGTTGTAGTGACCACACTGAACGCGTCTATACATAATAAGTGCGTTATTAATGAATGGTTACTTGTTAAACTGATCTCATTGTACTCCTATAAAAGTTTTTCAATAAAACTATAGCAAATTATAAATAAAAATTAAGAATAATACGTTAAGCTTATGTACTTTATGAATACTAAATGTTTTTATTTTACAAATAATTCTCGTGCGTGAGGTCCCCACCTCTAGTGTTGGGCCAGGGGAGTGTTTAGTGTATGTTCCTCACATTCATCGGCACACTACAGGTCCACACTACAATCGTTACTAACTATATGTTTATTAATCAACCCCCCCGCCCCACTCACCCTTGTCCCCGCCGGCCTCCCCCCTCAGCTCGGCCCACAGCTCCCTGAGCGCCGTCACCCTGTCCCGTATCTCCGGGCACACACTGTGTCTGGCCGCGTGACACTCCCTCTCTATGTTGTTGTAGTTCTCCAGCACCTCCCCTATCTCCGCCTCCTTGTCCCTCACCGCCTCCTACAACAGTCGTCCGTCAGCTCTCTCCGTCTCCCTCTCTCTGTCTCCCTCTCCTCCCCCCCACTCACCGTCAGCCCGGCCGCGTCCCCCCCGGCGCCCCCGTCCCGCACGCTCCGTGCCCACGTGAGCGCGTCGTCCAGCCTGCTGCTGTACTTCCTGAGCGAGGCCAGCTTGTGGGACACATACTGCCCGTGAGCCGACAGACTCGCGCGCGCCTGCGTCACGACAATCATAATGTTGGTGACACAGAATAACTCAACCAAAGAAACCATTACTGTGATTGGGACAAAATAAAAAATATATAATTTAAAAAGCAAACCAATTTTTAACATTACTTAAGCTCCGTAATAATCACACTACACTCGCCAACTAACTCCAACGTTTTAATCCTAATAATATTATTTCATTTAAATGAATACTCGCGAAACTGTTAGATCTCATTCACTCTACCGTTCCTACTAGTGGTAGAGGCGGCAGAATAAGTTTAATATTTCATAATGTTTGTTGTAGATATCTTGTTGGGTGATATCTTAGCCGTGTCACATGTATGTCTGTCGAGCGCGCCCCTCACAGTACATCTGTAGTCGTCACTAACCTGAAGCCACACGTCACCGTCCCTCATTTCGTCCTTTACTACAACATATCCCTGGCATGTAGTGCATGTAGTGTATTGTTCTAGTATGTAACGCTATGTATTGTTCTATTCTGTATGAACGTAGTAAGTGTATGTTACGTGGTATCTAATTAATTATTGCAGTAGTAGTACCTGTTCCAGTTCAAGCCTCTCTTCCCCGCGGGCGGTGGTCAGAGCGCGCGCCACCTCCTCCTCCCGAGCCTGTACGACACACGAAACATACATACATACATATATATAATATAATATAATTCTTCTGTGATTGTGAATGTCACTGAACTTTTCTCAAACGACTGGACCGATTTTGATGAAATTGTTTGTTTGTGTTCAAGGGGATCTGGGAATGGTTTAGATTCACAAGTTTGTCCGCTGGACAATGTTTTTTAAATTAATTTTTAATTTATTAGTAGTTGTTGATACAAACGTTTTTTTGACATGAGATTTGACAACCAACTAATATGTCAATCATTCTGTCGCACTTCAAAACACGGAGATTTATGACTTTAATAGGTAAACTCCAAAAATATAAATAAAAAAACGTAACAGATATTTTTTGATTATAGGGCGATACGAAGTTCGCCAGGTCTTCTAGTACATATATGTATGTATATAATATATCGACACGATCACTACACCTACTACCAGGAAGGGTTCCTACAACACAGTGTGTTGATACGATCATTAAAACAATATTTTAAGTGGATCTGGATCTGGGCCATTCTATAATGATAACTTTAACTTTACTCCGCCGAGAAACTAAATTTGGAGCAAACTTTAATAAGGCGACGCGAAAAACTTCACTTCCAGAGTTTACGATGAAATGAAATAAAGAAAAAATATTTAATAAACTTCGATATGACTGCATCGAGAGGAACGAACCGACGAGCTTTTATAATAATTTATTTTTATAACTGAACTATGTGAACGGAGACATGCGGATTAAAAATATCTTCACAGCGGACTCCATGAGGACGAATATAGACAAGAAACGGTCACACATCCTTTAAATAATAAACGTTCAGTCCATCATGAGTCGAGCTGGAACACTCACCAGCACAGACATGAGGAGGAAACGGCTCCCGGGCGCGCTCCTCACACGACTGTTGAAATTAAACTGACAGAAAAACTGACTCGGGACTATCAACAACACTCAGAGTATTTTGGTCGAAGACTGCTACAGGTGAGTACACACGACACACAGCGGGACACGGGACGAGGGGCGTGACTAAATATAATAAGTTCGATAACAATAAATACTATGAATAATTATGGAATAATCGACAGGCTGCGGGTGTACACCTGGCTTAAGATTATCATGTATAAAAATATATGTTAAGACAGAGTCACGTTACGAATATATGAAATACGTCTTATAGCGTGTGCGATAAGAACACCACCTAGGACATGAAATAAGGGGGAGAGAGAGAGGGCGGGTTGTTGACAAGTTATTTGACTCGTAATGTCATCCTCTGTCTGCCCGTGTGTCCGGAGTCTCGTCCCGACACTTTATATTGTATCAGGACGGGGAGACTAACACACGGGCTGTGGGGCGGACGACACACACGGATGGGGGGGGGGAGCGTCAGGGTGAAGGATAACAGGTCATAACATTGGTCGTCGTGTAGTTGGCAGACGGTGTGACGGCCTCACCTTGACCAGGCTGTGTCTGACGGCGAGGCTGGCGCGGTCCGCGGGGTGCGCGCTGGTCGTCAGCAGCAGCTCGCGGACCCGCGCCAGGGTGGCGCTGGTCTCCGGCCGCCGAGCCCGCGCCCGCTCCCTCCCCCCGATCGGACTGGTTGGGCTGGTCGTCCTCAGCGCGCGCAGCCTGTCCTCGGCCAGCGCTCGTCGTCTCTCGTGTTCCTGTATCTGTCCGCGGACCTTCTCCCCGAGCGCGCCGCCACACGCCGCCGTCACGGTCGCGCCCAACGACCTCAGCTCCTCCGCTCCCCGCGTACACTCCTCCAGCTGTACACACACACACACACACACACACGTTAGTCGCAGGTCACGCGCCGGTGACGTCAGACACCCCCCCCTCACCTGTTCCTGCCAGCTCGTCAGCGAGTGCGGGTCGCACGTGGCCCCCTGCTCCTCGACAGCGTCCACCTCCTCCAGCAGGTGGTCCAGCCGCCTCCCCCCCTCCTCCAAGGCCCCGTACAGCCTGCTCCAGGTCCCCGCACACGCCTGCCACCTGTGACACACGCGGCTACAGTCTCCTCCTCCCTCTACCCCCCTCCCTCCCCTGGTCCCCGTCCCCCACCTGTCCCGCCTCTCCTGGTAGTCGTCCCTGAGCCTCGTCAGTTCGTTCCTCAGCTTGTCCGTGACCCTGGCCGCCTGCTCCCCGCTCACCCCGCGCCTCTCTATCTCCGCCAGTGATCTCTCGATGTCATCGATGGAGCTCTTTATCTCCTGCGGATGTGTTCACATCGTAAAAGTTGGTACATTGTCGCGACCTCAATGATTTTTGAATGTTCATTGTCCGTCTCTTCTGGGTACCAGTTAACCTGATTTTAATCTAAGTAACAAGCAAGTTATATATATTTTTTTTACCAGCCAAATGTATCATGTAATTTTTTTTTAAACTCGAGTACTGAAGTGTAATAAATATAGTGTGTATGCTATATTATAGAATTAAGTCTAGTGTAAAGTCTCCTTTATAAAACATCTCATGTATACATCCAAATATGGTGGACCACCCATTGTAAATCTTCTTATATTATTAAAATACGACTTAAAGCTACAAAAACGTTTCTTTTCAAGCCCAGTAATTAACCACATTAGATGGCGACCCTGCCAGTAGTTTCCGTTTTCTGCTCAGCTTTCATTATAATATAACAATATTATTTTAAAACCAAGCTTCTATCGAACAACTCAAAACGAGCATCGGAACAACAAATATTCTCATGGGAATAGTAGTGTTCGTTATATTTCTGGCCACCATCATCGGAGTTTACAAGATTTACAAGCGATGAAATAAAACATGGAGCCGAAAAGAAGTAAATTCGTTTGCGCTACAACGAGCTGCGAGTGTGTACCGGCGCGGACGCAGTCAACAATCTACCAATGAAGGTGAAGAATAAATAAGGTGCGTACGATTCATTGTATAATTAAAGACGCTACTCGTGTCATAGAAGTGGTAAATTAGTATAAAAAGAACTTTGTTTTAAACAAACAAATCTTAATTATAATTTTAATATGTTAATGTAGTATAATAATATATACATTTTAATATGTTAATGTAGTGTAATGTAATTATAATAATAAAATCCCTAGTTATCATATCAATTAATTTCATTAAAGCAGTGCTCAGACACTCACGAATATGATACTCGCCGCCCAAAAAGGAAAGATGTAACATTCCGCACAGATCATGTTGCGTGGCGATATTGTTAAGTGTATAATTAATATAAAATAATTGGTTGGGATATTTTGTAATAAATGTTTTCTTTTATAATTATTAGAATTAAGTATGACAGATCAGTTATGTACAATATATAATACCTTAACTGAAATAAAAAATACTTAATAAAGACAAGTAAGAAAAAGTTTACTGGAAATACATATAATAGAAAATAAATTAAACGAATGCGAAAAACTTGTGTTAAGAAGTAATTTAATTGTGGAAAATATTAAGTGTAGTGAAAAGTCGGATGTAGTGAATAAACATATTGAGATATATGAAAATATAAATAAAGTCAAAATAGAACAGGAAACAAATCAGTTATTTCGGATTTAAAGATTACATTTTTACATTGAATAATAAGCATAAAATAGTAATTTTTGAATTAAATAAACATGAATATTATTTTTTATTAGATACTGGTGCTTCTTTGTCAATTATAAAACGCGAAAAGTACTACAATTTATAAAAGTAATATTGAAGTTAATGGAATAGGAGGTTGCGTGAAATCTCATGGTCACGTATATTTAACACTTAAAACTAAACGTGATGAATCATTTCGTCATAAATTTTATATTTTTAGGAATTTATCTTTAAAAGTAGAAGACATTATTGGATTAGATTTTTTATCTAATTATGGTTATGATATATTGTTGAATTCTAATACTTTGAGTCTTAACTCAAATGGAAAACAATGCCTAATGTCCATTTATGAAACACCAGATTATACTTCGGATTATTTATTAATCCCTGCGCGAAGTGAGTCGATTCACTATGTAGCTGTAGAATCAGGTTTGAAAGGTGATGTAGTGGTTTGCGCGAAAGAGTATTAAAGGTAAAGAAAACGTAGGAGCTGATGCTTTGTCAGGAATCAATATTACATCAAACGATTTAAAAGGCATGAATGAGCAAGTTACGGCAGTATTAACTAGAAAGACAAAGAAAGAAATGCAAGAAGATAGAGAGAAGGATACACCCTTTGTTATTAACTCTGGAGACGAAAGGACTGATCACCCTCGAGTTGTGGAGTTATTAAGAAAGACTTGTGATTCGGTTGAAATGAATTTGATAGAGTTAGATAAATCATGAAAGGGAAGTAGTCTTAGTAAATATTATAAATGTTTTTCTTATTGTCCGAGTAGACAAATGTTATACATTAACCTCAGCTTTAAGGCGCAATTTTTGCGAGTCGAATTTGTGACCATGTTGAGTGATTTTTGTAAACAGCTTAGTATCGAAGAGATATATACATATAATAAGTGATAAAAGTAATGAAAATTTTATAAAAGATTTAAGAGATGAGATGAAGTCGACTGCATATTGGTCCGGACCATGCATTCATATATTAAAGAATGTAACTAGGATTGAGAATGATGAAGAAAAATCATCTACTACCTACAAGAGGCAATGCTGGTGTACGTAGAATGATCAATAATATCAAGAGACGATTTTATTGGCCAAATCTCGAAACTGATGTAAGAGATTTCATTAGAAAATGTTCTAAATGCCAAAAATATAAACATTGTAAATACATAAAAGAGCCTATGACGATAACAACAACTGCGTCATAAGCATTCGAAAAGATATATGTATGTATATGGATATAGTAGGCCCTCTTCCTAAAGATTATGATGAAAATGTATATAAAATTAAAATAAAATATATAAAACGAAGATTATATGAAAATGCATATTAACCATTCAGTGTGAGTTAAGCAAGTTTATAGATGGATAAGTTATCCACTTAAAAATAAGGATTCCATTAGTGTCGCTAGGGCGTTAGTTGTTAATTTTATTTTAAGATTCGTCATCCCTAAAGTAATAGCAACTGACCGAGGAACTGAGTTTACTTCTGCCACCATGAAACAGGTATGTAAATTATTAAACATAGATAATATTACATCAACAGCATAGGTACCATCATCAGTCAATAGGTTCGTTAGAGAATGCTCATAAAAATTTAGGCGCATTTTTACGAATCTATTGCGACAAAAACAAGCAATCTTATTGGTTACCATACTGGACTTTTAGTTATAATACTACTGTCCATACTGAAATAAAATACCAAACGTTAGAACTTGTATTTAGTAGACAATGTAATATCCCTAATCGATTATGTAATACAGTAGAACCTAGGTATAATCCAGAAAGTTATGTTAGTGAACTTAATTATAGGTTGCAAGTTGCTTATAAAGATGCCCGAAATAATTTGTTACGTAGCAAATATAATAGAAAAACTAAATATGATAAGTATGTTAATCCTGTTGTTTACAATTAAGATGATTTAATTTTAGTAAAATCAGAAACAAGTGGAAAATTAGATGAACTGTTCAATGGACCGTCTACTGTATTAGAAGATATGGGATTAAATGTTAAAATAATTAAAGATAATAGAATAGACATAGTACATAAGAATAGAAGAAAACTTTTTGTTAAGTAGTATAAAAAAAATGTGTAAGCCCATTTTTTTTTCTTTCACCCCCGGAGGTGAAGTGTAATAAATATAGTATGTATGCTATATTATAGAATTAAGTCTAGTGTAAAGTCTTCTTTATAAAACATCTCATGTATACATCCAAATATGGTAGACCACCCATTGGCCCCAGCTTTCATTATGCTACATATGTTAAAATCTTCTATTATTATTAAATACGACTTTAAAGCTACAAAGACGTTTCTTTTCTAACCCAGTTATTAACCACATTAGAGTACAAACTCCCTTTATAAAACCCTCAGTCCAGAATGACGGGAGGTATATTTAACTTTTTCTCTGTGTCTCTATCTTCTGATTCTAATTGACCTTTGTTTTAAATTTGTTTTTTTTCCTTTTTCTTATATATACTATATATATACATATATATATATATATATATATATATATATATATATTAGTTTCATCTTATTCTCTCTGTTTCTAGTGTTCGTGCGTATCGTGTAACTTACGTTCAGAGCGTCCTCTTGTAGCGGGAAGTCGTCATAGTCTCCTCCCCCGAGCGGCGCCCCCCTCAGTGCCCCCAGGGTCCTCGACACAGCCTCTCGCTCCAGGTTGCAGCGCGTCACCAGCTCCGACCGCTCCTACAACACATTCCTCACTGTACCAGTCCTCAGCGGCCTGTCAGCTCGTGCAGCTCCGTGCGGGTGTGTGTCTCGTACCTCCAGACTGTGTCGCTGGTCGTCCGAGTCCCGCCGCTGTTCGCGCGCGGCGTCGTACTCGGCCAGGGCGTCCGCGGCGGCTCGCTCGGGGAAGGCGACTCGGCGGTCCCGCAGGTCTCGACACAGGTCCCTTAGCCGCCTCGCGTCGTGCGCGGCGGCCGGGCCCCCGCCGGCCCGCCTCACGGCCTCCAGCCTCGCCCCGAGCTCGCGCAGGTCGTCCTCGGCCCGCAGCGCCTCCCTCCGCCGGTGCTCGGCCTCCGCCCTGAGCGCGCTCCACCGCGCCCGCAGCGGGTCCTGCACCACCTCCTGCAGCCGCCGAGCCAGCGCGGGCCGGGTGCCGTGCAGACGGTACACGAGGCTGTCCCCGCGGGAGATGAGCGCCGCCGCGTCCGGTGCCACACCACCAACTTGGTTCTTCAGAATCTGTAAACGTCGGGCCTTGTACAAGTGTCCCTGTCCCGGGTCACAGCGCGTAGTCCGCGGCTGGTCTGTGTGGTACCTCTAGTCTCTTGGCGGGGTCCCTCTCGGCGGGCACGGCTGCCAGTGTCAACAACACGACCTCCAGCCGCCGCATCATCTTCTCCCCGGCCTCCTCTAACCTCCCCGCGTCCTCCTCGTCGTCCCCGTCCTCCTCCAGCTCCTGTTCCGTTCCCTCCCCTTTCTCCTCTTCTATCGCCGATATCTCCTCGACGGAAGACTGGTTGGCGGTCGTCTGTGTGACATAATAATATTTTATCTTTATATATGTAAATGAAGCTCTTTTATTCTTCATTTAATTTAATAATTACACTTACTATAATTTATTATCTATGGTAGCACTACTTTTTACTCTGCATTCATTATATATTTTAATCTGTAGAAAAAGGCTCTCTGGTTTTGTACGTTTAAGTTTAACAAGATATTTGAAAAGGAATAACGATTGTTTAAAATAGAAATTGAAGCAATAGCTTTTAATGTTGTTTCTCTTTACAGGTTAGTTAATAATACATATAATGTTAATTTGTGCTAGATATATAGGTAGTCGTAAATTGTGTTTTGTATATTAATATTGTATCAAACTTTCAAAAATAAATTTCTCTTTACAGAGCAACAATTACAGTTTTTTGTTTCAATTAACAACATATTACATATATATGTAAATGAAGATCATATATTAATCTTCATTTAGTTTTAGTTTTTGAACGCAGCTTATATGTCATGAGGGTCGCTGCTGTCACTATTAGGATTACATTTTAAGAACTCGTGGTGAAATAATTATTAATATTATATAATAATAAATTAGGAATAAGTTAATAGCTTTAAATGTTGTTTCTTTCACAGAGAAACGCAATTGAGCTTTTATTCCTACATAACCTTTGGTAGTGTGTTAATACACATCTTTATATATATAATTCTTCTGTGAGTATGTATGTCACTGAACTTCTCTCAAACGACTGGACCGATTTTGATGAAATTTTTTGTGTGTTCAAGGGGATCTGGGAATGGATTAGATTCACAAGTTTGTCCGCTGGACAATGTTTTTTAAATTAATTTTTAATTTATTAGTAGTTGTTGATACAAACGTTTTTTTTTTGACATTAGATTTGACAACTAACTAATATAAATAGTATAAACCTGCTTGTGTTCGTCCACTCTCTGCTCCTTGTGCTCGGCCCCCACCACGTGCGCTCGGTTGTCTTCGTGTCTCTTCACAGGGGTCGAGGACGACAGCGGCTCGCTCACCCGCGCCTACAGACGGGCACGAACATTTTGCTATTATTTTTTTGTCCATTCGAGTCTTTTAAGTAAAAAAATGTATAATTTTCGGCATGAGAACCGATTTATTAATGAAAGGTCTACTCCTGAAACTTTTAATATCATTCAACGACACGATACCTGTCCTTCCTCCACTTCAGTATATATACCCTCGCTAGCCGCCTCCCCCTGGTCTCCCTCCTGTCCGTCCTCAGTCCCTGTCGGTCGGTCGCGGTGGTCGTCCAGTATGTGATACTCGTTAAGCTCGTCGTCCATGATACCGTTCTGACCGCCTGAGTCCAGCTCCCCTCCCCTGGGGTCCACCGTCTCCTCCTCCTCCTCTCCCAGGGTCTCGTCCGCTCCCTCCTCCTCCACCCTCACCACCTTGGCCTCCTTCTCTCGGTGGTCTCCTCTCCTCTTCAATATCCCGATGGTAGGCTTCATCCTGTGTTCCAGTGTCTTCACCTCCACCACGAATGTCCTCGGTTCGTGTCCGAACTGGCCGGCGGAGTGTGTCTCCTCCTCCCCCTCCCCCTCCCCCTCCTCCTCCTCCGTGTCCTCTATGATCTCCACCGTGTCCACTGTCTGCGGTATGAACTCCACCACGGTCTCCACTGTGTCCACGTCCTCCGGAGGCCACACGAGTCCGACGGTCGACTTCACGATCTCATGCTCCTTCACCTCCACCACGTGACAGGAGTGCGTCTCCAACACCTCAGACGGTGAAGGACTCTTTGCGACGATTTTGTTTTTAGATATTTGTGTGAATAGGTCGCTGTCCTTGAGAAGATTGAATGTGCTGCTGTCTTTCCTGATCGCGCTGGGAGTGGCGGGGGCGGAGCCGGCGGGAGGGGTGGGCGCCAGTGACGCGGCGTCCTCGATGGAGTCAGCGGACATGGTGCTGGCGCTGTTCGTCCTACAGCCGCTGGGACTCCTCCCCCGTCTCTCCGTCGAGGAGGCCCTGCTCCTGGTGCCGCCCTCCTGCACCTCCTTCTTGATGGGGGAGGGGCTCTTCAGAGGTAGCGGTATCCTGGACCTCTTTTGCTCGGGTTTCTCTGTTTCGTGTGAGTTAACGGGACTCTCGAGGCGTCTTTTGATCGTGTCGGTTACGTTTTCGTACTCTACTAGGACGGTACCGTCAGCCTCGGTAGCCGAGGCGGCCTGTAACCACAAACCGACCTGTACTGTTTTGTTACTGTGTGTGTTGTATTAAGACGAGTCTGTTATGTTCGTGTTAGTGGCGAGTCCGTCCCGATGATTGAATGACCCAAAGCGTCGGATGAAAAGCATGATTCCGTGATTCCTCAAGCCACAAGTGTCAAGGCTACGCCTTATGCAGTGATACGACAAGCGCTCTTTGAGAAGTCACACTGTACACCGACACCGACAGCATAACTCAAAGGGTTACACATTCATAGTTATTTACAACAACAAAGGCCGATATCACGTTTAGTGTTTTTACAGGGTAATAGTGGAACATCACACTGCACACGACCAACACGGTCCACCGGTGGGAAGCGACTACGTGCTCGAATATAAACAGTGGTCACCAAACAAAGCGGAAAAATGAATATAAACACAATGAAAGGAATTCAACAACAACCGGAAAAGATGGAACGGTCGACCGAAGCGCAGTCATCAACAACAGGTGCGACTCGTACAGGTGACCGTATACTGACCTCCTCCTCCTCTCGCTCGGTCCCGTGGTCCGCGCGTCGTCTCAGCCGCTCCCACTGCTGGTTCACGTCGTCCAGCTGCGCGCGCAGGCCGGCCAGGCGCGCGGGGTCGCAGCCCCGGGCCAGCTGCTCGTAGTTGGCCTGCAGCTTGTCTCGTGTGGCGGCCATGCGCGACATCTCCAGCTCGAGCTTGTGGCGGCCCGCGACCTTGGCGCTCCTCAGCCACACGCCGAGGGACGCGAGGTCGCTCTGTATCTCCCGGGCGGCGAGCAGCGCCCCCTCCAGCCGACCCTTGGCGTCCGTCACGTGCGCGCCCAGTCGGTTGTAGAGTTCCTTGAGCGCGTCGATCTCTGCGGACAGCGCCCGCTGCCGGTCCGCCCCGCCCTCCTCCACAGTCTTCCGGCCCGTCTTAATGATCGACTCCACCTCCGACTTGATCTCGCTCAGGGTGCGGTAGAACCTCTACATAAGATTAAATCATTAGTTGAACCTGAATCTGTGTCCCATATTACATACTGTATGATAGTAATCCTTGTCTTACGAGCCATTTGTAGGCTGAGAGCGACAGTGACAAAGCGACCACCGACCAGCACGAGTCCATTTAATACAGTACAATAAACAACAGTCAGCCGGTCGGTGGTCGTCGAGACCTTTTATTGAACGCGCTATTGTGACGTCACCGATACTGTACTAACGCTACTCAGATAACTGTACTGTAGTTGAATACAATGAGGTGTATGTCATGGCCGTCAATGTATTATGACTGTTGTCAACGCTGCTCTCGTAAGGTTTAAAGAAGTTTATTTCCAAAAAGAACAGAGTTCGCTTACAATGGACATTTTAAAAACTATAACTACAATTACAAATAATAAACAGTAGTGATACTAAACAAGATCAGTGAAATCTTCTAATATATGGGTTCTTAATCGTTTTTTAAATATATTTAGAGATTTTGAATTGACAATACTTAGAGGTAAAGAGTTATACAGCTGTGCTCATTCAAATGTAATAGTTTTAAAACCGTACTTGGTTCGAGTTTTGGGTGTTTCTAGGAGATACCTGTTCCTTGTGTGGTAAGTATGGGTTTTGGTTTTAAATGTAATTTGAGAATGAGTAAGGTTAGTTAATATTTTTCGAATAAGTATGCATAATTTATACATTTGTTTAATAGATAAAATTTTTGTTGTTTTATATAAATCTTTAGTAGGTGTATGATAATCCATATGAAATAAGACCTTGATAAGTTTATTTTGAGAGATCTGCAAATTTTTTAGATGTGTTTTAGCCGCGTTGCCCCATATTTCTATAAGGTATTCTAATACTGGTTTTAATAAAGTATTTTAAATAATGTATCGTACTCTTGGAGGAATACAACGTGCAGATTTACGTAAAGCTCCAGTAAATGTATGGAATCTATATGAGGTTTCCACGTTAAATTTTTATCTAAAATTAATCCTAAGTATTTATCATTATTCGACTGTTTAATAGTTTGATTGTTAAGTATCAATTAATTATGTGAAGGAATAGATTTATTTTTGGCCGAAAAAATCATATATGAGGTTTTTGAGACGTTTAATGTAAGTAAATTGTACTGTAACCATTCGTTTAGGGTATTTAAATCGTTTTGAGCTGTTTCAATAATACTGTGAATGGATTTTCCAAAATAAAATAAACAAGTATCGTCCGTCACTTTTATAATGCAGTATTTAGCTTTCCCTTCTTTATCTTTATGTTTGAACACAATTTAACACAACTCAAGTTTCAATTGACGTGAATTGTCCACATTTATTTACTCAGACGCACGTGAGTGTTGCCAATTAAACAAAAAAATTCGTAGGAATCTTGATACAGCGTGACAATAGTGTGTGACAAAACTATTGAATTGTCGAAAGTATATTCAAACGTTTACTATTAGCGTCACTATAATATAACATTATACTGTAATCTTTGTCAAATTAATTGAAAATTGGTTACAATCCATTCATATCATACATTGGATAGAAAACTAATAGTCTCAGACGGCCATAGACAACATGGAGGTCTCACCAGACAGGCTCGCAGCTGAGTGCGGACCTCATCGGGGTCGTGTGTGTGGAGCGCCAGGCCTGCGGAGGCCCGCTGCACGTCCTCCAGGGTCTCCGTGGCGCGACGGAGACGAGCGGCCAGGTCCCCGGGCGGCCGGCTCACAGCGCCCTCGTCCGACACGCGCCGCTCTAGAGCCGCCAGCTCGCGCTGTGGACAACCACTCGTCAACTATGAAACATGTTTCATGTATGTTTGCGGGGAGGGAAGGACATGTCCTTCCCTCCCCGCCCTCTCCTCCACAGCCACAAACCCACCTCGGCCAGCTCGAGCTGGTCTCTCAGCCGGTCGGCCGCCTCCCGTCGTCCGGCCGTCCGGTGAGCTTCTTCTTGAACGCGCACCTCCCTCAGCGACGCGCGTCGTTCTGCAAACTCCGTGGAGGTCTGGAACGATAAAGTCACCCCCTGAGATCCGTCCGTCCTCCCCGCCCCTGCCCGTCCCTCCTCCCCCCCGCGTCACTTACCGGCACGTGTCCCTGGTCCCGGACGGAGCCCAGCCACTGCCGCAGCGTGTCCAGCGCCACCTCACAGCGCGCCGCCTCCCTCGCCGCCGCCTCCAGCTCGGCCGACCGCTCGGCGGCCTGTCACACCATAGACCAGGTTACAATGGTCGCTCATGAAAGTCAAATAAATAGTGCAATAACAACAATAATTAATAGGCTAACCAAAAATAATTTAATTATAAATTTACAAAAAACTCAGATAATGCATTTTTATCAAAAATCGCAAGTTTAAGAATTAAACATAAACTATAATATAATCAAAAGATTGAACAGGTTAATGTTGCTAAATTTCTTGGTATATTGATAGATAGTCAACTAACATGGAAACCTCAAGCAGAAAAGATTTGTAAAAAACTTAACGTCTCAGCATACGCTTTACATAATTTGGCTAAAAAAAGTTAATGTTAATACCATTCTAATTGCATACCATGGTCTAGTTGTTTCTTTTTTAATATTTGGCATTATATACTGGGGTAACTGTTGTCAAAAGGAAAGTGTTTTTAAGGGTCAAAAACAATGCCTTCGACCTATCTTCAACTTGAAGGTCACGGACAGCTGTATACCGATTTTTAGGAAATATAAGCTTTTAACATTTCCTTGTTTATATATATTCGAAATTGCAATGTTTGTGAAATCAAATAGACACCTTTTTCCTTCATTAAGAGATACGAGAAATCGCGCTATAAATCTAAGGTCTCAATATCAGAATCTTTTATGTACAGGCAGCTACAAAACTGCTTTATTAAAGAGGAACATATTGGCCATGGACCCTACTATATATAACAAAATCCCTTAATGAGATAAAAGATTTAACTTATATAAAATTTAAAAAACCTTTGTTTTCTTTTCTAGTTAACAAGTGCTATAACTCAGTAAACTATTTTCTATTGGATAAGACATAATTTTGTAAGAAATTGCTGAATAAAAAATGTATAAGATATATAACTTAAATAATCATCTATCTATCTATCATTGTATCACAAATCATAGGAAAAATAATAAAATTGTATAGTTAATTTTAATTACGTAGTTAAGTTTAATTTATAATTTCAATTGTACCAGTATTGTTGATTTGACTTTATTATTTTATTGAATTATGAATTTGCCTCTAAGTTTTGTCAATTCAAAATCTCTAAATATATTTAAAAAACGATTAAGAACCCATATATTAGAAGATTTCACTGATCTTGTTTAATATCACTACTGTTTATTATTTGTAATTTTAATTGTAGGTATAGTTTTTAAAATTTTCTTTAAACCTAATGTTCCTCTGTAAGACACTTAATCTGAATTTATAATTATAATTGCATGGTTAATGTAATTTCTAATTTTAATTGAATCCTTAATTTTTATTTATAATTTAAACCTAATATTTGCATGCCTTATGGTAGAATGTACCTGGAACTTATATTAAAATCTATTTGTACACCTATATTCTGCACCTACATTCAGAGCACCCCCCCCCCTCACCTGTCCCCGCAGCTCGTCCCAGCGCCGGGCCAGCGTGTCGGTCTCGTTCCGTATCCACTGCGGCATGATGTGTGCGTCTGCTAGTTGCCTGGCGACGGCTTCTATGCGGCTGACTCGCGCCTCGTCGCGGTTAGCGATGTAGTTCTCGAGATCCTGAATTGTTATAGACCAATTTATATTAGTATATTACAATAGTCACAATAGACAATATTATCGATTAACTTAGAACAATTTTAATGAAAACAAATGAAAAAAATGAATTTTTTTTATTACGAGCAATAACTCAATGTTAACAGGGAACACAATTATAAACATAACAATATTTTGCTAAATTGATAACTGAAGTGATGAAAATTAGTAAACAATAACATTTGGTACGTAAGGAAAATTGGTATATGAGGACATTTGGTATATAAGGACATTTGGTATAAAAGGAAAAATAGTATATAAGGACATTTGGTATGTAAGGAATATTGGTTTATAAGGAAAATTAGTATATAAGGACATTTGGTATACAGGGTGACTGGTGAATTACTATCAATATTTAAGGAGAATACTCGGTACATGATTCTCATTTGAATTATGTAAAAAAAATAGGTACTTAATTTTTGACCAAATTTCCGTATAAATAAATAAAGTGTGGACACGTTCCAAGTATTCCAAGTGTGGACGCGTGCGGCGGCGTGCTGATACAACACCACGCCGCCGCACGCGTGTGTGTAAGTGTGTGTATACCTAATCTGTAGGGTGTTCACACGATGCGTAATTAATTACATAACTTTTGGTTAACTTTACTTAGAAGTTTATTAATATTTATGTTATACTAATTTTTATTTTGTCATATATGATCGTCAAATATCACGTCCTCAAGTATCGATAGTAATTCACCAGTCACCCTGTATAAGGATACTAGTTGATCCGTCGAACTTCGTATCGCCCTACAATCAAGAAATATCTGTTACGTTTTTTTATTTATATTTTTGGAGTTTACCAATTAAAGCCATAAATCTCCGTGTTTTGAAGTGCGACACAATGATTGACATATTAGTTAGTTGTCAAATCTAATATAAAAAAAAAACGTTTGTATGAACAACTTCTAATAAATTAAAAATTAATCTAAAAAACATTGTAAAGCGGACAAACTTGTGATTCTAAACCATTCCCAGATCCCCTTGAACACACACAAAAAATTTCATCAAAATCGGTCCAGTCGTTTGAGAGAAGTTCAATGTCATACACACTCACAGAAGAATTATATATATATATATATATATATATATACACATACATACACATACATATATACATACACACACGCACATATACAGGGTGACTGGTGAATTACTATCGATATTTGAGGACGTGATATTTGACGATCATATATGACAAAATAAAAATTAATATAACATAAATATTAATAAACTTCTAAGTAAGGTTAACCAAAAGTTGTGTAATTAATTACGCATCGTATGAACACCCTACAGATTAGGTATACACATACACTCACACACACGCGGCGGCGGCGTGGTGTTGTATCAGCACGCCGCCGCACGCGTCCACACTTGGAATACTTGGAACGTGTCCACACTTTATTTATTTATACGGAAATTTGGTCAAAAATTAAGTACCTATTTTTTTTACATAATTCGAATGAGAATCATGTACCGAGTATGCTCCTTAAATATTGATAGTAATTCACCAGTCACCCTGTATATACATATACAGACACACATATATAATAAAAATACAAGATATAAATATAATTATCATGAATCTGAGATCACTTTTGTACAATAAGAATTTTTTTCTGTATTTTCATAAAACAATGAAATTAGCCAATTATGGAGAACCTTTTTAGATTCATTTAAAGTGCAATGTTTTATGTCACATAAGCTAGTTACTTTATTATATACAAAGTGGCAAATAAAAGGATTGAAACGTCGTGCAAAGGATGAGTTAACGGTTGATACTGGTACTTTAAAAATACGACGCTTCAACATATTAGAATATTCATAAGAGTTGACAATGGCTTTATGAACTGACAGTGTTATTTTTTGGATAAATAATTTACTAACACTGTGTACTTTCTTTATAAACGAGATCAGTTGGATATCTATACGGCCTCCGCAAGAGTACTTTTAGGACGGAACGTTTGACCCTTTCTAAAATTAGCATGGAGGTTTTAGAAGCGCCACCCCAACAGCTGATACAGTAAGTCAAAATTGATTGACTTAGTATATGGAAATATAATACAAGTCGTGTATTATTCAGTAGTATGAGGTGTTGACTCACGTATAGTTCATCGGAGATGTCCTCAGCGTCCGCGCGCGCGGCTCGCGAGGTGTCCGGTCTGAGTCGCCGCTGCAGTCCGTCCAGCCAGGCGGCCTGCGCGGACAGCCAGGCCCGCAGCTCCCCGGCCTCCAGCCACGCCTCCGCCAGCACCCTGCGAACAGTGACGGTCACCACGTTCATAGTGTGGGTTGTAGGGGGGGGGGGGGGTCACAGGACGCCGGTTCTCCGTACGTACTTGTATCGTTCGTAGACGGCGTGCGTGTCGGCCGTCCAGCGTGCGTTGAGCTGCGTGAGGCGCCTCGCCACGGCCGGTGCGCCCGCGTTCAGCAGCATCTCGTTCCCTGCAACCGATCACGTTTAAGAGCCGTGCCTGGCGGTGTGTGTGTGTGTGTGTGTGTGTGTGTGAGTGTGACCCACCGTCCTCGTTGAGGTCGCGGAACTCGTCCGTCTTGTCATCGCAGCGCTCCTTGAGCGTCTGGAAGCGCATCTTCATCTGGTACAGCTGCGCGGAGTCCTCGATGCCGCACTCGTCGTCCCGCGGCATGTCGTCTCGGAGTCGTCCCAGCCACGTCTCCAGGTCGTCGATCCGTCGGAACAGTCTCTCCGTCTTCTCGAGCGCTCGCCGCAGCTCCTCGTTCATCTTCAGGGACTCCTCGGTCAGTGAATCGAATCGTTTTCTCATCGTGTCGGCTTTCAGAGTCTTCGCTACAGCCTCCTCGCAATCTTCGAGCACGCTCCGCTTCATTTGTTCGATGTCATCCACTCTGGCCGCATATTCAGATTTTTCTTCAAGGAATTTCTGCAAACGACATGTATATGTATAGAGACGGACAACACATCCCAATAAACCCCTCGCAGCCCTCTCTCACGTTGCTCCGGTCCAGCAGCTCCTCCAGCATGTGTATCTCCCCCAGCGGCACGTCTCTGTGTTCCTCAATGAACCGACGCACTCCCTCCAGCCACGAGTCCACAGCCTTCTGTTCGTCCTCGAGACGTCCCAGCAGAGAGATGCCTGTGAACACAGACTTCGTCAGTGATGCTCTACAAGTGTATGTTCCGTGAGTAATTGATTATGACAACTATTAGTCCCGTCATTAGAGATACTACTGCATTATGCATACATAATTAAACATAACTAACTATATTAATATTTATAAAACATGCTATCTATTGTTTAATTTTTTATATAGACTAGAACAAATACTTTATTTATTTCAGTTAAACTCGAACACAAAACTTTTCGAAAGAGTTAAGGCTGTTTAAAAGCTCGAATTCTGAAATTGAAGGGAAAATGTAAGACCCAAAAGAAACTTATTACAGTCATAGAATAAGGCATTTTTAATTTTTATTATAATACTCACAAGAAGAAAAAAATATATTTGAATATATGTTCTGCTTTTATTTTACTTATTTTTTAAGTGTGCTAAGAAAATAATGTAAATAGAGGCAAAACACCAGAAGTTGGATTTTTGAACATATGCACATTATTTATTCTTATTTTAATTTAAATTTGCATAGTTAAAATTTTAATTTGCATTTTCCCTATTAAATTCGAATAACATTGAGCGCCATCTAGTGGTAGCACGTCCTAGTTAGTAAATGCAGCGACATCTAGCGTACACGGTACATAGTAGTTTCCTAACTGAAACCCACAGTGGCGCATCTATTTCTAGTATAGTATATTATGTATGGTTGTTACCTTTCTCCATCTTGTCAATCTTTTGCTCCAGTATGGTCTTACAGTCGTCGAACCTCAGCACCAGGTTCTCGACGCTGCTCCTCATGTTCAGCTCCTCCAGACTGCCCTGTTCGAACTTCTCCCGTTTCTCCTTAACGACCGTGTCGTACGAGGCCTGCAGCTCGTCGAACTGTCTCCTCATGTGCCTCAGCTCCTCCAGTTTCTGTGTCATGTCGTCCCTGGTGGAGATGATCGCGTGTTCTGTTATTATCTGAGACTCCATCTCCTGAATCTTCCTCTGCACCGCCTTGTATTCGTCTTCTGTTTGTATCGGGGACAGCTTCTTGTTCAGAGCCACTTTTATTTCCACTTCCTTTTTGCACAGATGCAGGAACAGTTCTTCGAACGCTTCGTTGATTCGTTTCGTGTCCGCCTCCACCTCGTCCTTGTGTGTCTTTGAAAAAGCTTTCGTCAGTAAAATGATCGACTGCGCGTTTAACTCTTTGAGTTTTATTTCGAGTTGTTTGAGTGTTCGTATTTTGTTTCGTAAATGAATCAGTTGGTTGTTGGTCGCCGTCTCCTTGAGCATTCTGTCTTTCCACGCGTGTATGTCCTGCAGATCGGATTCGAAAGCGTTTATATTTTTATAAAGATTGTCCTTATCTTCCAAGAGGTTCAAGGTGTTCCGTATGTCGAGGAGCATTCTTTGTATTCCCTCCCATCGCTTCTTGACCTCTTCTATGCTTTGTGCGTGTAATTTGGCTTCCTCTGAAATGATACCAATTATGAAATATTACTCAGGGAGATAAGATGCGTGTGTGTGTTCGTGTGTGTGTTTGTCCTCGTAGTATGTGTTGTGTGAAGGTACCCGCTAGTTCCTGGTCGGCGGCTAGTCTCCTCTGTATTTCCTCCACGTTGCTCAAGTCCGCTCGTCGTTCCTCGCTCTCCCTCGTGACTCGTTGCAGTAAGCTCCGCGCCTCTCCTGTCGCCGTTTCCGTTCCGCTCGCCGTTTGGAGCTGTTCCATACACTGTAACCACAAACAAACATGCCAGACACAGCTTCATTGACGGCATTTCCACACTCTCGCTCACATACCATCAGCAAGGCATTTTCTGTTTCAGCTGCCCAGTTATTGAAGGCGCGGTAACCGGCCTGGAAGTCGACGCCCGCTCGCTCGGCTTCCAGTCGCGGCTTTTTACTGACGTGCTCGTCGGTCCCGCCGGCCCCGCCCACCTCACTCGACACGTCCACATCGAAACCGAGCTCTCGTATCTACGAAGAGACGACATTATTACTATAAGAGACCACGATACCGTAATTGAGTATGTGATGCACGCGATGTTCGCCTGACCCTGTCGGCCTGCACGCGCAGTATGAGGTCGAGCGCGTCCAGTCGGTCCTGACACTGGTCCGCTCGGTCCGCCAGCCCGCTCGTCGTGTGCTCGTCCTCATGTTCCTCCAGGGACCGTAACAGGTCATTGAGCTCGTCGCGTCTCACTCGCAGCTCCGCGCCGCAACGCTGGAGAGACCGTATTCGTTCTAGAACTTCTCCAATCTCTTGTGCGGGGTAGGCTTCCATCTGTGTGGGCGACAATTATGAAATTAGTATATTGATGTACAGTACAGTCAATCTGGGTAACTTTGTTTCATCGGGTAACTTTGACAGTGGGACCATGAACTAGTTTCGATTTTTTTTCCCATGAAAGCAACACTATTCATATATGTTTATTTAAGATTTGTGATTTTAAACAAACTTAAACGCACCTTAAATAAAAGTAAGTTGTGAAAGTAAAAAAACGTCAAAACTTTTTTCTGAATATAGCTCGCGAATTTAAGTTTACTCTAGGGTGAATAACTTTTTGAATATTTTGTGATTTTGGATGCTGATAAGGTAAGTGAGATGTTATACAGAGCCATATGTGATTGTACCACCGCATTTTCATTAAGAATTTACATATAATTACGTCTTATTTTGAAATTTCATACATAAATATGAAGATATGTATTTTGAACAGTAGGAACATAGGAACTGAAATAGTGGCGGAAGAGGTGGTAGAAGAGGTGATTGAAGAATATGTTGTTAAAGATGGAGTTTTGCAACATGAACTTCAAAATATGTTGAGTTCTCACCTGGAACAACAGTTATATTTAAAACAGAAGGCACACTGTTTCCAAAAAAAGTGACAAGTTTCACATTCCCGTATTTCACATTCACTTGTTGTCATGAGTAGATGGTATATGGTACATAGTAGATGTCAACACAAGGTGGTTGGAAATGACCAGATAAAAGAGAAATTATTAAAATTAGATATTATGATGTTGTATCTACAGTAGATAACAGTAAAATCAGTATAAGACAGCCTAGGCTCTACACAATTAACGACGATTTGCTCTATATGGAGTGGGGAGAATAGACAAGTTATGCTCAAGATTTTACAAAATGTTTGTTTGTAAATTATTATTTTTTCTTGTTTTCTTTTTAATTTTAATAAAAATGTTAAATTAAAGGAGTTTTTAAGCGTTTTTGATGGTGTTAAAAAATGTGTGTAACATTGCCAAATGTTTTAGACTGATTCTTCATATTTTCTTTTAATATAAGACAAAACTGCAATACCTTTCACATAAAAAAAATGTTCGTTTTATTGCATCACATGCATCCATTAGTTAATAAATATATACACAAATGTTACCCAGATTGATAAAAATAATACTTATTACTACTTTTTTATGCATGGATCTGTGTGTGTCAAAGTTACCCATCTTATGAGGGTAACTTTGACAGAGCAAAGATTTGAGATTTTATACTATATTGGTATGTTTTATAAACTTTCTGTTATTGTCTAGAGACTGAAAGTAACAAGAGAGCACTGACAAAATAAAAAACATTCGAGTGATAGGTTTATTTTTTTTCAATATAGTATAAAATATCACCCTTATCTGTCAAAGTTACCCAGATTGACTGTAGGATGTTTAATTCAATAGTCATCGTAGATCTTTTGAAGCCGGTCACCTGTTTAAGATCGTTTTCTAGGGTTGAAACTTTGTCTCTAAGGAGGTCGGCGCGGTGCTCCAGGTCGACGTGGCGCTGCAACCGCTGCAGGCGGGAGAGCGTCCACTGACACGCGTGTGACCAGCGCTCTCCTAGAGCGCGCAACTCGTCCTCCATGGCCGCCACGTCTTAATGAAGGGTCACATTAGGAAAGCAGTATGAGATCAGTATGTTTACTTCAAATCGTTCCACTCACTGTCGCTGCTGGTGAGAGGTCGGTCCGCATGGTCCGCGTCGTCTTGATGTTCGTGTCGGTCTTCCTCGTCGTCCACTACCAGCACGCAGTCCGCCAGAGCGTCGACGAGCGGCTGCTGGTGTCGCAGGTCAGCGTGCAGCGCTCGCGTTGCTTCTAAAGCGGCGCCGGGCGGGGCGGACACGGCCTCCATACGAGACATGCGGTCCTCGGTTGCGGTGAGCCAGCGCCGAAAGCGCTGAAGATGGTCGTGTTGCGTACGCATAAGAGCGCGATGCAGATCAGCTTGGCGCGTCATAGCGGCTCCACGAAGCGCCTCCCACCGCCGCGCCAGCAGCCGCAGCTGAAGCCGCACCTCGGCCGCCTCGTCTCGGGCCAGCGCGGCCTCCCGCAGCAGGCGAGCCCCCTCCTCCAGCACACCGCCCACACGCCACTGCTGCTCCGACAGCTCCAGAAGAAACTTCTACGGATATATGTTCCTGTTATCAACGGGATTCAAAAAAGTGAAACACCGTAAGGTCGAGAGACACTCGCCTCGTGCTCGTGAAAGTACTCCTTGAGAGTGACGAGGTACCGTCCGGGCGGTTGTTCAGAGCCGGGGTCACCAGGCTCGTCGGGAGGAGGTGCGTCCCGGAGCCGTTCTTCTCCAAGCAGCAGAGCAGCCAACGCGTCCTCAAGGGCAGCGCCGTAGGCTCCTAGCTCCACGGAACACGTGGTCGCCACCGACACAGGCCGTGACGCGGAGCAGCTACCACCGCCCACCTGCAACGTAAGATGGCGATACACTCAACTGACTAGCTTCTGACCAGCCTTCTGTCATCATTTTATTTTTTATTTTGTTTTATAGGTTTACCAAAAATTGTTTACACCAATACAATGTAAAATAGGTATATAATATAATCTAGGGTACAGTGTAACAACTACTTAAAGGTAAACTCCACATGCACACAAATTTAAATAAGTCTACAAATAAAATAAAAAAAGTTTACAAATAAAATGCATAAGAACAATGAAAATCACAATTAAAGAAATTAATGCATGTTAACAAAAAAGCCATAACATAATTATTCTTTTAAGTATAAACTCTATATAACGACACTGAAGGTGACACTGTGCATTTTATAGCGTTATAGAGAGTTGTCATTAAATAGAGAGAAGAAAAATCAGAATTCAGACTTAATTTTGTGTTGTTTAACCTACGTTAAAGAAATCGGTAATATTTTTTTTTTCCGTATTCAACCGTAATGCATATCAGATTGACAATATTATAGTGTATTTTTTCATATATTTTTGTAATAATAGCTCCTATCTCGTGCTTTGCCTACATTTAAAACTCTCTGAAACAGCATCATTAAAATTCATTCCATTTCTCGAAGATCCTTATTTAATGACAATGGAATTGCCACAATAAAAAAAATATTACAATAATTGGTCTTAAATTGAAGAAGTACATGCGTAACCCTTATAAGTCAAATAGAAATTTTTGTCATCTAATATAGCTGTGAAATAATAGCTCAGAATACTTATGTATAACAACCTGCCAGTGAAATTCTCATGAAAATCAGTTCAGCCGTTTCAAAAACAGAAAAAGAAGCTGTTTTACTTTTCTAAATCAAATATAAATTGGTGATTCCACAATTATCAGAAAAAACCAATTGTTTAAGGGCACAAAGATGTTTAATATGAATCTAAAAAAAAGTTTTCCACAAAAATTACTAGTGTATTTACTGTTATGTTATTAAAAATAATCTCTGATAATTTCTGAAATAACTTTTGAATATTAAAATTAATGAATAATTAATAATATTGTTCAGTTTTATTGTTTCCATGTATGTAATGTGAACGTCATCTTTAATTATATACTATTAATACATGTATATACACACAATACTGTATATTGTTATATATCATTACTATCATATATTATTATAGTTACTTCAATATTACACAATAATTATATGTACTGACTATATATGACGACATATCTTATATATAAAATTCTAGTGTCCCAGTGTTAGACAGAGAACACCTCCGATACAGCTGGACTGATCGTGATGACACTTTGTGAACATATTGAGTAGCTCTGAGAATCGGACAAAATCTATTTTTTATACCTCTAAGTCATAAGGGTGGTTCACTCTTAATTTGTTTTTTTTTTCGGCGAATTTTTTTGTTTTTATTTTTTTTAATGTAGCATTAAAAAATACATACAACCCAAATTTTTTTCTTTTATCACCATTCCCTATTTTTTTTATGGCAAAACGTTTGCCGGGTCAGCTAGTAGTTTTATATAAATTTAATCGTGAATCAAAGTGTTAGTGTATGTTATTAGTGCAACTATTAACTGTGTCACATAATGTTCTATAAGGTGGTCATCACCTCCGCTCCGAGGTCCCCGGGGCTCCCTATCTCGTCTCCGTCGTTGTGGTCCAGGTGACAGGGCTCGTGTGTGGCCGGCGCTGGAGGCAGGGATTGGAACAGACACATCACGTACATCATGATGGACTTCTTGTCAGGGTTGGTCGTGTTGACGTCTGGAAACAGAAAAACAGAATCACTCTCCATCACCTGCGGGTCAAGAGTCACGAGGTGTCGTGCTGTGTGAGACCTTCAGGATCTAGAAGTCGATCGATCCCGAGATGGTCCTGCGCCAGTGTGAACACTCGATCCAGTCTCTCTGCAGGGGAGAGTCCTAACGCGTCGTTGTATCGGAACAACTCCGGTCGGAAGCGATGCAGGAGCGCGCTGAACGCGAGCCCGTCCGACCACGACGATGTGAAATTCTCAACCTTCACACCCGCGTAGTCCTGGAAATTTACGATAATAACAATTGTAATATTTATTAAAGTGCTTGGAGAACGAGTAGGCGCGGCGGAGGATTCCCAAGACAAGTAACTTTAAACATCTACCTGTGTGTGATTTCGACACCAGGCTAAGAGAGTCTTTTCCAGGTTCGTCTGTTGTAGTTCCGACATGAGCTCCTTGAGGTGGTAGTGAACCTGCCAGTGTAGTATAATACTCCAAACGAGTCCTGCCGAACAGAGTTTGGTGTGAGTGTGTTGATTATATATATATGTCTGTTGTGTGTGCGTGTGTGTGTGTGAAGTGTGTCCGTGTCCCATCGTACCCAGTATCAGTTTAGGGTTGCCATCAACGATGTCTCCGCTGCTAATGTTGACGAGCCGGACGCCGGCGGAGGCGAGGGCTCGCAGGGCCGCGTTCACGTTGTTCAGGTGATGGACCCGCATGCGACCGCGCTCACGCTTCTACAACACCAGACCATACTTACAGACGTCGATACACATGCTCCATATTTACATGGAGGCGGTCAATAAACATCAAGGAATATACTCACGAACTGCTGTGCGGTGAGGATCTCCAGCAGTGACAGTAGCACCTCTCCATCGCGCAGATCCTGGAACAGATCGTTGACGAGCGGCTTGCCTTGCTGGAAGCGGGATTAAGAAACTATCATTATAACAACATAGTAACTTGTCTGACCCACCGAGCCACCGCTCAACCTCGTCCCTGTCTCTCTACTACGTGTGACCGCCCCTCGGCCAGTAGCTACTATTTATTATTCCTACTCGATGCTGTACTTTCTCGTAGCGCTTATGCGAAATACATACGTTATAACTACTTTTTCAACGATGGGAGTGTCCCATCGCCGTTTATCAAAATTAATTAATATTAATTTATTGATTTATTTACAAAAATTTATCGACTCTCTCATATTATGCACATGTCGATAACATTCTTGAATGTTATTTATACGCCACATAGTAACCATGTCCGAGTTCATATGAATAAAATTCGTTTTGTAAACTAACCTTTGCCAGCTGCGAATTAATCCATTTTGCGAACGTTTTCTTTTGTACGTCTTCCCGCTCATCTGAAATGACAATGATTTGTCTTTAGCTACTTAAAGGACTAAGTTTAACAAATATGATATATCTATTAGAAAAAATAATATTTTATGAATCATATAATCTAATGATAGTTTGTAGTAGCGGTTACTCATAAACATGACAATCGTCAAAGAGACCACGACTTGAAATAATTACAGTTATCCTCGCGTGTCTGAGGTCCAAACAGGAGTTCCCAAGTCTTCAGCAGAGTTAACATGAGTGAAGTTAACGAGAAGAGATGATAACAAACGTGGACTTAATATGTAACAATATACTGGAACTGTTCTTATTAGAACGACGAGGGAAACACTCCACGAATGGTTTCAAATTAGCGCCTGACTGTTAAACAGTACCGATGTTTCAATCACATACATGCATTAGCAGAGTTACGATACAGATGCTGCTCTCAGAGACGAACATATAGATTTAATATATATATAGACACGTGTGACTGTCTCCCTGCTACTTATAATGAACTGAACACTTGAAAACACTTCATTGTATATAATAAAACCCGGCTACAGAGTAACGTTGGTGCGGACGACAGTTTAGGAAGTATAAAAATAGTGTACCAATATGTATTGATGTAAGGTGTGTGCGCTCCGCCGACCACGGGCCATCAAGCATCAGGGCTGGGCACCAGGCTTACACGTACGACTATTATAACCAAGGAACACACAACTATAGGAATTTACTTCTTGCTATACAAATATATATATATATATATACAAGTATGTGTGCCAAATGATGATACAATTAGTCCGTCCGTGGCCACAGTATCAGACGCAACGTAGTTATCCTTGAATAGTTCTGTGCCTAATACTGTATTTTTAATTTTTATATTGTAAACTGTGGTGTATATTGCAATTTACATAAAACGGATTTTTATTCTTTACATATATTTTAATTACTTGAATTTTTATTAGTGTGTCAAAAAATAGAAATGATGCAGGAGTACCCTATTCACTCCAAGATCAGAAAGATTTTGACGTGATATAACGTCTTTAAAATCGTTTTAGTCGGGTGACATGTTCAGAAACTTGTGTCACACCAAAACCTCACGAGCGCGATCGCAGGTATAACGAGAGAGAGACGGACCGATCTCCCGTCTCATCTCGAGCGCTGCCAGTCATTCCGTAAAACTTGTCACGCGGAATCCTCACGAGCGGAGGAAGGCATAGCATTCGAGTGAGTGGACCGATCTGTCACTCTAGCGGGATACAAACGAATGTATATCATATTCGAATAAGTAAACTTGAAATTTATCATCAAAAGTGTAAATAAAACGATAGATGTAATTTAAAATTTGAAAAAATTGTTATCTTCATTAATTCCTTACTTCCCAAAAACTTATATCACCAATAAGACGTTATCACGTAAACATCTCGATCGTAAACCTATTTTACAAACAACCAATTTTTTTTAATAAAAATTACCCTTATAATAGATTCGCTACTACAAAATCGCATGAATAACATGACTAGGTACGTCGACTTTTTAGAGCAAAAAAATTAAAAGAATACAAATACAATGTCATGATTATTTTTAATGAGACTCTTACTTGAGACTCCCCTCCCTGGTGTGACGCAATGTATAATTCATATATTTACATTTACAAATTGTTGAAAGAAAGCAGCGATTATGAAATCAGTGTAATTACCATTTTAATTATTATTTAAGAAAATTAACATGAAGCCGGTCCCCATAGGTTGTATCGCAGCACAGCACTACATAGAACGCATTTTATTATTTGTGATACATATTGAAATAATATACACATGACTTGAGACGATGTATAATATATACTATACAAAATATCACTTTAAATGTTTCAAAATCAATAAAATAATAATTTATACCAATGTTAAATTCATTGAAAAATGTTCATTCAAGTCCAGTCCTATAAGTTCAATTTTCATTTAATACTTTAAAGATAAAAACGTAAACTATTGAGTTGAACAGTTTTTATTATAACGATGTTTAATATTGAAAATTTTAATATTTATAATGATGTACTGAAAAATGTTCGACTATACCCTCAAAGATAATCGCGTCGCGGTGCGGTGCGGTGCTGTGAGGGTGGCAAACTGACACATACAAGGACATCATAACTCGAGTGAAAAATACATATGTATTATGTAGCAAGAAAAACATTCATCGGTCGGAAACTAGATGTAGAACAGAACAGAATGTGATAATGATTGGGTTGATTTTATTAATTAAATAACGCTTCTCAAATAATAGTTTTATTATATTTGACCAGTACAAAAATATGATTAGAGGAAGAAGATTTTATAGTCATATAATGGTAACTAACTTTTTCAAGATAGTTTTTTAAACAAATTAATCTTATAAGAAAATTAAAACAAAAGGATTTTTTAATATAAAAATCAGGTACTATATATTTTTTTATTCCATTGTTAATTGAGAACATGATTGTATGAACACATTTAATGTATGAACAGCGGACGTAATGTAACAATATGATTATATAACGAGGTCTAAGGATCGTTCATGTGTTCACACCTCGTCTGTCCGTCATCACGGTTGCTACAAAGTAATCGAAACGTCGGAAACATGTACATAAAAAATAGTAAAACCGCCTAGTTTATCCAAAAAACTTAGTTTATTTTAATTACATATATTTCCAATATTTAATATGCTTTCCCTTCATGGCCCGCTGGTTTGTTCCACCCTATATATTTATATAAAACATCACCAGTGCACCGCCAATATAAATCTCCGTATATAATTATCACAACCACTCAGTCGCCAGTTTCTACCATTATAACATATAGTATAATAAAATATATTTGTTCTTAAGTAGGTATTCGTTAACATATTTCAATATATCGTTATATTATTTTAACATGTCATCATTTATCAGTTGTTAAGTTCAATATAAGTAGGTATTTCTTAACACATGTTTCCATCTACACACTCAGAGTCTCGCGTTTCTTATTCAATAACCTACGCTAATACTATAATGTGTGAGTATTTATGAATGACAAGCTATTAACTCTCCGTGTGAAGTGTGACGATAAAAACCTACAGTAGTAGTACTGGTACATTACCCTATCATTAAATAAAAACTATGAGGTAATTATTGTGGATATATTTGGACACCTCTTTAATATAATTTTGATTCGTGTAAGTGTGAATCTACAAAATTAATTGAGTTTTAGAATTTGAATAGTATATTTTAAATTTGAACTTTGAGTATAAACATACACAATGTGTTTGTTACACAACCATGTGGGTGAAAAAAACCTTAACAGTAGAAAGCGGAGCGAGTCGTATCGAGTGAGTGAGGAGCTCGAGCGACTAGTTTGGAACCTTCCTTATATGTATAGTGTTCAATGTTTCTCAGTATCAACACTCGGCACTCACACGTCGAGAGATCGACGTCAATATACAACCAGTATATATATACAGACAGTGAGCATCATCAGGGTGTCATATACACGGCTGACGGCTCCTCGTGTATCATACAGGCGCTGGGGAATGATGCAACACGTGACCCGAGTCTCCTTACTTATCACATGGCTTCTAAGCGAGTTGTTTGAGTTCCTCCGCAGTACTTCCTACATCTGAAACCTTCTCAATATGATAATATCTCGTCCGTCAAGGATGCTGCGCTCGTTATCATCACGTGAGTCATCTCAGAGGGAGCGCGGCGCCGCACGAGTCACGACACTCGACGTCGGAACTACGAAGCGAGCGAGTGTTACCATTAAAGACTTATCAACTTATGTCACTACGGCCGAGTCGAGCGCTCTGGACGGATCATTAATAATGCAACAAATCACGAGAACCTGTCCCAGAACATTAACGACTTACATTAAACGGTTCAACATCCACCTTTATTATTAACTGTCCGATCTAACTGATAACTACGTACTGTGTTGATCACGGTCCATACATTAACACGACAATGTCATTAACTGTATAGTAGATCATGAGTATAAATATAGGACAATGTCTTAAAATAGATAGGACTTGTGACGTCATATAAATCATTCAACATTAATAAATCCAAAGGCACACAAACATAACTGTAATGAAAATCACACGGAGGCCTGATATCCCGGAAGCGGCGGTCTCCAACCCTGTCCGTGTCAATGAATTTGTCATACTACATTATATGTTCACTTTTAGTTCGGCTGTGTGCGTGTGTGTGTATACAGGGTGACTGGTGAATTACTATCAATATTTAAGGAGAATACTCGGTACATGATTCTCATTCGAATTATGTAAAAAAAATAGGTACTTAATTTTTGACCAAATTTCCGTATAAATAAATAAAGTGCGGACACGTTCCAAGTGTTCCAAGTGTGGACGCGTGCGGCGGCGTGCTGATACAACACTACGCCGCCGCCGCGTCTGTGTGAGTGTGTGTGTATACCTAATCTGTAGGGTGTTCACACGATGCGTAATTAATTACATAACTTTTGGTTAACTTTACTTAGAAGTTTATTAATATTTATGTTATATTAATTTTTATTTTGTCATATATGATCGTCAAATATCACGTCCTCAAATATCGATAGTAATTCACCAGTCACCCTGTATATGAACATTATCATACTATACTCCAGCCAAATTCGATGTGGAATGTTTAATAACAAAGCGTTGCTTAGCAACCAACGTCAGGCAGATGCTCAAAACATTTTTAGAAATATGTACAACAATTATTTTTGATGTCAACGAAAATTAAAATTGATGATTAATAATAAAATATTTAAGACAAAGGACTAAGCGCATTCTTGGTTATAATTATAATACCTATGATCATATGGAATAATGTAGATCTCAAAAATAATACGTCCAATTTTAAAATGATATCAGAAATTACCTCGTAGTTATATAATTCGCTTTATTAACTTTATCTATCGCCTCCCAAGCGACAGGACTCATTTAGATTAAATTTTGTGTATGTTTGAGTGGCATAATTAATTACTTAAAAAACACTCCAAATGTTACAAACCTGCGATTTCTTTACGTCAGTATTAAAATATAGGGTTGTTAGTTTTGTAGTAATATTATAGTGGTAATTAAAGATTTTTATACTTTTATTTTAAGTAAATTTTCATATAAATTATTTATTGACCGGCAAATTTTAATTTTTTTTTTGGATTCTATATTAAATTAAAATTTTTGTGTTTAAACAGGAAATTGTGTTATAATGAATATAGTTGTAATTATAATAATTATTATTTTTTATTACGAGTGTATCAACCCTAATTATGATGACTCATGGTTTGTTTACTAAAACTCCAGATCGAATGTGGCTGGAGTATAGTAAGAAATATGATTAAATAATATGAACATCAGTAGTGCCATCTTCACAACGTTCCCTCTGAACTGTATGGCTACAAAGAATTCATCAGGACTTGTTTAGTCGACCTACTAGATGGCGCTCCATTCCCTGGTCTGGATATCATAGTTTTTTTTTTTAATTAAAGGTACAGCTTAGTAATATCCTAGAATCATCTCTTTCTATGTTTATTACATATTATACATTTCAATTTTCATGTCAGACTACTTAAATTATAAAGTATTAGTTTCAAAAAAACTGATAAATACTAAGTCAGGTCGTCTAAAGAATTCATTACAAATATAAATGTATTCCCGAACTTGGAAGAGAGGGGGAGGTGGTAGGAGAAGGAGGGTCGAGAGACGGACAGAGGAACAGACGAGACGTGGTGTGAAGACGGAAGCTGCACGTGTTGGGTTTGTTTGTATTTAAAATCGACCGGTTATATTAAACATAAACATATGAGGAGTCCGGGGTCCTCGCTGTACGAACAGACTCCGCCCGGACTGACCTGGAGCAACCGAAAGACGGGGTCTGTTTATGTTGTCATAACATAATATGAGGATATCTTTACTATAAAGGAAAACAAATCAAAGGAATAGAAAACAACGATGTACGACTGAAAATGTATCAGATAGAATATTGTAAAAGTATGGTGAGGATTTGGAAAGTTGTCCCTTATTACAGCGAGGTCAATACATTCCGCGGTCGACTCTTACTGACTGTAATTTTTACAACCACCTTATCAGGTAAACGGTTTATTTCGGATTGTTTCTTAACGTCAATATAAAGCTATGTTTCCGAGATTCGTTCGTCAATTCAACTGTCGATTTTTAAAGTAACAGTGAACACGCGGCGTCTCGTGTCAGGATCAAACATAGTGTTTCCGGTCATCAAAGTCAACCCTCGCAGACTAAAAAACGTTACAATATTACATAAACACACACAAAAACATACTCACATTCCTTTGATCTTAAAATATTAAATCTACATGTAACGAACCGATGGGATAGTTTTGAATCATTCACGTTTTCGTGTTTTTAATGTTTTCAGTATAATGACTACCGCCTGTTCTGACTCTACTGATGTACCAGCTACTAGGAAAATTTTGCGGTCAAGTTTCTGTTCCTATATCGCTCTGCTTACTCTAATTGATCTTTATATACTTTTAATTCTCCTAGATTAGGTTATTAACACTTTTTGGAGTACATTTAATTTGTAGCTCAACTCGGCAGCCAACACTGACAATTGGTAGAAAGAATTAAACTCATGACATCATCCTGATAATTGACACTCACACACACGCGCACATACACGCGCACACACACACACACACCAGTAGAGTGTCACAAGTTCGCGTATCTGTTATCGTGCCTCCGTAATTACGTGTTGTACACCTTTTTAAAGGATATATAGTTTATGGATTACACAACCTCTGAGTTAATTATAAAAGAAACTTACAAACATTACCAACAAGAAAACACACTCAGAGACAACTTAAACATGGATTCATACATTAACTACTGAATACTTTTTCATATTCTTCAGTCACCAACCAACTACTGTATTTATATGTAATGTAGGTATATATGTTTGTGATTTGCCCAAAAGGTTAAAGATCTGATTGTTTTCATAGTTGAAAAATATTTAAGAATATTTATTGTGATATACTTATATAATTTAACAAAATCATTTAAACAGATTGTTTTAAGTAGTTTAATAGTTTTTTCTGTCATTTTGCAAGTAAATTCAAATATTCTTAATTAAAAACATATTAAGAGTCTTCAAAAAGGAGTATTTTTACTGATATCCTTTTAAAGACCGAAGATAGATTTATTTAGAGAAACATATTTAACCTTCCTACGTATAAACTTTTTATATAATGTAACACTAAATGTTGTGATATTGATACTTATATTTCTATAATATATAAAGTTTATAAAGTATTAATTTAGTTAGTTAAATAAAATTTTGAATGTATTAAGTAACAATGAAGAATTTATGTTAACTGTAATGAGTGGCCGGCTCGGGGAGGTCATGCCACACAGGCGGACTGGTCTTAGATTTGTGTCTTTCATATACAGGAGTGAAATAACAAAAGTTATATGATCTTGATGATACATATATATGGGTCATATATACTCTAGTATACAAGTAAATGATACTTAGTGGTTCTTTTGAATATTTTATTTAATACTATATTATTGCTGCACATTTTCACATCAATGTTAAGCATGCCACATATTAATATGTTATGAAACAATCTGAACATCAGACAAATATTATAATAATTATCAGTATATTTTTACCTTGTTAAGAAATTAAAGAAAATTATATGAATATTTTATTAAGTAGATAATAGATTTTTTTATTTTAAATAGTTTAAAAATTTATTTCAGATACTTGATCTTATAAGAGCCGTATCATCTCGTATTATTGGATAATCCGTGGGTTGTAAGAGTACAAGAACACATAGTAGATATCGTGCAGCGCCCGCAGCGCCAGATAAGATAACACCTTCAACGAATTGTTTCACTGAAATATGAGAAACGGTTTGCATTTCGGAAGACGCGATACACAGTTGCATCATAAGTTAACTCAGACAGCGAAGTCAAGGTCTCTCTTAAGTAACGAAGACTACGAGCGATACAATACACCTCGCACGATCGAACAGACACTAATATATTATCTATTATCTACTCACCGACACCGTTCGTTTCCATTTTTATAAAATTTTATAACCACAAGATGTGTCGATTTACATTAAGTTTGTGTTATGATTCCAACTTTCTTAGACATGACAACACACACACCACTCCCAACTAGAAAACTTTGTTCAAACTTTAAAACCACTGCAAAACTTGTCACAAACTTTTCACCACACACAAAACGAAACTTCCGCTTGCATATAAGGCACTCAGTTTAGTAGTCCGTACGAGATGTTACGAGAAAAGAAACGAAAACTGAAGAAACCATTCTCTCAATGAGTAGCGAACCGAACTACAAACAACTTCAAACAATATGACAGGCCAGCGGCGCGCCGCGGGCTCGAGCGACGACTCTCACACGCCACAGATAACACATCGGAGTAACTCACGAGGAGAGTTCACTGCAGTCTATAGAATTGGGTACTGTATGGCGCCAAATTTGAATATACTTCAAAAACAATTCCCAAAATTATTATTTAGACTTCGTAAAGCACAGTAATATAAAGAATTTGTTTGAAATCTTTCATTAAATTAAAGAAAGCAATAGCGGAGGTATAATTGCGCAGTAGTTCCAGTAATATAAGATATATGACAGTCAATGATGCACCAAAGTATCACCTTATATCGTATTACAGTACCGTGTAGTACATAAACCGTTATGTATTTTTGTGTTATGTAGTATGGACTATGGTGTAACTCACACTTGCTATGGTTGAGATGTTTCTCGTAGGGCCCGCTCCTGTAGGGCGGCACGTCCCCGACCTCCACCACCCAGGTGAGCTGCCTCACGCGCAGCGCGGACGGAGGCGACATCTCCCGGCCGCTCTACACATCACTCGTCTCACTCCTCTCTCTATATTCTAGACCGAGCACCGCACACACAACACTACCGCTAGATGTCACTGCTGTTTTAGATATATCGTGGACACTCCATCCTTTCTATTAATATATTAGGTGGTAACTAAATATTTCATATAACTAGATTTTTAATTAAATTGCCTAAAGACTGGATAAACTATAAAGTATAGGTTTGCACAAATATAACGCAGTACGAATTTTAAAGGTGAGTTGTTAAAGATTAAAACAAAAACAAAGCTTACATATGAAACAGCTGTCAGATTATAATATTCACATTGTTATATACAAAGTATTCAGAGTGGAAGGAGCAAATGTTTCGCTTATTGCCGCCTCTACTCATACATTTTGTAATTTGCTAGAAATTTCCTCTCAGCCGACTTTGTTGATGTCATACATGTTATACAATAGTACTTGTAAAAATGCCTATATATTGGAATAAAGAAGAGTTGAATTTATTAGTTCAGTTTGTTTTTCGTGTAAATTCCTGTAATGAGTGGTATGAAAGTCCCCTCGTCTATCCGTAACTAGTTCCTCGTGAACATTTTAGTCCAAGTTATCACGCACGCACCCTGGCGGCGGCCGGCGGGTGCGGGCGGGAGGAGCGTACACTTTCGCCGATGTATAATGAGTCCTTTGCTTTTATTTTTCTATTTATCGGAGTGCTATTTCGAGAGCGGCTCGCGGTTCACCTTGAGACGGTATCCTCGGCTCGGGAGGACTCGCGCCCTACACTACGTTTAACATATACCTAATAATATATTGTATATACCTACGATATGTACACTGATTATATTATATGACGAGATCGACTCATTATAATCAACGATTAGTTGTAATGTTGAACCCACGGTTTGTGTTTAAAATGTTAATTTAAACAAATATTCAGCGCCGTTGTAATAAACGCCCAAACACAGCGTCATCAGGACTCTCGCGGAATATAATATACTAAGAGATCCTCGGCTATATGTATAACTACTTTAATGACTTCACACACAGGTCTCGCTAAGCACTCGAAGTAGATAAAAATATATATTTTTTCTCTATGGAATTTTATACAAAGTGGATGTTTATATTTTTTTCTTTTAATGCATTTGAACAAATTCTAGTGTGTGTATGTGCGTGTGTGGATGAAATAATTTATAAGTATATGTATAACAAATAGTTATTCAGTAAGCGGTTAATCATTAACATATTTTCATATTAACATATTTTAAAGATCGGCGCTCCGTCCCGGGTCCTATGCCCGCGGGATCCCCTCCCCCCCCTCCCGGGTCCAGTAATTCCCGTTCGGTTCATATACACCCTATACTCCAGGTCTTGCTCCACGTTCAGCGTCTCTGTACGAATGTACCTATGAATGAGTTCCTCTGTATACATTTCAATAATACAGCTCGTCTGTCGTCTGTTCCGTGTTTTCTTCAAGTGAAAGCTACATCACGCTACCTCTAGGGACACGAGTCTCTCTAGTGTCTAGTGTCTAATGTGTCACACAGAGCGAGTGTCTCGTGTCGCCGTTAAGATGAACGGCTCATAAGCTTGATGAAGTAACGCGCCACCGCATGTTTATGGATTGTTTTGTATTGAATTTGTACTCACTCGGAACGTTCACAGAATGTCGTCGGTCGTGTAACAATGCACACCATTACAAAAATTACTTTTAGTTTTGTGTGTAATGTTATTGAACGCAGTATTTCATATTTTCTATGAACCTCGTGTCGGTTCCTCTGTCACAACATCCTACATTAATCAACTATTACAGTAAAACATATTAATACCTATGTAACATACGTTCAGTGTAATTGGTTAAATTGAAATTATGTATTTAATTGTTTGGGGATTGTGAAGGTCGCACACAGCTGAAGGCTAAGGTTTTCACGAATTACAAAAAAACACTGATTAAAAACCGGAAGTATGTGTAACTGTTACAGATCAGTAAACTATAATGTGTAACACGAATAAAGGCTCCGGACGTTCAAATACTTCTCTGTTTAGTAAATATAATAACGACGTTAAAGTTGTCATTGTTCCACTCCAGACAGGTTGGTATTAGAGCGTCTAACATGTCCACCTCTCGAGGGAGAGTAACTCACTAACTACACTGTCTAAGGCGGCCGAGTTCTCTCTCTGTTCATTGTTTGTTTAATTCGTATATATCTGTAGTACTGTAACACGCCGACCTCGAGACTTCATTATCTAAAGCCGATCACCGTAACAGCTCCAGTGACTCACTCGACTTCTACCATCACCGCGGACTGTGAGCCGGCTGTTGGACGACCAGCGGCTCATGGACTAGACTGTTAGTGTGGACTGACGAGGGACTGTACACGAGCTTGTACTGTACTGTACACATACTCTCATTATAAACATAACATGTACTGTTTTAAAGTGTACTGCTGAAGTGATACACAAGTAATACAGGTGAAAACGAAAAGAGGAAGTATAATTGTATATAATCTTAATCATTACCATAACTTGGAAAAAAATACGAAAAAAAACGAGAAAAATGTATTACAAGATTGAAGTGTAGCAATAGTATCGAGTATATTAACGAGTGTGAGACATGTGAGCCAGCTGAGTTGACAACAACAAACAACACACAGGACTGTTGTTGATATTACTCTGTTGTTTATTACTACCGGACCATTACTTAATATCTTTCTTACAAAACTTATATATAAAAATCATGTTTCCTTACAGTATTTTCTTCCGAAGCAAAATTAATTATTATTCAAATGACGCTAATTGCTATCACAATTATCCGCCTAAGTATGATATACAATATATATTGATATGTGTATGATAAATCATATCGCTTCACTTATAAATATTAATTGAATGTAAAACACGTTGGATTGTAATAAAAACGTCGGAGTCAGAGGACTTACGCTTCTTATATGATTACAAATATTAAAGTCTGTCTAAACTCTAAAGGAATGTATGATCCGAGAGTAAAGAACTGTTTGACTATCTATCTATCATCAATGATTCTCGTGTTATAGCGTGTAACAGACGATCACATAGGACGCCTCTTACTTTATAAATTTTATACTTTAAGTAACGACTTGTAATATCTTCAACTTATAAAGGCTAACATATTTCATGTGTACGTTCGACTGCTGTGTGTATGTACGAGGTTCGCGAGGTCGACTGCCCACGTTATTGTCATTTTTGAAATTCTTTTATATTGTGTTCATGACGTTTAATAAAATATTCATAAAATATATTTTTTTCCAAATTAAGTGCATTAAAATAAGTTTCTGACATCACTAACGCCATTTACTGAATGTTAAGCAATTAAATAATGTTTTATCAGAGACAATATCTTCGTGTAATGCGATGTTGATAAAGTCATGCAGATACCGTTTATATATGTATATAATGTGGATATGTTAAAATATTCAGTAGTTCCGTGTACTCATGAATATTTCACAATAATAATTACATTTAAAGAATCCATATGAATGTTGAAAGTAAATCAAAACGTTCATTAATAAACCGCATACTTAATAGTGAAAACACTCGATAGCGAACTGACAAATAGATCGATAAAATATTTTATATTATCTAATCGTCGCGCTATGTAGAGCACGGGAACCAGTAAATTTCTATTATCACTGTCACACTGCACTATATTCGCGACAATTATTATGAGTAGGTACCTAAACTAAATCGTAACGAACGAACACGAGGACTCGGCATCAGAGAGACACAAGCTAACGATGCAGCGCGCGGCGAGATACTGTCGACTGTCAAAAAAAGGCGGGAATACAACAAACAGCACGCGGCCGGCGGCACACAGTACTCAGGCCAACACTCGCGAACATACAGAGTCTGGATGCGCTGAACTGTTTGAGATCAAAGTATCGGTGATGGTGCATGGTACAATAAATAAGTTAAGATGTTATTTTAACGACCGCGGTCACTGATTTATAACGAATACGCTTCTGATAACGATCACAACACTCACAAAGCCGGCAGCTCCTTCCGCAGATATTAAAACAATTTTATCATGTTCATAAATACATAATAAAGCACTAGGTAGTTTTATTACAACGGAAGCACTTCAGTCGACCGTTAGATTATGACACACTAGCAGGTACATTGTAATGTATGGAAAATAAATTAAACTTTAAAGTGACATATTTACATCGTAATTGTGAGTCAAGTTTCTAAATTATCAAGTTTCTTGACTGTTCGTTCTTTAACGTTGCTTGAACTTTTTATTTTGTTTGTTATGAAGCACCGCGTGTTTTTCTCGTCTCTTCTTTTCTATTTATTAATTGTATCTGTTGTGACGCCACGTGTGGTGAGCCTGGCTCGGGTTTCCGTACATCAGACGACCTGACACAGAGACATCGATCATAAGTGATACACGCTGGGAATTATACATGGTACAGAATACAGATGCCGCGGTTAATATTAGAAGCATATTGTGTATGTATACATATGTTTATGAAAATGTAATGAATGAAATCAGTTAAAACTTCAAATATTTTGAGTGTCACCCGTCACATGGCATTAGTGTCGGCCTCACAAGCGACTTATTTAATGTCAGATTCAACTGTCACGAGTCACCGCCACTTGTACATGTATATTGTATATTGACAGGTGGACGCCGGGCCTGAGCTGCGTCCCGTCACTATTCACACACAGCTTAGTGAGGATGATAACCGTCATTATAATCGTTATGGGACTGATAACATGCAGCATCCCCGACTACGGAGATGTTATCTCGTCCGGGTCATTCACCTCGCTTCTAATATTTCGGCGGCCCGTGAGCGATCCCTGGAACCTTCGATCCATAACTCAGTCGATGTTAGTGACGTTTCAATTGCATCATTTCATTATATTAACGGCCGCGTGCCTTAATCAACAATGTATAGTATCAGATGCACTGGAGCCCTCTAGGAAACGAAATCCAAACTATTTTTACATGTACCTCTAGTACAGTTCATTGAACCCTTCTAAGTACATATGATCATAGATCACGGAGCGGACGGTCCCTTATTAAATGTCATGATGTGTTTACGAACTATAACGTATTCATTACTGATTGACCGACATGTTCGCTGCTCACCGCTCGGGCTGCCCTCTTACAATCACACAACTGTGTGTGTGTGTGTGTTTTGGTACTCGTCCGAATATACGAACATTGTTATTTTTATTAAGTTAGTCTCCTATTAATAATTTTCAAAGAACAGAACGTTAGTAATGAGCTGCACTCCATCTTAACGTTTCAACGCGACATCCCCCTGTATACAACACATACACACATACACATGCCGTCTAGTACGTATGCTGTTTGCGGTATATTAACAAATGTCGTAACTGTTAATGGTCGCGACTAGTGAGAGACCACACCGCTAAGTAGATCAAGTGGCTTTATTAGTTTGTATGTGAGCATTATTTAAAGTGGCTAAACGAAAACTAGCATCAGTTTACATTACATGTAGCCTGGAGGAGTATCTTCACGATGTAATGCGTCTTCTTTTATATGTATAATTTACTTAATTAATATATAAGATTCAATAATATAACAGTAAAGTGTAATAATAATATTGTTGTATTTACTTCAAGGATTCCCTTCATCATTCCAACTCTCTGCCGAGTGAATCAAATCAACATGACGAACGCTTTTTATGATAGTGGTCAGTGCGACACGGGTCTCTGAACATCACCACCTCACTGATGTAATGATTGAACATGTTTCGTAACTTTCCTAACGTTGGAATGTTTTCACATTAATTGGCTTTAAGTAATACATATATGTAGATCGGAGATTCACGACATTCACACATGTTTTGTAACATAGAGATTGTAACATGAATGTTGAAGTTCATGTTTTAAAAACCCTCATATTATAAAACCTTAATTTTAATCCATTCGAAGTATGTACCTGGTTAGTGGTTTCAGTCCCTAGGATGCCTCCTATGAGGTCATCATACTTCACTAGTTATAACTTATAGTCATTACACTACTCGACTTCCCACAGTACCTACTCGTATACCAGGTCACTGTAATGTTTGTTCTCGACTCTCTTTGTATTCATGGACCTTATTTTCCTATCAAGAAGAGAAATAGTTTTTCATTTTGATGACAGCACGGTTCAGTCTGGCTGGAAGTCAGTGTGTGTGTGTGTGTGTGTGTGTGTGTGTGTGTGTGTGTGTGTGTGTGTGTGTGTGTGTGTGTGTGTGTGTTTGTGTGTTTCTCTCGTTCATCACTCTGGCCGTCTGTATCTGCTTATCTTTAACATTGCCCTGTGTTGCTAGCATCATTTCAGTCATCAGTTTAAGAATATTTTCAGCTGGGCAGGAGTTGTGAAGGGTGAAGGGGGGGGGGGTGAGGGTTTACAAAAGAGGGGGGGCGTACTCGGAGACGTCGTCAGGTCGCACCACCGACAGAACGCTTATTAGAGTGATCGCTGAAAAATAATATAAGGGATGGATTGAGATATATTTTTATAGTAATGTATGAAGCTTTACTTTTATAAAAGATGTACATGTAAGAATATAAATTGTATTTGAAACGAAATAAATATATTGTTTTATTTTAAGTGTTTGGAAAGTTGCATCAGATAAAACACCGCTCCGTATTATAAAGTCAACGGTCACATTTAATTTGAACTCTTGGATTATTTTATTGAACATTTCACTGCCGTTATATATCTTTATTTAATGAAACGCAGATTATTTTCGGTATTCCTTTTAGTTCACAAATCCGTCCCATAGCATGAACTAGTCTGAAAGGGCGCGGAAGGCAGGCGCGCGTGCCAGTCGCCGCCCTCCACCGCCGAGAGCACGCGTCACAAACAAACATCAATCGTTGAGTCGTACAGCCTTTAAGGCGCTAGTCCCGTGTGACGGACTGACTCGTTGGATGAGACGTACACACATGGAGACAACATGAACAGTGGAAGGGCTGACGCTTCAACTTCCACTGAAGATGTAAAAGTAAGTGTCGTGATTAATATGACTCATATATTTGCCCTTTAGCTCTTATTCCTAACCAATAACTATACATTCTGTTCTCAGGACAGGCCGCTGTGTTTGTTCTACTTCACGCACCCGTTCGGCGTCTTATCCCCGGAGCCCCCCACAGTAACAGTCGCTCCCCCGCACGTGGCCCGCACCTTCGTCGACATGCAGCCTGCGCCGCCCTACTGGAGCGCCTCCTCCTCTCCGGGATACGACACCTCCGTCACCTCCACCAGACCCAGCTACGACCTGGGAGACGCCACCGTTCATAGAAATCCCATTAACGTAGTGAGGAACTATGGTCTTGACTACAGAAGACAATCCGTTTCTTCTTCATTCTTTTCGAGCGACATTTGGTTCAGTTCTAGTGCGAGCTCACGGATACAAGAGGAGAGGCGCGTCATACCTTACAACAGGATACTGCCGCCGTTGACACTTCCCTCTCCGAGAGATCTAGGATTAGACTTAGGGAGCTCGGACGACGTTTGGCCGACGAGAAGACTCCACCCTGGAAAGTTTTCTTTGCCCCCGATAGAAATGCCGGCGAGTTCATTGACATGTGCAGATGACTTGTTTGGGGAAAAAGTGTCAGTGAGTGAGAGTGAATCGGTGAAGAGACACAAGCGAGTGTTCGGAGTGAAGAAGAACAAGAGACGAGCGCGGCTGGGGAGCGTGAGGAGGATGATCAGCTGCCTCATGAAGAGGACGGTCGCAGGTTAGTTCACATTCTTGACACGTTAGGAAATAAGGACAAAGTTACCTTCCTGCTGTATCCGTCCTGGACTATTGAAATAGCTTGAACTTAAATACTTTTCTTGTTAGGGTAAGGATGGGAGTTTAAATATTAAGTGAATTATGCTTTTTTTATCTGAATCGATTATCGAATAACGATTCCTAGTTTACTGCAATAGATAAGAAGCCATTACTTTCACAAACGTCGTTATGTCAGATATATTGTAAGTAAAAAGTTTTAATAACATGTACGTTAATATTTAAATTAAATTGTTGTACTGTTAAAAAAAATGAAATGAAAAAGAACTATTTAGGCCAGTGCAGATGCCTCTAAAAATTATGAAAACTGAAAATAAGTTATAGTAGAATGAAACCCATTAGAAAAGGAGGGGAATATTATAAAAATTAAGGGAAAAATAATTTACAGGCGATCTGAGGTCAGGAAGGGTACGGGCGTGGGTATTTAAGGGTAAAAAATGGGTTTTCTCGATTTCCGAAATACTAAGAGTCCTAATGAAAAATGTTATATGGCAAAGCTGTAGGTAATAAAAAGATCTAAAACTTTTGTATTTACTTTTTTCACATAACCTGAAAATTTATGTGATAAATTCGAAAAACCAAGTTTTTGGTTTTTTATTTTTATCTCTTATAAAAAACAATTTTTTGACACGAAATTTGGTGAAAACTTTCCTTTTGATGTTACAAATGCAGTATAATTTATTTGATTAGAAATATTTATTTTTTCAGCTTATTTTGAATAAATACCTAAAAATCAGAATCATTTTCAATCGAAAAATCACCCGTCATAATATCAGCGTTTTTCACAAATTTGGTGTGTTTTCTGTTCATAAATAAATATAAGTTTCTTAGTGACAGTACCATTTTTGGATAAAATAATCATGTCTCTTTTAATGAAATGACACTTGATATTTATTCAAAATAAGCTGAAAAAATAAATATTTCTAATCAAATAAATTACAGTGTATTTGTAACATCAAAAGGAAATATTTTCACCAAATTTCGTGACAAAAAATTGTTTTTTATAAGAGATAAAAATAAAAAACCAAAAACTTGGTTTTTCGAATTTATCACATAAATTTTCAGATTACGTGAAAAAAATGTTAGTACAAAAGTTTTAGATCTTTTTATTACCTATAACTTTGCCATATAACATTTTTCCGTAGGACTTTTAGTTTTGGCGGAAATCGAGAAAACCCATTTTTTACCCTTAAATACCCATCCCCATACCCTTCCCGACCTCAGATCCCCTGTAAATTATTTTTCCTTTAAATTTAGAATATTCCCCTCCTTTTCTAATGAGTTTCATTCTACTATAATTTAATTATGTTTTGAAAGCTATCGGCGCTGGTCTAATTCTGTATAACAAAAAAAGTAATATAAATTTATTCGTTACTTCATTGACAGTGACCTCTTTAGTGGCCATGTGTCATGTCAGTCAAACGTACATATTTGTTGAGTCGTGTGAGCGTCTGTCAGGTGTAGCATGTGAATGTCAACAGTAGTGTTATCAATGAAGGTGTTGTGTTTGAATGAGTGCCGTGATCGAGTCCTGTCCCACGTTGAACGCGTGCTGCTGCTGCATCCCGCTGCGGCCGAGCCTCGTCCTCATCTCGCTGGTGGGGCTGGTATGCGGCGGCGCGTTTCTGTTCTGCTTCACGTCGTACGGGAGCGGGCTGCTGGTGGCCGGCGGCCTGCCGCAGCAGTTCTCCAAGCCTCTCCGCTACCTGCACGGTCTGTTCGGCGTGCAGGTGTCGGCGGTGCACGTGCTGCTGCTGCTCGCGGCCCTGAGTGAGAGCGACGCCCTGTGCGAGGTGTACATCTGGTTCATGGTGTTGTTCTGGACGCTGCTCCTGTGCTCCACGGCGCTGGTCTCCTCGCTGGCCTTCCTCAGCGGCTCCATCGTGTTCGCGTCTCTGTTGCTCGTCATCGTGGTCGTAGTAACCGTAGTATCTTTGTATTCGACTATGATTGTCGCTAATTTTAGAATGACACTTCCCTAATCGAAGATTTTCTCAGTTCTTTGTACATAAAAATATATTTTTAAATACACTCAATTATATTTTAACAGTTTTTCTTACTAACTCAATCATGTAAAATTTGTGTACCTTAACCGACAACTTCATCAGACACATTTAATATTAACCAATATAATATTAACAATAATATTAACCAATATGAGTTATAATAGGTACATAGATTATGGTTACTGCAAAGTAGTTGAACGGTTCGCTATAATGTAGAATAAAAGAACACCACAGTATTATTTATATAATAATATGTACCTATCCTTTAACCTATTTGCTTTCAACTTAGTTTAAGTTTATTTAAAAATCCATTTCTATCAGGGTCACCAACTTTAATGTAACTTATTATTTATAAACTAACAACTCGCTGTAAGCGTGTCTCTCCCCTGTCTCTCAGTATGTTGACCAGTCACCACACACAGTCCCCGTCACTCCTGGTACTTGGTGTCCTCTGTGTCTTCGTCACTGGTCGTCTCTCCTCCTTGTCTCGTCTCCGTTTTGACCCGCGCCAGGTGTTCCTCGTCTCCTCCGAGGGTCAGCGAGTCAGCCTCGGGAGCGCCGTCTTCTGTCAGTGTTTTGTTTTTAATATTTTTAATAACTTTTAATATTTCAACTTTTGCCGTGAGCTTGTCGTCTTCCGACATCGTCTGGAACGAGGGTATGAGAGACAGAAGGAAGTGTCGGTCTGCATCCAGAACATCCACGAAGTTAGAAGCAGCAGGGGTACTCGTAGCATCCATCTCATGAGTCCCGGGTGTAGTGTGTCTTGAACCACGAGCGTCTTTGGCAGCTCTCCTCCTGTCTCTCTTGTTAAAGAACTCTTCCAGGCGAGGGTTCACCTCCGAGTCGTGGTCGGCCGGTTCTATATGAGGCAGTAGGAACAGCATGTGTTTAAAGTAAACGTATGTTTTTCTTTTTATTTTCTGTCCCTCTCTAATTTTCTTCTCTATAACGAGTTGTCTCTTGAACGTATCCCGGAGGTTTCGCCATTTTTTGTTCAAATCTGAAACTAATAATTATAATTCCTTTAATACTTTACTCCAAACTCTAGGAGCATTTAGATTAAGAAGTTCTAATAAGGACTATTTAATAGAAATACTCGTATTTTGAATAATACTTTATAAAAGTTGCATTATAGTACGGAACAGGAGACGAACTATATACAGTCAACGGTAGACTGAATCAAGCGAACAACTAAGATCATGACAAGAGTGACATAAGCCACCGCGAGATCGGTTTCACCGCTCATTGTGTGTTGTTTCAGACTCAGCAAAAGATAACTCAGTTGAAAAACATGAGCCGCAGTCGTGAAGATTTAAAAAGTTTTCTAGTCGTTTGGGGACGACTGGAATGAGACTATTAGTTTAGGTCACTAGTCACTACCCAACCGATAACTTTTAATCGATACATATTCCTTATAAATCGAGACTACTCTCATACACAACTCTCTTCCTCGTCTTATCAGTATGTAGTATGTACGTTTTAGTTCCTGTGTCCGTCGGTCGAGCTGGTCCCAGTCCCGCAGCAGGTTCCTGGCCACCTCCCTCCACACCTCGCTCCTACGGCGTGTCCCGGCCCTCGGTCGCTCGGAGCCGTCCCGGGAGTACAACACCGGCCACTTCTGGATCTCACGGATAATGTTTAACGGGTGCACTTCCTCCAATATCTTGTTACTTTTAAATTCCATTCTGTTATCGTTTTAATTCTATCTCTCATTGGTTGTGTTCTCTTGTTATAATGTACATAGTTAGAACCTAGTCTCTCCACGATCGCTAACCGGTGCGGATACATGCGACCCGACACGTACTAACGCGGAGCGCCACGATCCGACCGACGAGGGACGGGGAGGGGGGGGGGGGGCGGAGGTCGGCCCTCATACCTTATAGTGACCTTATTATAGAGCCTTAACTCTTTTGTATCATAGCAAAGGACTAAAACAAATTAATTCCTATGAAATAATACAAAAATCTAATAATACCTAATAGTGGCAACAAATTATAGAACAAAATGCCTAAATCGGACAATGCAAAACATGTTAAATAAAGTCTTGAAGTTCACGTAAAAATAATGGATTTCTTTTTCCCCAACCTTATATTTTATATTCATAGAAAGATGATTTAACAAGTATAACCAACAGAGAAGAAAGTAACATCTTAAAAATTTGAGAAAAGCTCCATCTTTGTTAAATAATTTAAATCCTACAATAAAAGAAATTTAACAAAAGGACTAGAGATGACGCTGTTCAGAAGTACATTAAAATGTTTAAAACTAATGAGATCTAAGATTTTTGCGAGTATTCATTTAAATGAAAGAAATATTTTTCAGATGTACTACACGATTTTTATTTTTGATTACACTCACATCTCGTTTGCCCGTGATCACGGTTGCTGTAACCTAGCCGAAACGTCGGGAGTAGGTTAATGTAGTTTATAATCAAAATTAAAAATCGCGCAGTACATCCTAAAAATATTAATTTGTCTAAAACTAGACATGGTGTTGAATTTGTAAACGTTACTTAATTTTTCATCTCAAATCCATGTACATAAGTATAGATAAAACTCAGAAAGACAGTTAAAAGCCAAGTTAAGGGTAACTTCTTCGAAACGCCTGTGTCCATGAGCACTAGAGGGCGTTGTTACTAAAAAATGTAAAGTAGAATACACATGAGTGTATTGAAACATTATCTTCATTGAATAAAAGTCATGAATAATATTTAAATAGTGAAGAAACAGAACGGAATAAAGAAATCAAGGAATTACAGTCCAGGTGAAGGGTTCAGCAAGTATTAATTTTAATCCAATTAATACTTCACCGTCAACGGTGAAGTATATATTGCGTATATTTTTTAAATACACTCGATTATATTTTAATATTAATATTTACCTTTATACTCGATTATATATACTTACCTAATGTTTTGTATAAAATAAGATTTTATTAATAACAGTGTTGTAAAAATTCGTTTTTTTATATTAGAGAGGGATATTTCCTAAAATTCTACATACTAATAATATTTCTCATTACTTAAACAAAATATGTATATAATTAAAAAACAGGAAATTTATTTATAACAATAACAATTTCTTTTATAAATAGTATCACAACATTCAATATCTGTATATTACTATACAAAGTATGTTAAAACATAATGCGTATGGTAAAGACCGGTAGCGACATCTAGAGTCCGCGTCAGGTAACTTCATACACAATACTAATGTCATAGTGGGGTCCCGCGGTTACAAGGATGACCTAGTATTCTACATGGAATTCCTCGGTATTTATAGAGAATGTGTTGTTTTGATTTTTTAACTACACAACTGAAAGGTTTGATTAAATTCCGTTTAGTAGCTTTTGCATTAATGAGAAACAATTAATGTAAACACGTTGTCACCAAATTTTACGATTTTTTTTATTAGAATGAGTTTGAGCTACGGCTTGAAACTTTGAGAAATATGTTTAAGAACTGAATCTCCCGATACATAAACCTGTGTCTGTTTAATTAAATTGTGAGATAATTACTAACTCAAGGTTTTATTAATACTTGAATCATACTCGACTTAAGTATATTAAAATAAATCTCAAATCCTTTAAATTGTTACCGACCCCAGTCACCGTCACTTTATGATTTTACACATGAGACGAAACTTCTTAGCCTTCAATGTATTCACCGTGCGGGATCCGAGTCCAACGTTGTAGTGAGAGGAGCATCAACATTGACTGGGACTTGTGACCCAGGTGTAGGTTTAAGGAGACCCTATATAACGCGCGTTAAACGCTCACCTCTAGGCTCCAGTGTCCAAGCTCCTCTCTCAACCTAACCACATTTGAAATGAACCAACTCGTAAGTACTATGTTCGTTCAAATGTTCCATGTTTTCGAATAAAGTTGTGTCATACATGTCGTACGTGTTGTTATCATAACTTGTTCTCTCTATAACATCTCTCATCTCTGTAAGGTCTCCTTATCCTCACATCAAACGTGTTCGTCTTGACCGAGTCTTCATCTGTAAATCCAAACGAGCGTGTTATAATCTCTACTAAGTCTCACTTCCTGAAAACATTTTTCTTGTTACAGACCGAGCCTCTAGCATGTTTTTCCAAGTTTTAATTGAATCCTCCTACTGCCAATGTTTTTATGAAACAAAACTTTATGACGTTTATATTATATTTTCTCAGGGTTTTGTAAATGTTGATAAAGACCGCCTCACACATTATCTTTATAGTAACAATGAGTTTCGTTCAGATCATTAATTAGTCTGCTATCAGACGCTTACCCCGAGTCTGTACCGTCAGTCGTCACACTACTCGCAGACACGAAGCGTCAACAGTTTTATATTTATCAATCCTCTCACATCACTGAATCAACGTAACTTATTGGATATTAAACCGTTAACGGTTTGTGTGGAAAATTCATAATATATCTTAATACTGCTGCCACTACACAGCTTAGTAGTAGGGGCAGGAACAAAGTCATCTTAGAACTAGAAATGTGTGTGGGAGTAAATTTTTTTACAACGAGATAATATGAAAAGGATTTTATTGACTCATTTATAATTTTAGTATCTCTATAGTTTTATTTATTTTTCACCGCCTCCATCACCAGGGTGACGAGCCGACGACCAACATACGTGTTTGTGTGTTCATCTGTACAGAGATTTGATAATAATGTGTGTTTATTCCTTAACTGTTTTATATTCTAAGACTTTTGACAACAAGATCTTAGAAAAAACTATTTCACGGGAAAATTTGTTTTGTAATTAACGTTATCACTTCGATTGTTTTCTATTTAATTTGAAATAAACGGAATGACGCAGACCGTGACGCAGTCGATGTGTTCGAACAGACATAGTTAATTAAAGATTTTAAGAATGTGTGTAATAAATAATATAGAGGTTTCAATCGTTGAAAGGTTTAAATACATTATAAATATTATCAATCTCTGATATGAGAGTTATACTGAAAATAGTAACTAACACCAAATAATGTTTTCTTATTCATATATAATATGATAGGTACCGATGAACCTGTTCACGTGTTTCTTAACGTATGAAATGTTTATGATTCCGTTGAACACTGAAAGGTCTCCAGCGACCGTCGTACATAATGTAGAGGCTCGTGAGGCGCTCGTGTCCGTTCCTACTAAACCTAGAAAAATATAAACAAGTACCAACAACGTATTAATATACACACAAAGTACTCCGACTCACTGACTCCACAATTGTATAATATTTTTTTCGTAATCGTATGTAGTGAAATAGTTAAATAAAATTTTGTCAAAGTGAATGATCTATTTATTTTAATTTGTTTACACTCCACATCGATTTGTCTATTCAATCACCCTTAGCTTTGTCCGTATCAAACAAAACACACTCTAAGTTCTCACTAACAAATTAATTATTGAGAGTTACCTGACATACGTCTGTGTGACGATCGAGTTGTTATAGATTAGCGGAATGAGAGGAACGGCTTGGTCTCTCGAATACATGAATATTACATAACTAATAACTTACTTTAACACCCGTTTGTGTCTACACTGGTATATGTTCTTAATTAAACCTTGTACCAGTCTGTCCGATGTATGACAAGCCACGGTCACTATCAAGTTTAAACGCTTGATGGCTAAAAGTGATGTACAAAATTTCAAACGATTTCTTTTTGTTAAAACCCTCTTCCTATCTTCATCTGTACGTTACTGTGTTTCTTTGTCTACTAATCGTAAGAGATTTTTATTTTCTTAACTTTCTAACTATTCTATTCTATTCATTAAATTAGCAAATGACAAACCTTGATATTAATATTATTTTCAACTTTACTTGTAGAAATTTAGAGAATATATTGTTAGACGTCCATCATATAATATAACAAATCATTTAAAGCCATGTATGTAAATGCATAATAACTGATATTATTATAACTTAACTAGCTTTCCGCCCGCAGATTCGCCCGCGTGGAGTTCGATTATATCGCGTTTCCAAGGGAACCTTTCAAAAGTCTGGGATAAAAACTATCCTATGTTCTTTCTCAAGGTCAACTCAATCTCTGTACCAGATTTCATTAAAATCAGTTCAGTGGTTTAGGCGTGAAAGCGTAACAGACAGACAGACAGACAGTGTTACTTTCGCATTTATAATATTAGTAGGGATGTTACTTGAAGGTTACAATCTTCTATATATATAAAAATGGATTGCTGTTCCTTAGTCTCGCTAAAACTCGAGAACGGCTGAACCGATTTGGCTAATTTTAGTCTTGAAATACTCCTGGAAGTCCAGGGAAGGTTTAAAAGGTGAGAAAAATTGGAATAATTGCCGGGAAAACCATAAAAACAGCCCTTTTCTATTTCCCATACAAACGTTCTTTTTTGACATTAGATTTGACAACTAATATGTCACTCATTCTATTTGATTGAAACAGGAAAAACCTGTTTATTTATGGCCTCTAAAACGGAATAGAGTTCGCCTGGTGAGCTATACCTACATATATTACTCTTGACCAAATTACGCGGACGAAGTCGCGGGCAAAAACTAGTAATTAATATAATAAAGATCACTCGCCTCTACCTATAGTCAAGACTCAAGTCCCTTCAAAGTTGGTCGAATAAAAATCACGTAAATTCCTAATAATATGAAAAATTAATGTTGTAATTATAATAATTTGTATGTTGTAGTATAGTTTTGTTACTGGTTTATAAATTGTTTATTGAAGTGCGTAAAGCGCCTTTCTTCCGACCTCTAGTAAGGCCGAGGCCGGTCGAGCGCCACCCGCCGGCCTCCTCACACGACTCACCTCAAATAAACATTTTATTTTATTATTATAATAATTAATATTATCATCATTCGTTTCATACGAGAATAATGTTTTTTATCCGAAATATGTTAAAAGTTTCATAAAAGAACAATATTGATAATTGCGTTTCCAACTTCGAACTTGATTTGATTGGTATGCATATATGCTTGTTATTATAAAGCTAAGTTTTCCTATATAAGTCTCCAGTTGTCCCGGTCAATGATCGGCCGCTCAGTCTACTGTCCTCGCGTCTCCTGTCACCTGTCACCTGTCATCATTGTGTCATATGTCAAGTGTCAGTGTTCACGTGTCATACGTCAGTGTGTTCCGCGCTGTGAGACGCGTCGCTCGTGTCTCGTTGTTAAACGCGCTGCAGTTAGAGCCGTGCCGGTTGAGCTGTACGAGCGTTTACAATAACATTATTATTATATTTAAAACAATTTGCATCACAAAAAGTTACTAAAGGCTATAGTCCTGGGTGTTGGAAGTTAAACGTTTGCTATAATTGTAAACATTGCGAGTCCGTTGCCAGGATACGGTGGTGGTCGGCGAGTGGTCACTGCAGGAGTATAAAGTTAGTATTGATTTTTCTGTTCTGTTCGGTCGGTGATGGAAAGGATCCAGAGCCGGTGGTGGTCACCAGCTCGTATGACCTTTGACTTGACCCTCTGTTGTGAGAAAAACTTTGAATCTCCGCAACACCAGGCCCTTCAAGTTCACATTTAAGTCGTTAACACGCATATATTATTTCGAACCCTTTTCACATTTGACATAATATTATTTTTCTCATACTCACCTCTGTATTATTTGTATTGTTGTATATATAAATTTGAAGTGACCGCTTGTGATTAAAATAAAATTATTATTCAAGTGTATTCCATCATTTAATGATGACAAAACAGAAACAATATACATATTATTTAGATATTGTCGTCTTTCTTGGTCTTATGTTTAAACGGTTGAACATATTATTCTAATTGGATTTTAAGCTAATTGTAATAACTTGGCGTAAACTGCTCTATTTAGACCGAAGTGAAATTTGAGAGAGTAAAATATATATAATTATAAGTAGTGAAATAAACCATCATCGTCGTGTGTCGTGTATCAAAATATTATAATTCATGAACATTGTTTCATTGCAGTTTATTCCCAAACGTGCTCTTTTACTCAAACACACAGTGGGTAACAACTCATTTCATGTTACTATTATTTTTGTATTTATGTGCAGTTTAAGGTCGCACGCATTAAAAAGCCTTATACTTGTTTGACTTGAAAATGTTTGGGTAAAATTATATTAATAAAAACATATTACGTACGAAGTTATAAAAATATATATTAAGTCAAGTGTACAGACTTATTTTAGATTATTTTATAAATAAAATGAAACTTCGTTATTCTTGGTCTGTAGAATACATTAAGAATTAAATTTAAAATGAACAGGATTGATTCTAAATACTTTAATAAAACTAACAGCTGGTTTAGTTGTTCGTCACAAAACAAAGGACTCGTCCGTCATGACAATCCTTCAGCTTAAGTACCGACCGATAAGATGACGGTCAGAACACGAGGTGAGTCACACAGACACACACATACACACACACACACATACATACATACAGACTGACAGACAAGAGACTACTTAAAGTATAGCGACGATGTTAAATGTTCTAGTTTATGTAGAGTGGAGTGACGCATAGCGAGTAGAGGATCGACGAAGGTCGAGGTGAGGTGGAGTCGTGACGACCTCGGACCTTTAATTACCCGAAATATATACAAAAAACGAAACAGTTATCAGCGGCGATCTTGACGCGGAGCGAAATACACTCCCACAGCTACTTGTATAACAATAAATTAATACATATACATTACAAACATATATAATATATATACTCTGCGACAGATCTCGTCTGACATTGAACTTTGTTTAAAATGGTTTTGTTCCCGTTTTCCATATTACAGTCATGTTGTAGTGTTCATAAATTCAGTTAGTTTTAAAACATTTCATAACAAGATTTTTTAATTAATTGTATAATTGAACAAAGTCTTCGAGGAGATGTGTTCTTATTCGTGTGTAGTCTAGTAGTGTAGGATCCTCTGTAATCGTAAACTGAGCATCAAATTACTTGGAGTCGTTACATTAATGCGGAAGTAGTGACCGGCCCGCGGCCGACCATCGGCCGTCGGTGACTTCCTTCATTTAACATTTAATACACACTCGGTCGTGCAGAATAACACATTATTGATGCTAAATTTAAAGATATTCTTCATCGCGGAAGTACGGTTGATAGTCGAGCTTCCTCAATTACATTAAGATGTACATATTTAAATGTTTGAGAGTAACAACTGTCCCTGTATCATCCTCCTCAACCATCCTTCTTGTTGCTAACATGTACTTCAGTAATAAGTAGTTGTATATCGGCGACACTGGACGAGTAACTTCTCCACTTATAACATGTTGTGACTGGTGAGATTTATATTCATATAATTTTGAATCAAATCTTTTTTTAATGAATCTAATAAAAGTGACAAATGACCTCAATATTTTGGATGTTTCAATTTTCTAAATATTTTAATTCAGAATAATATAATACCATAGAGTATATACATACACACACATACACACATACATGCTTACATATAATATACATATGTGAAACAAACTTTATATGGCCTGAGTCGTGAGAGTTTTCATTAGATTCTTTTCACAAGAAGTATCTTTAAACGACTTAATTTTCTCAGTTCGTGTTCATATTTAATTGCTGTGTGTTCCTCCATGACTGAGTCTTCTTTACATATGTATTAAGGGTCCCGTCGTTATATGACATTCCCTTAAAACTGCACGTTTGAATATTTGGATTTTTAACAATTTGTATGGTCGACGTATGAACATGAAATAACTTCATATCGTTCTCATACACATATTTATTATTTGTTCAATAAAGATAACAAATAACGAGCCATATAACTTAGAATAAAAACATAAAACTCAGCATAAAGTAGGACAAGAAAAGAATAAATAATATTTAAAGCTGACGAGTATAACGATGTTTTATGTCGTTACTGAGTTAACTGATCCTAGAGACAAGAACTTTATATATTGATGAAACAACTAATATCATAGCTAATATAAGTCACTCATCGTACATACTGTTATTTTTTATAAATATTATATGTATTGTTGGTCGAAGGGTTGTTATACTAAAACTGATGTGCCATTGAACATTTATCTCTCATTGGTGTATTGATTAAACATAAATAAACGTAAGATCTGAATTCATTAAATAATGTATCATACAAGTTCATGTAGGTGAGCGAAGTCCATCTGTTGTATCGGTTACTGCGGCCCGCGGCTTCACTCGTATTAATAATAGAACCGCGGTTCATTCAACAAATATGCAAAGAGTTGTGTGTCGAGGAGTGGAGCGGGGAGAGGTGGATATATGGTGGTGATACTCACTACGAGGACGGTCGAAGAAACTTTTATAGTTTGTGTTAATGATAAATCCCTTATACAGTGGTCCGGGGACTTACAACCTGGTGTGAGGACATGTTGTTGTTCTTGGATCCGATTAGTGGATCCGAATATTAACATGAGTCTGATAAGAAAAAAATTGAAATACGATAGAAATTATCATACAAAACAGAAAAAAATACAAGAAATGTCTTCTATTTATAGTTGGTACTGAGTTTTCTGCTACTTAGATTATAAAATAAAACTAATCCTCCAAAGTTATTGATAGTAAATATAAAAAAACCTATCGTATCGTAAAAGCTACATGATACACACTATTATAAGTCAAGTTTAACCTGATGAGTCACGTGTAGTGCTCCTCATGTTATAACGGAGGCGTGTCGACTCCCGGCCGTCGAGAGCGCCCTCTGTGTGTATTATAATGTGACGCTTCATCAGACACCACTACTGCACGGTGATACAGATGTTATCTCCTCGTCTCCTCACTGCTCCAGGTATTGTTGTGACCTCTCGTGGGTCGCTCGAGGTACATCAACCACCACTCGTGAGCCGTCCGTCCCCTCTCGACCTACATACGGATATCTATTGTTGTATGTTAATGTTACTTTCTATCTCATACATACAACATGTTCTGTGTTATTATTATTATGGTTTTTCAAACTTCTTTAAATATTCATATATCATAAATTCCTGTTTTAATTTCATCATAGTTGTTTGTTCACTCCGTGGTCTCGTTTCTTCCCTCATTTCCCTGTAACTCCTCTCTTCTTAATTCATCTCAGCCTGATCCTGATCCGCGTCTGTTACTCAATCATTCTGTGGCTCATATTATCTTTGATGTCTTTAAGTTTTGAAACAGAACTGAATAGTTTAATTCGCGGCTAATATTCATGTTGCAGTGATGAATAAACTTGTCTGTTAACGAGAAGCGTCCTTTAAAATATAATATGGATCTAGTGAACAAATTATAAGAACGAACGAACGACTGAACAAACTGCCAGAGCTCAGTCGTTCATTAGTATGTATCCAAATAACATAACATGAGCGAGCTGGATCTCAGTACATACGAGTATAATGTGTGTAGCTCGCCGCCCCCTTTGTTCCAACTTCCAACGTCGCATTGCAGTGAACAAGTCGCAGTCCGCGGACTTACATACAGCTGACATCATATTAATAATAACTAATGATTATACAATACACATTTATATGGTTTGTATGAATTTACTTATAAAGAGATGAAAGAAATAATTAATGTACACGGCCAGTGAAGCCAGTGGAGGTGATAAGTACTTACAATAAGCTGATTATAAAATATATTGAAGCATCTTTTATAATGTCAACGTTATTTATATAATTCGCTTATTTTGTTTTGTAATATTGTAAAATTTAGTTTTTTTTTATTCAGAAAGTCACTCTATAACAACGTGGACTGGACCGTTTAATTATTATTATTATGTTCTGAGTGTCTTTATAATGAACCAACACCTGTAATATCTGTTATTTATAAAATTAGTTTTAGTCGGATTCGGAAACATTACTCTTTAGTTTCTTTTGTAAAACTATTTTATAATATAAGTATGTCATCTTAGAGAGTAGTAATCTATAGACGTAGACTCTTTATTTTTGGGTGTATCTTGTTTGTACTTTTTAACTATATTGTTGTCATTCGACCGGAGATTAGTATTTTTTATTTTGTTGGCCCTTGTTCTACAGTGTTTCTGAAAGTGACCTTTGAAACCACACTTCAAACAATTAGTATTAATTGCAGGGCAGGAACTATTATCACTTTTGTGGTTTTTACTACCACATCGGCTACAGCTTAGATCAATGTCTTTTTTCATGTATATTTGTTTGATTTAGTATCTATTTTATTAATACTGGAAGTAGTGTTTTGTCTATCGTGGAACGCATTTAATTCTCTTTCTACAGTTTCTAAAGAATTTGCTTCTGTAATAGTCTTTTCTATTGTTGCCGTGTCACCAAGTATCAAAATATTCTTTCTTAGTTGGGTGGAGCTACACTTTCCTACTGTTTGATCTATAAGATTTTCATCCTCGTTAGCAAAGTTGCATTTTGAGCTTTGTCGTCTTAAAAGAATCAAGAATTTTTCGTCTGGTTCTTGTTTCTAAATAACTTTGCTTTGGGGAAAAGTAATCGTCAATTTTTTTTTCTGCAATGTCATAACCTTCAGTCGTGTCAGTAACATGGGCACCAGGTATGTTAAAACATATATCTTGTAATGACATGCCTCCGGAATGTAATAGAATTGCACGTTTTTTATTTTGATCATTTGTGTTTGTAGCTACAAAGTAAATTTATAATGCACGTTTCCATCTCTCCCAACGCGAGCCTAAGGAGGTTGGATCACCTTCACAATCGAATGGTTCTATTGCCAGGACTTGTGTTAGGGACATGTTGGAGGTCAAAAGAAAACCTCTTAAGTATATTAACGTAGTGCAGAATTTCAAGCTTTCGAGTATTATATTATTATTTTTATATACTAATCAGTTTAAGTGAATAACAGGTTTTTTTTTTATTGTAAATAAATAAATCACTATTGTCCACTTTAATCACTATGACAAACGATTAAAACTTTAGTATATTGTATTATTTTATTTTATTTATTATTTTTTTTTTTTGACAACAACAATTATTTTTAACTTGCAACCGTTACCTAATTATATTTAATTTCCATATATTATTTATCCTTATCTGGTCTTTTACTTTCGTTTTGTATAATAACAAGATACTTATTCAACTTCAAACTTGATTAGCATTTTGTTAAAGCAGGTACTTAATGAAATATATTCATTGAAACATTTGATTATTTGATCGAATTATATATTCGATAGGTATTTATAAATAAAATTGGTCAACGATACATGTAGGTTGTAGTAATTTCAGTTAAGTATTTTCAAACAACGTATTTGCTAGTGTATTATTACTACGGTTCTTTTGAATGTAAATAATATGAAAAAAAAAATAGATTCAAACATTCAATACTCACGGTGCATTATTTAATAATGTATACATAGTATATTATTTTAATTAGTGTAGTATTGAACCGTATACTCTGCGACTACAGTGTGAGTGAACTCAGAAGTGGTGGTGAGCCCGTGTGAGTGTTATATATTTCAGTGTAATGAGTTCGTATCATTACCATACACATTGAAGGCTTTTAGCGAGCGACTATAAAGACTTACGAGTAATAACGTGAGTAGTTTATTGTTATGAGTACAGTGTGTGGGCCGCCGGGCGTCAGCGAGGACCTTTACCGTGATCTCTCTCACTTGAATGAGTCAGCTGCAGGTCACAATCGAAACACAGCTTTACGTCCTGGCTCACCTCACGCTACACGTTACCAAGTGACACACATAAAATAATTAAAACAATTGGTACGTCCTACCGTCATTCCTTGGGACTTTCATCTTTCTTTTTTGTTTCGTTACATTTGTTTATATTCCAACATCTGAAAATGTTATTAAAACAAGAAACAATTTTAGATCATTAAATAAATAACCCTGTTTAACAGATGTTTCATTGAACTCGTCTATCTCTAAGTATTCTGAACACAACATATTAAAATGATTCTTCATTTTCAAATCAAAGATCATCGTAAGAAGTTTACCTACATTATTATCTTAGTTGTTTCATGTTACTCGGATCTAACATCATATACAGGGTGACTGGTGAATTACTATCGATACTTGAGGATGTGATATTTGACGATCATATATGACAAAATAAAAATTAATATAACATAAATATTAATAAACTTCTAAGTAAAGTTAACCAAAAGGTAAGTAATTAATTACGCATCGTGTGAACACCCTACAGATTAGGTATACACACACACACACGCGTCCACACGTGGAACACTTGGAACGTGTCCACACTTTATTAATTTATACGGAAATTTGGTCAAAAATTAAGTACCTATTTTTTTACATAATTCGAATGAGAATCATGTACCGAGTATTCTCCTTAAATATTGATAGTAATTCACCAGTCACCCTGTATATTATTATGGAACAAGCTTGTTATATATATAAATATCTCAGTTTGTTAAATGTAAGTTCTAATCTTATTGTTACTTTCATTTATTTTTGTATTATTTGTAAACATACATGTTTTCAGTGTTTAATGTAACAAAATATGTTTCCATAGAAGTTAAAACGAAAGTTCATGGGACCGATCTCTTCAACATTATGTTAGGCGTTAACACTGTGTCGTTATATGACACAGAACAATAACTTCTGAACATAACACACAAACATATAACAATATTGAATATATGAAGACAGAAGGACCGTGCATGTATTATACGTTTTCTGGATTTAAGAACACAATTTTTTATTCAAATATAATAATACGCAGTTTATTTAGTCTAACCTATTTCCGAAGAAAAAATACCTCACATACAAATTACCAGAAATAGGAGACAGATGATCTCTATGAAATAACTTATTCAATTTAAATTTAAAAATCGAATATTTTTTTAATTGCTTGATAAAAACCAATTACATTGTTAATTGTCTCACTGAAATTTAATGTACATAATGACTTATAATAAACAAAAATTTAAAAAATAAGGACAAAAAAGACCTGCTGCGGAATTTAAGAGTAGTTTGTTTGGTTAATTGTAAGGTATCTTGCAGCAGAAATAATGACGATGAACATATGTCAAAATCCTTATAATATAATTACTAAATAACTAGATTTGAATTTGACACTAAATCTATGAAAAAGTACATTAAACATCAACTTTATCAGAAAACTTCATTAACTTTAGATTGTTTGAACAGATCATATTCTTCAAAATAGTATGATGCCATAAATTGACAAAATAATTCTGATAGAAAACTTACTGAAAATATATACTGAAACGATAACAACATCACTCGCTGATGTTGTAAATAACAAGCAAAATTAATAAGCACAGTATGTGTGTCACGGTTCTCGCCTCTCGTTATATGAAAAATGAAACCTCGTTTTATATAATTTACAAGTAGGTTGTAGTGACGTGTCGCTGACCTGGATCTAGGTCTCCGGACACCGCGCCGGGACACACTCAGCTCGACCCCTTGTACTGAGCTCCCCAGCTCACACTGGCTCGTTGTTCACTGACCTTATATTACTAAGTGTATTCTAATACATGGTGTGTGTGTGTGTGTGTGTGCAGGTTGTGGAGGACGCGGAGCCTCGCCCGCCCTGAGAGACTCGCTGAGACTACTGAGAGACGCCTGGCCGGAGCCCGCCTCGCTCAGGGACCGCTACCGACGGTAAGACACACACACACACACACACACACACACACACACACACTGATCATTAACATACATATATATAACATATACAACAGTAGCGATGTCGTCCCTTAGATTACTTCTAAATTATAGTATTCATTGTAGTACTAAATATAAAGTATGATATATTTATAATATTTTATAGCAGTTAGTATTACTTATAAACCAACTTACATATCGGTAAACGTAATCGTATCTGAAGATTTCATATTTAAACAGTATCAGTATAGTTACAGCGAAACAGAAACTTACTCGATATGTTTTTAATAATAAAAAAGACATCATTAAAAGTACACTTAAAAACTTTGAACGTATTTAACTTAAAAAGTAGCAACTTAACATAACGAGTGAAGCAAACCAAAAGACATATACATATTTTCTCTGTTCATTCACTGGGAATGATTCACCGAGAATTGTTGCCTTTTATGATCCGCGTTTGAACTGAACCGGAGCCGAGCTTCTTCAACGTTTTGTAAATAAAGAAGGATTTCACTGGATTGTATCGTGTGATGAGAATGAGGCGTCTAGAGAAATGAATTACTTGTTTAGTTATTATATAATATGTAATCAGTTGTAGCTAAGACTCCGAACACGTTATGTAATATTTTAAAATACATATATATTCCACATTATTATTATTGACAACAACAATAAAGCAAAAAATGTACAATGTGGTTCGTACACGAAAAATTGAAATAGTTCTTTTCAAATTTTCTCAATGAATTTTTGGAAGTTTGTGAATTATACACAAAGTACAATTTATTACGTTAGCAGTTTTCCACTTGATACATTTATTATTATTAAAAATAGTTTCTTGAACTACATTTTATATGTACATATGTCATATACGTATGATGTATACACGGCGACACAATGATATTAAGTCAAAAGCTCGCATTCTCTTTGTGTGCAAATCGTCGCCGGCTTACAGTGAGAGACTCAAGTTTGACACTTCACTGACGGAAATTAAAATAAAATGTATTTAATAACTATATTTATTTATTATTATGTTACATTTACAGTTATTATGGATCTTTGAATAAACACCCATCAATACATACTTAATGGCACTGGTTTAGAAAAAAAACATGAAATGGATAAATGAAGTAAATAAAAAATATATGTATACGTTTACTAATAAGATGAGGAACCTCCCTGCCTGTCTGCCTGTCTGTTGACGTGTTGTTTGTCGTCGCTCGGTCACTGTTGTCGACAACAACATGTGTTATGTTTTCGTCAACATTTAAATGATTGTTGACTGATGAGTCATTAACGTACGGACCGTCTCTCTGTTACTTTATAAACGGCGTTGAAAGTTTCCTTTAAGTATATTTCATCAATTGAAGATTTATTTTCGTATGATATTAAACAGCAACATGTTTATTATAGATTCATTTCTGTTTTGGAGTGTTCGTAATGTACTTGTGATATGAGAGTCGCGTCTCATTATTATAAGCATCAGTATATGTACCTTGTGTAAGGAGTCTCCTCGCGAGTAGTTCATGTCTGTCTTCTTCTAATCCTCATATTAGATGTCAGTCTGTGTCGAGGAAGCCCCGCTGGGACTAGCTCAAACTTATACTTTAATCTTTTGTTTCGATTTCCGCACGTTAAGGATCTTCATTAATTTAACAGTTTGTATTCTACTTTACATATAATCTTCTTATCATAAACTAAAGCTCCAGTGATAATATAACAAATATATTCAAATTGTTGTCTCATTCGACATAAATGATCATTATTATATACATAAGTTTCTACTTTAATAACAGTTCCTGAAAGTCATCAGCTACGTTCCTTGAGAGGTCCTGGTTGGGCCTCGCCTCGTCTTTAACACAACTGTTTTTCTTCTCTCGATATTAATATCACTGTAGATATTTCCATGTCAGTCTGTTTGTTTAACACTAAGTAATAACTCATAACCCAGTGAACGGAGTGCGTGTTTAGTTCTGTCATACTCGTTTTCTTAACATAATTATCGGATCCACATGCAGATTTCCTTCGGTCCAGTGAAGTCGCCGTTAACAAAAAATAAACTTAAACGTTATATATATTTAATAACCGGTTGCGGTCCATTACTGCATCTACTTTAACTTTCTTATGTTCATCCGGAACAGCACAGAGTCGAGTGGTATGAATATCAAATGACCGTATTAATACAAGCTATTAAATGAGAAACGAGAAACGTTCCGTCTGCACTCGTAGTGTGACGATGGAAACATGTTCTAAGAATACTGTTCACGGCTGACGGACGAAGATAATGAAGAAAGGAGAGATGTTCACGAACATTAGAGATAATACATTAACAGTAAAACAACCTGCCACTGTAACAGAGCTTATTTGAATGAGCTTCAATGAAAAATGTACGAGTTTATTTTTTAATCCGTACGTAGGTACTTATGATATCATTTCACATGTAATATGATATTAAACATTGAAGATATATTTAATTTTTTATCTACTTGGTTAACAATAACTTTAATAGTAAAAATGAATTGTGTCAAGGTTACAAATCTATGAGGGGTTTTTATGTAAGTTAAAGAAGAAGCTTGTAATGAGATGTATTTATTAAGTGGACCTTTTATGATGAGTGTGACTTGTAATGTTAGTGTTTGATCCATCGCGATCGGTAACTTACAAAAACAATATGATCTCTATTTAGTATGTTACTTGTAGAGTGAAGTCATCTCAACTACTCCGATTTCTCATATCATAATTTTGTTAAATTCTAAGCAGTTATTATTGTTTTTCCTACCAACTATAGCTGCGTTCCGCTCGTGTGGCTTCAATAAAGTTACAAATACTAAATACTATTGATGGCGCTGACAGTTTTATGTTAATATAAAAAAATATACCTTTATAGTGGTGTTGTACTTTCAACATAGGCGGCGGACACGTATACCGTTGTACTGTAAGTATGGAGTAATGGACTTCATCATCTTGGATCCATACTTAGGATATTTTTAGTAACTCTCCAAGTCAGTATTTATAGTATGTTCAAAGTGTCAACAGATTCTGTAAAGTATTTGCTCAGTCGTTCGTAGTGTGGCTCGGAGTCGTGTAGTCATGGTAGATGGGGGTTGCATGTCTCGTGTTAGAAAACAACTTGAACAGTTTGTTACACTGAGATCATCTCGGAAACAGACGAAATGAACGATCGGATTATTAAGATGACATACAGAGAGGAGTGAGACACGAGGACTGAACAAGTAATCACAGTTGAACACACAGCGATCTGAGGAGGGCGTCTCCTTACACTTATATATGTATTATATACGACATGATGACAAAAATACGATTAATATTGTTATTATAATCGATACGTCAGTACGTTTGTACCCTTAGAAAGAAGAGGGCAATAAGTGGTACGATCAGTGTTGTATATTATTTCATTAATAGTAAAGGTGTGTTTTATGAATTGTGGATGTTTGTTTGTGAGAGAGGAAGAGGAAGACTCGTTTGTCTATAGACAAGTTGTTTGTGTTTAAAAAGACTCACTCTTGGACTGAACATGGACACTGGAATTAATGGCTTGTGTTGGATAGATGTTGGAGAGCGTCCAAAGTATCTGAGGTAGTTAAAGGGTATAGAGGCGGCTCAATATCGACCGTAAATAGAAAAATATTTTACATACATTCCGGCCGTCGTCTTCAGAAGGAAACAAAAAGAAAAGAGATATAACATCAGTCATCAGGTATATAAATAATAGGAAGATACTTTACTGTTCAATATAAAGTAGTGACAAGAAATGTAATTGATTGAATGTGACACAATGAGCAGTTAGTGAAACTCACACTTGTATTAATCATGTTGATAATAGGTTCATACTAACAGAGAGTTATTACTTATTAGTATATACACATTAAGATCTTGCTAAAGAATTCATGATTAAAGAGAGCCACTTGTCGTGTGTGTCTGTGCGTGTTGTATCGGGTATTAGTACGAGTACATACTACATAGGGTAATGAACAGAACACGCGTTTAACTTGAAGCGTACGGATGTGTTCAATATTAATTATTGAAAGGCATCCAGAGCATTCAAATAACTCGTTGCAATTTTTTAGTTCCAGGTAAGAATTTTTAAAATTTAAACGTAAACACGAAAAATATTACATAACACTCCTAGAAAATCTACAGTTTCGCTTATTGAGGGATAGCTGAAATTTATTTTTTTATTAATGTTTACGAAAAACAATGCGTTATTATATTTTGACTGAGCCGAGTGATCTCAAGACAGGTTTTGTATAAACAATGTGATCTGTGTTCAACATGACATCGGATCCCGGAGTCTTCACAAACTTCTTATAACAACCAGCTTTGTGTTCTTGTCACTTTAATGTGCACCCAACCGTCGTTGAAGGCGGCCGGTCACGTGCTTCTCATAAACAATACATTAAACATAATATAACTGTTTACGGAGCTACTACTGTTGAGTCCAGAGTACGGACGGTAGCCGCGGCTTGAAACAACACTGTTTTATAAGCAAATACAAAAAATACAGAATTGTATATAATTAAATCAATAATTTCAATACACGGTTACGTTTTCCGAGAAAGGCACAATACTATGACTAAGCTCGTAAACATAAACAACTTCCGAGAGATACGCGGACTTAGAAGAGAGAATGAACGGGGCTAGTGTGTGAGATAAATGACAGGACCGTCACCCGCCACCCGCCCGCGGAGTGGCGTCGTGAGTCACGGAGGATCGGCTCGATACAGACACTCGAGTTACATAAATAATAACTAGTGTTTGGTGAGTTGGCGTGATTGAATTCAGGCGCGGGGAACGTGGCGACTGGTTTCAATATATCTGCTCTTGTTGTTTATTGGACTGATATCAACGATACTGAGGAACAGTCGGGATTCATTCAAATTCGATGTATTTTTTTATCATATATTTAATTTATTCATTAATAATTTTCACGTAATGTATACCCGCAGAGTCACACGCAATATTTAACCATTTTAATGAATCGCCGGGCGTCATGACTTCACTGAGTTTATCTTGTACAAGTATGTGTGTCTTCAGTAAATAGAGCATGTCTTAAGAGCAGGCATGCGTTTAATTGATACAACTGTTATACTCCATAGAACCCTCTCACTGACAGTTCTCCTTGAAGAGGTGCAGCGCCGCTTTCACGCTTCTATTTCTCTTATGATAAACAAAGCCGACAATTGTTCATCGTTTGCACCACAGTGTGTTCTATTTCAAACGACGTGTCATGTACACGCCCCCCCCCCCCGCTCCGCACGTGTGATGAGTGTCATGTTGTGTTGTTCGCGGCGAGGGTCGGCTTCTATTCCCGGCCGCGATACTTTACTAATAACTACTTGAACGTTATTAATCTCCAGTTTACCATGTTTGGACTTGCACAAGTTACACACTTTGACCGCGATGAGACATAGATCCATCGACAAGCTTGTAATTTAAAGTGCTTTTGTACCTATATTAGTAATTTCATAATTTGAATATCAATACATATTATAAAACAAAGTCCCCCACCACGTCTGTCTGTCTGTCTGTTCGAGATAAACGGAAAAACTACTGAACCGATTATCACGCGGTCCTCACCACTCGATAGTGTGATTCTCGAGAAAGGTTTTAATATATAACCTGTTAAGGTTTTGTTTTGGTTTGTGTCCATTAACGATATTTGTTGAAGATGTCGGAAAAAATGAGCCGCCTGTCCGCTTTTAACGAAAACGCTGAATAAACCCTTTGAGATATAACAAAGTAATGTATGGTGGAATTGTATGTTTTATGTAGGTCTGCACAAAAGTCCGCGATGGCATAATATGTCTATCTCTTAAGGATAACTTACTATACCCATTTTACTACTTTTAAAAATTGGCATTCATGAAGCGTTTATAGGAAAGCTATTTACATATGGTGTTATCAAAATAAATTACTTAGTGTTCAAGCCTACATCAGTATCTATAAATTACTTTTTGAATTATTGGATTCGGACCTAGCAGTTGAAAGTTATCATAATATTAATAATTCTCAAAATTAAATCCCAAGTGGATTTAATAGCTCACTTTTTCACATGATCACGTCATTAATGTTGTATACAAAATTTTTGTAATAAAAAAACTATTATTAACTTAAAAACATACCGTTTTTCTAAGTTCGAACTTAGAATATGTCTAAAGAAGAATGATGATGAAATTTTTCACACAAAAAGTAAGTATTCAACGTATACGCAACATAGGCTATTTTATATTTTTTGTAAAGTACCCCTGCGAAGCTGGGGCGGGTACCTAGTTTTTAATAAGAAATTTAGTTCGTATAAGATTAAATCAGCTATTAATGTTGCTGCTCCTCTCATCAAGTCAATAAAGGAGGTTGAGGCACAGATTAGAATTTGGAATGGTCGTGAATGTTACTTTAATAAAAATATTAATTCGTGAAGCTATATTTAAAAGACGTGTTTTACTCTTTCAGACTAGCGGCTAATGAAGAATCCGGCGACTCGTTTGAGCGAACGTGCGTAAAGGCAGACATGTTGAATACCGGCGCCTTGGGCGGTGTTGGAGTCGCGGGCGGAGGAGGTGCCTCGCCCGGGATGCTGCGGAGACGATACTCTGTGCCCGAGACGATTATGAGAAAGTAGGTTTAATAAAAAGGAGTTACACGAAAAAGTTCAAGTAATATAAATAAAACTGTCTCGTTTCAGGTATCGACTAGCACAGCAGCGGTCTGAAGGGGACAGCGAAGATGTCGGGCGGTGGAGTGCGGCGGGGAGCAGTGGACGAGGGGCATGCGCCTGGTGCGGCTCTCGAGCGAGTGCTGCGCGCCGCGAGCGGGAACACATGCGGAAATCGGCTCTGCTGCGGCTGTGGGGTCGCGCCGGGGCTCCCGTGGCTCGCGCGTGTCCGTGCGCCGCCTGCGGGCCAGGCCCGGGTCCTCCGTCGGTGCCGGTCGGCACGCGTTCTCTGGACGCCTCCCACACGGAGCTCCGCACCTCCCCCCGTCGTCTCCGCTCGGACTCCCCCAATGAGCGTCTCGTTGACTGCTCGTCCTCTGTTACCAAGACAACATTGGATGCGGCCCCACTGACTGATTCATCCGGGAAGGAAGGACACGTGACTGATTCTCGAGTTATCCTTTCCTCCGTCGATAGTCCGCAGCTCCGAATCGATGAGTGTTCTTTTTCCGATCTGTCAGATCCGTTTACCAGTTCCCCGCCAACTATGAAAGAATATCACGCGCAGCTCTCCACGGGCGATTTTATTGATGGACGAGTCAGCGAGGGGTCGGTAAACGTCGAAAACAACGACAGCAATATTGTTCCGTACACGCAGCCACTGTCACTGCAGACATCACCTTACGATATTTTAGAAATTGTAGTCTCTGAAACTTTGGAAGTGCGACCGGTTCCAGTACGAAAAAATGTTTCTCCACCCGTTTCCCCTCCACGAATTGCCAAAAATCAATTGGAGAATTCGAAAAGATTGGGTAATATACCTCTCGACGAATATGTCTCTAATATGTTAATTGAAAGTCTTAATTCTTTGAATGATCAATTGGAATCCATGAATGCGTCGATTGGAAGCGAAAGAAAATTAAATATAGTAGAAAAAGAGATAAAAGTTAAACTACAAAATACTGGTGTGAATACTATAGTTCATTTAAGTCCCACTTCCAACAATCAAATAATATTCGGCAACGAAGAGCTTTACGAAAGTAACGAAACAAGCGATCTCTGTAACAACGCTCGTGACACGTGCAGTAGTAACATTCGAGAAGAAATAGTAAGTTTGGAAATGAATAATAATTTAACATCAGCAGAAAGTCTACAACAAGATCAGACTAATGCAACCAATAAGAAACAGATAGTGACGGAAAAGTTTATAAACGTTCCGACAGAAACTGTAAATAAAGCCGTTCTGCAGCAAATACAAAAACTTTTTAAAGATGAACTTCAACATCTTGAACCCGAAGTTAATTCTACGGAAGTTCCGCTACCTGGTGTTTCACATATTGAAATATCAAATGTCGATGTATATATTGATGATAAAAGTAATGAGGCACAACATAAGGGCTTTGAAGCTCTAGGAGGTGTAGGGACTTGTAACTACTATCAAGAAATAAATCATACTCCTGTTGTTCCTCGTTTTTCGGCCTTTCCACACACAGAATCTATGGAGGTGAATACATCTTCATCGGAAGATACTGAAATTTTAGGCTCCGAATGCACGAGTCTGGTTGATAGTTTAGACGATCCTAATTCACCACGTTCCATACTTCTCCGAAAGTCATTTAACAATAAAAGAACTGAACTCGTACGGTCGTCTATAGATGTCTTAGATTTATTACCTGAAAATATGAGTCAAACTGATAATATTCATCCAAAAGAAAAAGCCGAATCATTTTTTGTAAGAATCAAAGATGACGATTGTAACTGCGAAAAAGAAAATATAATTGTGGCAGATCATATGCCAGAAACTATAAAACAAAGGTTATATCGACGGCATAGAAAGAGAGAATTACGTATGGAATCCGCACGGCGCAGTAAAGTAAAACAACTAAAAAGAGATCTTGATAGTAATTTTAGTGAATCCCAAAAAATGAAAAAAGAAATAGAGAAAGAAAGTATAATCTTAATTAATTCTCTCATTGATGAAGTTATTATCAAGATAGCGCAAGATGAATACAAGTGTATGCACATTAAAAAAAGGACAAATAAATTATCTTCAAATAAATCAGATGAGAATCTTTTGAAAAAACATTGGAAAAAAGACAACGAAAATAATAACAACAGTAACAAATCAGTTAAATCTAATATTCAGACTTGCTCACATACAGATGAAGTTCACGATAACCATCAAAACAACGAGACATATGTCCGAGGTAGACTCTCTTTACAATCACCTTTGTCACCGGAAGAAAGCCCTCCATCAAGAATATACCAGAAGTCAGAAATACACGATGGTAGCAAATGTATAGAAATCTTAGAGATATTGGAATATGTTAATAGTTCTCAAAATTCCGAGACAACGAATTCTGATGAGAATCATAATTTAGGAGTCAAAAGTAAAAAGTCCAGAATTCCAGTACCAGTACACGAAAAGGTCCAAAAAGTATCTAAAAGTAGAACAGAGAAAGGTTGCAAGAGTACAAGAATAACATCTCCTCTTCTCTCCGATGAGAGAAATTGTAAGTCGAGTCATCTTTTGGCCAACATGTTGCTGACTACGTTGGTTGATACAAGTGAGGGGAATAATAGTTCACCACAAATTCATCCCCTTACAAGACGTGCTTCTGTACCATGCGAAGCTAGGTCGCGTTCTAACTCTTTAAGGTTTAAAAATGTTTTTGACATCATTGAAGAAGAGAAAAGTAGTCTTAGTTTTGAATCTACTGGGGAAGATTCAGCGTATAACCGTCGAGCCTCTGCCCCAAGTTTCTCTCAGTTTGATACTAACAAACAGGAAGAAATACAAAAGCAAAGACAGGAATCCAAGGAACGAAGTTCGCTCTGCAAAGAAATGCACTTTGTGGATACTAGGAGTGCTGGAACCTCACCAATGTTAGATTCCTGTAAACAAATAAACGTAGCTGCCATGACGTCGCCCCATCGTAAGTCGGCCAGTACTAGCCCTATAAGAATGGCCAGTACAGCAAGCTCTGGCGCAGGTAGTCTGCAGACAGCAGGCGCAGCACGAACCCTTCAGTCTTCCTGCCCGACCGCTCCTCGCTCTCCACGATCTCATCTCGAGGAAGGTACCACGCGCACTCTTGCACCGCTGCTCGCTCATCGCACCGCCTCAACCATCTCAGTAGAGTAATTTTAGCCAATTACACTTTTAAGTATCGGGGTTATTAATTGTTACAGTATCAACATAACTCCTTAGAATAGTTTTGAGCAATGAAAATAAAAGATTCACCAACCAAAATATAGCAGAAAAATAACGTTGCAAGGTTTTTTTTTCAATATAGACTTATTGGTGCTTAAAGCCCACTATTTTAATTTATACCTTTTATATAACACTGTATTTATTTGGCACTGAAGTTTGTTTGTATGAAATATATATTTTTAATCCTGTTAAAGCATGAATAAAGAATATAAAAACTAGAAGTTTGTTTTATTTATGTGAAGGTTCAAACGCCAGACGAAAATCGATTAGCACACAACACGAACCTGCTCGTAGATTACGAGGAGGTCACAGTGAGTCCGACACGGCTTCTTCAGTATTCCGTGTGAAGCGAGGAAGAAAAGTAGATGGAAAGAAAAGAACCGACTTCCGGTCCGTGGGCAACTCTAGACGATCATTTGAGGACATAGCCTCTATAGGAGAACAAGAACGGAACAAAGAGCGCACGAAGATAAGGGAAATACTCGGCGTTGAGAAAAGAAGAAGGAGTGAGGTGAAAGCCGGAGCTCAAACAGAGAAAGAGCGAAGGAGGCGAAAAGATGCCCAGGAGAAACGTGATGAGGACTTAGAAGAGGAGTGGAGCTCGAGTGAGTCCAGTGGCAGTCTGCTGTGCTCCCTGGCGCCAGCCTGGCTCACTGCGCGCCGTCGACGACGTCGCGCCGCTCCTTCAGGTGCTAAAACATATTTAACTCTACGTAACGTTACGACTCGTAAATCCTTAAACTGTTCATGTCATTTATCAATCTTAGTTAATAATGCCTTAGAAATAATTTAATATTTTTGGAAGTATGTTAAAGTATATATTTTTTATGTTTTTCAGGCGAGTGGGCTGTCACAGTGGCAGGTTCTTGTCCCAGTACCTTGCCTAACGACGTGGAGATGCGTCTGAGGTTTCCGGACCGAAGGAAGGTGTCATTGACCTCTTCGACAATTTCTGGACAGTCACCACATCTCGCTCACCCCATACAGCAGGTCCTAACACAGCCTCCTTGCCACCGCGCTGTTAGTAATTTCATTTAAAAAATATAACTATCATATCACATATAAACAGAACTATTTGTATCAATGAGTCCTATTTAATAACTAATATCCGTTCTACATATATTCTGTTTGGTCACAAACCATATTACAACATAACCACTGCAGCCTCTTGAGCTTTCTTTTTGTAATATAAATAACATCAGTATACATATTTCAACAAGTGATGTCTTATCAAAGTATATCCAAATATCCAAAGTAGCAAATATGGAAAGTACCTATAGATAGGTACATATATCTTTTATTGTTATGAACACTAAGTTAAACTGATAGTTTCAACGGTTCTCCTGTGTCATATTTAATTTTGGAAGTATGGACTAACATTGAAGAGATCGTGTGTCGCCAGGTGGCGTGCGGTACGTCGTGCTCGCGCGTGCTCGGACGGGCGGAGGACGAGGGACGAGTCAGGCTCACTCTCAAGAAGGAGGCTTCAGGTTACATGGGACATACTTATGAAATAGAACACTTTTATAACACTATCGGGATTCCTGATTGAGTACTCTTATAGGGTGATAGAACTCTACTGTTCCTCTAAAGCTCGAACACTTTATATTTCTTTTTTAAAAATATCATTTTTTTTTCTATTCCTAACGTGATAGTGTTCGCTCCTAACGGTAATGACTCCACTTTCCTACTTTTAATCTCATCACTCTTGATTTCAAGATTATTATCTCCATGGTTACGTATCTAGAGAGTAGAGTTTGAATTTATTAATTTACACAACAGATTTGTTTGTTTCTAATATTCAGCCCGCCATCTCTGCTTAAAGCGATATAGTGAATAGCATGAACATAAATATATTGTAGGACGAGTCTTCAGGTGAAGTCGTTGACGGTACTTGCTCCATGATGTGATCTCCTTGCCGTCCCTTCCTCGCGCTGTGATCCATGACGAGGAACCTAGTTCATAATAAGAATGACTATTACAAGATGCTATGTTTTAATCATAATTATTTTTATACTGTTGCCTAATGTTGTTTTGTTCGATGTTATTTGTTACTTATTGTTACCCGCGACTAGGTTTGAGTAGAAAAAAAAGAAATAATGAAAAAAACTTTTAAATAAATGTATGTAGACAAAGGTAAACAAAAAACTAATCGATTTCTCTAGATGTTAAACTCATTAAAGTTTTCTGACCTACTTACCATGTAATTAAATACTTAAAAGTCTAAAAATTCCCTTCAAAATCAGTTTAGCCATAATAGAGTTTAGCCGGAACAGACAGAAAAAAAGAGAAACAGAAAGAAAGGCAGACCCTGGCTAAATCTGGGAAATTGCACAGGAAGAAGAAGACAGAAAAGAATTATAAAAAATATTATTCTGATGCCGTATATACATATGTAATTTAAATATTATAAACACACTGCAATTTTTCTTAAACATATGTATTATGTATAGATTTTATTTAATGTGAAGTAAAAGACCATAACAAAAAAAAGTTTTAGGAAAAATTCGGTGTTTTATTTTATATATTTTACTTTATCTGAGATGGATTAGACTGATGAAGACACTGAAACATTTCTTTAAGAACTACAGGGTATATTTATCGATCGATTCTCATACAAAGTTTTTATGTTATTGTCATGTTTCAATATTTTCTTTTGTTTTAATTATATCTTTACATAAATAAATAATTTAATCAACGTAAATTTCAGACTCTTCAATAGTAGCATCGAAGAGTATTAAGAAGTCATCTGAGTTGCTCCCCGACCTGCAGACCTACCGCGCCTCCCGCAGCAAGACGCGCAGCTCTGTCAAGGTAAGAGAGACGTCATCAAACATGTCACACGAACTGATTTAAAATACATATATGTACGTATAACACGTCTACTCACTATAACATAAGTATCATTCGTGAGTTTAGTGACTTCGAACGGAATATAAATTATTTACATAGAGAAGGCGGTTGTTCCAGACGCGGCGGGGATACTCCCTTCACTGCTGGCTTCCGGAAGACGATTCTACTCCGATAAGGTGATCTACATATGTACATAGTATTAATTTATAAGTTTCCGGACTGACTCGTTCGTATGTGTGTGTCGCAGGCCGTGTAATGGGCTGTCAGTGGAAGGCAGCGCCATCGTGCCTCACCGCAAGCCGCGCGCTCCGTCCATGAGCGAGAGGGACGTGACGCGCCCCTCGCCTCCCTCACACCGCACCCACCACCTGCCGCACCTCCGCTCTTACCTACCCACTAATTTACGAAACATGCTCTAGGGTTTCATCAAGTATTATGTTAGTGCCATCGATATTTTTAATGGATGTCATAATTTTTTATCCTAATCAGATCATATCCTGGCAGGTGATTACCCTCGTTGGTCACTCTGATACTAATGTTAGATGTTGTAATGATTTATTGGGTTGTAGTGGTAAAGTGTTTAATAATAGTTAATAATAATTAGTGAATTGACTCTCTGTTTCAAGGCTTATACTTCTAAGTAATATTTTGTCTTTTGTACAATGTTCTAGCTATTAGCATTTCATTAAGTAAATTAATGACTGTTAATTAGTAAAATGTTATATAGTGGAATGATCTTGAATGTTAATCCATATGTACGACTTGTGATAAAGAAATATAATTGTTTTATTAAAATATATGTAAGCTATTAATATTAAAGCCAGTGATTGTATGTTAATCAATTATCACAATAAAGATTGTGACATAAGTATGGAATCGTTTTATTAAAATACCCGAAAGTCGTTGCACATGAAACTGAGGTTTACAGAATGTTTTTGAATCATGAAATCCCATCAAAAACAAAATCTTGTAAAAAAAAAACAAAGTCTCGCAACTCAGTTGTTCTGCTGTAAAAAGTTGTGAGATCCATGTAATACCAAGTCGGTTATTAATTTATTCAGTCTCTACTTAAGCGACTTTCTGTCTTAATACGTCCAGTTTCTAAGACCACGATAGTGGTCCATAACAATTGAAAATCAATTGTGTCTGGAATCTAGGAACTCGAAGCATTAAGTTGTTGCGTAATAATTAACAGCATCTTATAATGACGTATATTAATATTCTTTAATATTTTATATAAATATTATACAGAGACTTGGCCATAGCCTGAAAATACGTGTAAATTCAATCGCCTGAAAACACGTGTAAATTCAATTATTTAGTGTTATGTAATGTTAGTGCGAAATATTGTTTAAGAAACGTTATAAGGATATTATAATTATTTAAAAAATATATAATACTTATACATTTATATAGAACACTTTCGAGTAATGTGGCCTTGAGTTTTAGTAATGTACTGGGCCAAAATCACACCATTGAACATGAGTTAACTTTGATGCCTTTTAATATTGTATATTATTGTTTGCAAAAAATAATTAAAAAATATAGAAAAGAAAGCTTATTTATAAGACTAAATTAATAAATTAGTTTTACTCCATAACAACGACTTTCATGTGAAGGGGTTTGGAGACGGCCTTGTATGGGGCTTTCTTTTTTTCTGGGGCTTTCTTTCTTTAGAAATTTATAAATACTTAGGTACTTAAAGTATCAATATTTAATTTAAATTATTAATCCGAACAACGTCCAAATTGTAAGCAAATAATAACAGTAAACCAATGAGAGTAGCCTTTAGTCGTCAAAGTAATATAGCAATCTATGTATATTATTATCAACTAGCGATCTGGCCCGGCTTTGCGCGGGTGCAACGCTGATGCTAAATACATTACAGAAAGACGGTGAACTTTATAATGGATGTTATATATATAGCGGCTTCGCACGGGCACTTAACATGACATTTACATAAATATTCACAATTTTATGCGTCAAATAAAAAAAATAGGAAATTTAATTCTTAGATATTATTTCATGATCTTAACCCCCCTCCCGTGCCTCAGTGCTCGAGTGACGCCAACAACTCTACAACGCATATACATAGTTAGCAGTTAAATTTTTTAACTCGCGATATCTTTTGAGTGGAATGTCAGAATCTAATACATAATTCAAAAAGTTATATAAAGGTTTTGAAACGTTCTTAAATAATAAATAATTTATTTTGATAAGGAGGAGGAGGAGTGAGGGGTGAGTGGTGAGTGGTGAAAATTAGTATATGAGGAAAATTGGTATATAAGGAAAATTATTATATTATAAAGAAAATTTGTATATAAGGACATTTGGTATATACGGACAATTGGTACATAAAGACATTTGGTATTTCAGGAATATTAGTATATAGGACATTTGGTATACCTACGTCATTTCAGTTTACCTTCATTTTGTAGGTTTATTCGTTTTTTTTACTATGTTGCTTTTCACCAAAATAAAAAAAAATGAAAAAACAGCAATTAATTCCTTACTTAAAATACATTCTGATTCTAAATACATTTCACAAAATATAAGAAATTAAAGTAATAACTCCTATATTATATTAAGAGCAATGTTAACAGTATACAATTTTTACAACTTTTTTTTCACAGGTACAATAATTATTATAAACCCAAATATTTTGTAATAAATAAGTATGTATATACCAAAATTAAATAAAATTAACTTTGTAGTATTAATTTTACATGTTTAATTATTATGGGTTTAATTTGTTAATTCCAAGTGGTCTAGGTTTGAAATGTTAAAAGTAGGTACTTACAAAGAATTAAAAAGATAAAGTCTTTAACACAGGAGAAAAGTGAATAAAAGTCGTATGTTTACTCAGAATATATTACCAGCTGACTTTTTATTATTAATTTATGTGTAACTCGAGAACGGCTGAACGGATTTATCTTATCCTAGGTCTGCTATGGATAGGATGAAGAGAATATGGAGGAATCGAAACATTACTAGAACCACCAAAAGCCGCTTTGTGCGTACTCTTATATTCCCCATATTCTTGTATGCCGCAGAGACGTGGACTGTGCGAGAGTGCGAGCGACGTAAGATTGACGCTTTAGAAATGTGGTGCTGGAGACGAATGTTGCGAGTTCCCTGGACTTCGTTTCGCACGAACTATTCAATCTTACGTGAGATAGGCGTAAAGCAGCGTCTATCCTCCATAGTTCAAGCCCGTACTCTGTCGTATTTCGGCCATATATCGCGGCGTGGAGTGGCCTCAATAGAGAGGCTTGTAGTGCAGCGCAAAGTCGAGGGTACAAGACCGCGTGGCAGGTCACCCATGCGCTGGACAGACCAAGTCAGGACTGCAGTGGACGCTCCTGTCAATGAGTGCTCAAGAAAAACCACCATCAGAGACGAGTGGCGACGCGTTGTGAAGCTTGCCACCACACATCATGATGACCACGACCGTTCTGCCAAGAACGTACCGACTTAGGAGGAGGAGGAGTCTTGAAATGCTCGTGGAGGTTCGGGGAAGGCTTAAAAGCTGAAAAAATTGATTCATTTCCGGGAAAACCCTAAAAACAGCTTTTTTCTATTTCTCATACAAACGGTGTTTTTTTTGACATTAGATTTGCTAACTAACTAATATGTCAATCATTCTGTCGCACTTCAAAACACGGAGATTTATGGCTTACAGGTAAACTCCAAAATATATAAATTAAAAAAACAGATATTTCTTGATTATAGAGCAATACGAAGTTCACCAGGTCTTCTATGTTATACATATATATATGTTACACTAGCTTTTGCCGCGACTTCGTCTGCGTGGAGTAGTGACTTCCGGCAGATTTTTGGTTCTTCCCACATACATAGTTCCCGTTCTTGCGGGGTTTTCGGAATGGTCGAGTTCCCGTAGAATTTTCAGGATAAAACCTATGTTTTTTTTATTCACAATGAAGTACTCTTACCAACAACATATTTATTTGTTTATTTGAATAAAGCTTAATATTATTATGTTGATACAACTTAAACAAATTATTTCGACCAAATTAGGTACCATAAAAACGGTTTTTATGAGTTAATCTTAAAAGATATACATATACTGTCACGGACTGTTTTTTAGATCATTAAAAGAGCTATTATTCTTTAGAACATATTTTTTGTGTATCTTGAACCGTTTTCACGGCGCACGCAACGGAAGGCTTCAAAGATGAAATAATTTCTCCCGTTTTTTACACATTTACCACTATATCTTTGCTCCTATTGGTCGTAGCGAGAGGTTATATAGCCCACAGCCTTCCTCGATAATTGGACTATCCAACACAAAAAGAATTATTCAATTCGAACCAGTAGTTTCGGAGATTATCGCTTTCAAACAAACAAACAAGCAAACTCTTCAGCTTTATAATATTAGTATAGATCCGTTGTGTGATGTTTAGTATCGTGTAGAATATACCCTTAAATTGAAATGTTCTTTAATATAACATTATTACATTTATATTTTTTTTCCTATTTTTTCCTATCATTTGTTTTATGTTTCTTGTTTTATGTTTCTTGGCACTTTCAGAAAAAAATAAAGTACCAAAATGATGAATCTTGAAACTTGTATAACTTCTATATCTTGGATCCTACAGCTTTTGCGCCATATTAACTATTGTTCCAAATGGTTAGTTCTACAAATATGTACCATTTTTTTTTGTTGGCCGGCACTTTTAAAAAAGGCCCAAAAAGAATGATCTCCTTTATGAAATGTAAACCAGTCTCGAAAGAAGAACTAAGAGATCGATAGATATTTGTTTAATAGGTTTTTGAATACAAATAAATATTATTTTTATCTATCAAAAACTTCTAATTGTGTCATCTCAAGATCGATATATTCATCCAATCATAAAAAATATTACCTAATTGAAATAAAGCTATACTTTTTACACTGTGTAAAGCTTTAGCAATATCTTATTTATGATACAAACACTTTCTTTGGACAAAAGTAATTACTCATGTTGTTTATCTTAGAACTCCAGGAAACATTGCGTATACGCAACGTTGGGAGTTTCGTGGTCAGTTGTTATTAGTACAGAGCTTGCCATTGATGTTAGAAATTGATCGTAAACAATGGGTTCTCGCTATTTAAAGAGTAGAAGCTCTTTTTTTTACTAGTTAATCGATTATAAAACGTCGAGCTAACCGCTTCGGTCGAATAGTACCTAATTCCTAAAAATCGATAAGTGAATTTACAGAAAACAGTGAATAAAAAATAAAAAACTGAATCATTATGGCTGGGTAGCCAGCACTGTCTTCTCAAGAAATTCTAAGTATTAGAAGAGGAAGGAGCTTTAGAAGATGCCAATCAAATCGACGCCGTGTATATCCCCCCGACGGTTGACAATCTTACAGGCAAGGAAGGTCTAGAATCTAGATGATGACGCGCTAGGTGATTACGACAATATTGTGCAGACTGATATCGCTGGAACGTATGAAATCCACACCGATTTACCAGAGCCTGAACATACGCAAGGAGAGCCCGGTCCTTCAACTTCCGACTTACTTATAGGTGGATGAAAACCTTTTGAAGTCGTATTTTCTCTATTTTTAAGTGATGAAGTTTAGGAACAGATTGTAGGTTTTTCTGAAAAATATGCATGTGATCATAGCCGTCATTTATTATTCTCTCGGTAGCAGAACTCAAAAGATTTATTGGTAGGTAAGTATATTATTATTGTCTTGATATCATTCTTTCCCTGCTACGAAATTATACTGGTCAAAAGATGAAGACAAAAATGTATAAAGTGTAAGAAATTGAACGAGTAACAAATTTTTACTCTTTAAAGGAAAATATTCATCTATGTTATAATGCTGACCTGGATAAAAGATAAAATTGGTAAATTACAACCCTTTGTTAAAATAATGAAACATTAAAAATGCAGGCAGACCATCTAAAAATGCATTACCTTCATTGGAAGGTTCGAAATTCGAATATTGATTCGTCATTCGCTTCGATATTATATTGGTCCTGTCATAGCACGTAAATAATTCTTTTAATTTTTCTTCTTGAATCATTTTTTAATTATAAGACCGAAGCCATGTCTTTATTTAAAATATTTTTTTTGTCAAATTCTTGTTTTTTTTTTCATTCCGTCATTTTTCAATGTCAAGTCCTTGTAATGTCATTTTTAGTACAATTCATTTGTCACAATCGATAAAACGGTCAAATTCTGAAAATAGCTGAAATTGCTGAAAAACAAATATCTTAAACAAAACGAAAAAGTTATTAGTATATACATATGTACATATAACAATTAAATATCATTAATAGTAGAAATAATAAAGCCATAAATTGGCAAGAAGCATTCTTTAATGCTTAGTATTTGCTGACGGGAGCGCGGGATATCTTCAGCAGTTTTAAAAATACTTAAAAGTTGGTTTACAAGGACCATCCTTTGAAGGCTAAACTGTGGACAATCAAAAACTATATGTTCGAGGGTTTCATCAGCACTATTGCAATATCTACAAATTGAAGAGTCAAAAACACCAATCCTAAAAAGGTAAGCACCAAAACTACAATGTCCCAGACGCAAACGACAGATTGTGGTTTAATACTTTCTATGGCTATAGTCACTACCCCGGGTAAACCAGGGGGAAGAGACCTTCTTCTTTATTGTAGCGAACCATTTTCCTTTTACCTTTACCACCTGATGCCATAAGTTGTAAAATTCTCTCTGTAACTTGAGTTTGAAGAGGGATACAGCATCTGAATAATGAATTGGGAAATTTAAAGGGCTGTGACTTAATTGATTGTGGGCCGGATTTTTAATAAATTTAGCTAAATAGTCTGCTTGATCTAGAATAGGACTATTTGCTTGTTTTGAGACAGCAGGTGATACAACTCTCTTATTTTATATACAGGGTGACTGGTGAATTGCTATCAATATTTAAGGAGAATACTCGGTACATGATTCTCATTCGAATTATGTAAAAAAAATAGGTACTTAATTTTTGACAACATTTCCGTATAAATAAATAAAGTGTTGACACGTTCCAAGTATGGACGCGTGTGGCGGCGTGCTGATACAACATTACGCCGCGCGCGCGTATGTGTGAGTGTGTGTGTATACCTAATCTGTAGGGTGTTCACACGATGCGTAATTAATTACATAACTTTTGGTTAACTTTACTTAGAAGTTTATTAATATTTATGTTATATTAATTTTTATTTTGTCATATATGATTGTCAAATATCACGTCCTCAAGTATCGATAGTAATTCACCAGTCACCCTGTATAATATAGTTAGTTTTTGAATTTAATTGTGGATTTTGTAGTGCTGTTAATAAACTTAAACTAGCCATTATTATAATCCACTTTTAATGAGTCTGTTTGAATGTGCTCTATAGCTGTATACACAGCTATGGATTCAGCGGAGAAATGCTTGTGAGTGGATTCAGCCTATGACCAAATCCACTTTTGATCTGACTATTATAGACAGTTATAGAGACTGCTTCATTGTTCCTAGATCTGTATATATCTGATGATAACCCTGCGACTTATCAAGTTCCCTATAAATGTCTTCCTTATACTTTACAAGACTTTTGACTACAATTGTAATCTGCATAAATTTTGATTCATATAACCCAGAGTAACAAGGCCATACCATGCTAGAAAAAATATTGTGTTTATTAAAAATTTGTTCTGTTTCAGAAAAAACTGTGAAACACATATGATTTAATATTAGCAGTCCTGTTAATAGTGTCCCGCAGTTTAACAAGAAGTGGATGGATACTAATGGAGAGCAACCTTGCAAAAAATTTTAATTGTAAGTATTTAAACCTAAGTGCTAATGGAGGTATATTACATTCCACCTGCATTGACAATATGGGAGTAGTTCACATGGCACCCATTATAATACGCAAACATTTGTTTTGTATCTTTTCTAATTTATCTACTATAATTCTTACCCCTACAAAACAAAAAAAAGCATATTCAAAATGACTAATGATTTATATAATGTTAATAGAATCCTTGGATCAGCACCCCAATATGTGCCTGTTAAAGATTTTAAAACATTACAAGCATTTAAAGCTCGAGATTCTAGAGTTTCAGCATACTTATTCCATCTAGAATTGTTTGTAAAAATAACACCTAAAAACTTTACAGAGCTCTCTACAGACATTACATTATTATTGAACAAAATATTTACATTCCTATTTCTACTTCCATTGTTTCAAAAGACAACAACTTTTTTCATTGCTGAGCTCCAGCCGAAGGCTATCAAAGTATGTAGTTCTTTAGTCTTAAGCGAGCTACATTGAGGACAGATTGTACACTTTGTACATCTTTGTAAATCATCTGCAAACTGCAGATTAGAAACTTCACACCCCACAGTTAAATTTAGCTGATGTATGAATAGGATAAAAAGCAATGGGCTCAATACACCACCCTGTGATACACCCCTACAAGAATATCTTGGACCAAATAACTGATTGTTGACCTTAACAAACACCTTTCTGTAGTTCAAAAAATTAAAGATCCAATTTACAACTTTTCCAGGTACCTGTAGTAATAATACTGAGGATAATTTGTTCAGATCTACATTATTGAAAGCCCCTACAATGTCAAGAAAAACACCAACTAGTACTTTATTCTCGGAACGAGCAACGTGGATATCCAGACAGAAATGATGTAGACTCTCACAAGCAGAATGGCCACAATGAAAGCCAAACTGATTGTAAGGTAAAAGATTATTACTTTCTATGTGAAAAATTAATCTCTGTTTTATTAATTGTTCGAAATTTTTTCCAACACATGAACTCAGTGTAATAGGACGATAAGAATCCGCCAAATTAAAGTCTTTGCCAGGTTTTAATATTCGTACCAAACAGTCAGTTTTCGAATCCTCTGGGATAATAGAAGACAACCATAAACTATTTAATAAATTTAAAAAAATAGAGTTTGAACATTTAAAAGTTTAAACATTCTGTAGGAGAGCCAATCCAGGCCACATGAAGAATCTTTTCTTGAGGCTAAAGCAGATTTTAACTCTTGCATAGTAAAACAACCGATCATGTATGAATTATCACTATTTACTCCAAGAACATTATCTATACTTATCTGTTGTGAAACAGTATCCAGTGTGTATTTATATAAAAATGTTTGAACCCAAATGAGGTCAGAAAATAAGTTAGAGCTCAGAAAGCTTTTTTTGAATTTTCCTTTTTTAGTCCAAATGCGATTTATACATGTCAAACGATTTATTGATGAGCAGAATTCAAATCAACTTTTACAACGTTCTTCTTTTAAAGTGAGTTTTTTAAAGGCTTGTGCGCGTTTGAAATTAATGTAATTTTTACTATTAAGACTAGTTTTGAAATAATTTGAAATTCTTGTAATCTTCTACTACTTTTGAACATTTATCATTCCACCAAGGAACTTGGCACCTTTTTCTAGGACATTTATTATTACTATCAGTTGTGTTATGGTTTAAGCTGGGCCCGGAGAATTTGATTGCCAATAGAATAATTGCACAAAACTTTCTGTATGAGTTAAGGAGATTACTATTGTCAACTTTAAAGTTTATTAACATTTTATTAACAATTTGTTCATAACTATCCCAATTTACTAATTTCAGATTGCTGTGAAGAGGAATGTTGTTCAAGGGAATAGAGGGTTCATGTTGATCTCTTACGAGAGTAAATTTTGTGATAGTTGGCAGATGATAACTGCCTAAAGAGTCCTGATGAACTTGCCAGTCACAAGAAAGAAATAAAGAAGGAGACACCATAGTTAAATCTAGACTGTTTGGTTTCCAGATATGAGAGCCTATAGTTGTTGGTTGACCATTATTTAAAAGTATTAAGTCATGGTCATCCATGGAATCCATAATAGCTCTGCCCCGAGAATCTATGCGACTGCAACCCGAAAAAGTATGATGGGCGTTAAAATCACCTGCAATTATCAACGGTTTTGAAATACTGTACAATAAACGATCGAACGTCGCCCTTTCAAAAGCAGGAAAACTATTACCAGGACTGTAAAAACTAACCAAAGAAATGCATTTATGTTTCACTTTAATAATAATTACTACATTTTGTAACGAATCATCATAAAAAGTATCTTGTTTATAGAAATGTATAGCGTTTTTAATTAATATTGCTACGCCATTATGATCATTACTGCAGTCATTCCTAATAATGGTATAACAACGTAAAATAAATTGAATGCTAGGCTTGAGCCAAGTTTCTGAAATAAGAGCTACATGTATATTATTTTGGTATAAAAATGTTGAAACTCAAGTCTGTTACTTAACAGACTTGAGTTTTTTAGAATAAGATTTTATAGATAAGAATATTTTATTTTAATTTAGTTATTAGAATATTTAATTTAGTTTTTTAGATAAGAATATTTAAGAGTTGATGGTTGAATGTGACGATTTGCTATTTTTATCCTGGATGGTTTCTTTAATAGCTGAGCTAATAAATTGTGAACTAATACTTATATTTTGAGTTTTATTTAAAGTTATAACTTTTACTATAGATTCTGTTAATAGAGTCATTGCTTCATAATTTGATAGCATCGCTTGCATTATTTCTTGAATATTTAATCTTCTATCTTCTATATATATAAAAATGGATTGCTGTTCCTTAGTCTCGCTAAAACTCGAGAACAGCTGAACGGATTTATCATATCTTTGTCTTGAAATGTTCGTGGAGGTTCAGGGAAGGTATAAAAGCTGAAAAAAAATGATTCATTACTGGGAAAACCATAAAAACAGCGCTTTTCTATTTCCCATACAAACGTTTTTTTTGACATTAAATTTGACAACTAACTAATATGTCAATCATTCTGTCGCACTTTAAAACACGGAGATTTATGGCTCACAGATAAACTCCAAAAATATAAATAATAAAACGTAGTAGATATTTCTTGATTATAGGGCGATACGAAGTTCGCCAGGTCTTCTAGTTTTTAATAAAAGTCACGATAGGAAACTTCTCAGCATACCATGGTTGCACCGGGTGCCGGGTCCATGCGTTGCAGAGAGAGAACAGTGCCTGGGACTTGTGACCCACTTGTAGGGGTCAGGGCCCTATCTATACCTATCAAAACGTCTTTCCTGTAAAAACTACTTGTAACAAAAATACATAAATATGAAACTTAAAAAAATTTAAAGACCTAAAACATCTATTCCGTTATGAGATTGTTGAAAGCTGAGACCAACTACATGCAATCAAAAGTATTTTCTAAAACAATAGTTTTAGAAAATAAAGTAGTATCGGAATTGGTTCATAATAGTCTAAGATCCCGATATAAGGCGACCTTCACCGAGATATTTATTTGATGAAACATATTTTATATTCAATTTAATATGTCAATAACTATATTACATATGGGTTGCCTCATAAATTTTAGTCCAGGATATGATTAATTAACAATTAAAAATAGATTTTTTTTCAAATATTTCACCGGTTTGTTTATTAGATAAATTCCACACCAATAGAAAGTACGGAGCCCATAGAATATGAAAACGTTAGATTGCCTATTCTTTTGCAGTCACAACTCCCGGGTTGCCAGGGATAAACAGGTACATCGATAGTAGCATTTTGCACCGGTCTGATAATTTAATCAAATTTACATGAAAATAAAGATTATTTAATTATGAACACAGTGAAATAGGGTTGCCTGCGAAAAATCGGTCCAAAATTAGGGTTGTAGAATTTTAAAAAGTAAAATATAGCCGCGAGTGAATATGTACGACTGAGAGGTCCCAAGCATTTTTATGAAAAATTACTCTGCTAAAGAAGACAATGAGCAGTTTCAAAAAAAAATCAAAGGCTTTGACTCTAACTCCATACCTCCGTGCTGGATATCATTAACGCAAAAAATTTTACGAACTATTTTCGTAAATTCAATGTGTACATACTAGCTTTTGCCGCGACTTCGTCTGCGTGGAATAGTGACTTCCGGCAGATTTTTGGTTCTTCCCACATAGTTCCCGTTCTTGCGGGGTTTTCGTAATGGTCGAGTTCCCGTAGAATTTTCAGGATAAAACCTATGTTTTTTTTAATTCACAATGAAGTACTCTTAACCAACAACATTTTATTTGTTTATTTGAATAAAGATTAATATTATTATGTTGATTGATTGATTGATTGATTGTTGCACGTAACGGAAGGCTTCAAAGACGAAATAATTTCTCCCGTTTTTTACACATTTACCACTATATCTTTGCTCCTATTAGTCGTAGCGTGATATTATATAGCCCAAAGCCTTCCTCGATAACTGGACTATTCAACAAAAAAAGAATTATTCAATTCGAACCAGTAGTTTCGGAGATAAGCGCTTTCAAACAAACAAACAAACAAACTCTTCAGCTTTATAATATTATTATAGATAGAAGGTGGGTTATCAGGGTGACGGCGTAAATGACGATACGTTATATAGGAAAAAACTTGTAATGATCGTTACAACGGTTACAATACTAATGCCCGATATATTTAAACTGGCCGTATTTATACAAAAACATCTTGACCTAATTTAATACTAAATTTGAAAACTTAAAAAATAATATTAAACATGTGTATCTTAATTATTCTAATGATTATTTACGGACAAATATTATTTAATAATACAGGATTATGTAACATTAAATAGAATATACTTTATTGAACACCATAAACAGTAAATTTTACACGGAAAGAAAGGAAAGAAAATAATAATAATAAATCGGAATGTACAAAAAGGCGGTCTTATCGCTAAAAAGCGATTTCTGTCAGAAATTTAATCGCTTGGACTTTAACATTATCCTCATTATTCGGACAATTTGTAAACTTTCCCGTAAGCAGCCTGTTAACATTGGTGCACCAACTATGAATTATTAAATATATCACATAATTTAATAAAACTCCTTTAAGGTTTTTATGAGTTTCGCAAGAAAGAAATGAAAAATCACAATATAAATCAGCTTTTTGAATAATTTTTTTCTTTTATATTTTTTGTTTGTGGTTCTTCACCTAATTGTGTTTGTATGACTGCACAAACATCATTAACCTCCGATGGATACTTACAGGATTTTTAGTGTAATCTGTAAATAAAATATAGTTATCATTAGCAGGTGTTGTGCGTCGCAACTGCATTTTACATGTGTTACAATTTTTAAATACATTTATGTAGTAAATAGCCAGCAACATAGCGTTTAGCTTCTATGCTGATTATGTTACTGGGTTTTAAATTGACATTTTCTTGCAACAAATTAAGTAAAGAATCCACATTTATTTTTTCATTTAATGTATCTCTTACTCTTAATTGCGAATTAATAAGACAACTTAAAGGTTTTAAAATTTTGTTATTGTCATGTTCACAGTTTTGCACCAATGGAATGTGGCGAAGTTAAACTATTTACAAGTAAAGTTTTGTATGCTCCAATAAATTGAAAGCAAGTTAGAGATACATTACGGATCCCATTACTTCGAATATTACAAAAAAAATTCTCTAAGGGATCCTGATTTAAGTTTCTTGTTAACAGACTGCTTACGCCATGATATTTTATTTAACTCAAAAAATGGTAGATGGTACCACAATATTTTTTTTATACCATTTTTATTTACTTCAAATCTCATTCAGTTTAATACGGGTAATATTTCATCCACAGTTTGGAATGTGTAGAATTCGTTTTCAATGCAATCCTATATAATTTAGCATCTTCCTGATAACTATGGCCATTGAACTAGTCAAAGAGTTTATTTATTTATTAAGATTATTATTAAGATACACCATCGACTTATCATAATAACTAACACAATATTATAATGCACTAAATATAATCCAGTATGATTTGCCTTTACAGGTGTATACAATATTGTTGGCATTTGTTTGCGATTACAAGATGCTATTAAAATATAGACTAAACAGTAAAAACAAAACAAAATAAAAGCTAGGTTTAAATAAAGTTAATAAGAAACAAATTGATAACAATATTAATCTACTTAATCTAGGTAAAATAGAGAAATTAAGTGCTACTAACAATAATTATTAACTATTACTACAATCGTTCTTCGTCGTAAATAACATCTAAACACTTCCTAACAAATTTGGCACAATCTTGAGGGTGAAAAATATCGATATCAGCCTTGGACGAAAATTCGATAAACATATGTTGCCATGAGTCTGTTCAAAAGAGAATATTCCCCTACGTTGGTCCTGGAAATTTTCCATTTGAAAATATTAGTAATATTATTTAGTATTTCTAGGAATAGATCTTGGGACATTTATTGGGATCTGCTGGAAAATATCAGAACATAATATTTGACCATTGAAGATCTTGTAAAGTATTTCAATAACAATTACTTTGCGTCATATTTCCAGAGTTTATCTACAAGAAGCAGCAGGTCAGCTGTGGCGACACACACTTTTGACAAAATATTATGATCTGGAAATAAAAAATATATTAAAATATATTTTTAGACATAGGCCTTATCATTGGATAGATAGATAAACTTCTTTATTGCATACAAGTGAAGTTGAGAATTAATAAAAGCAAAAGACAAGAAAAAACATAAGTATGCAAAGGAGGTCTTATCACTTATAGTGATCTCTTACAGACAACCTCAGGAGTAAAAAGCTGTTATATTAGTAATATGTTAAGTGCATAGAAAGTTGATGTCAACATAATAATAAGTAAAACTTACTACTGCTATGAAAAGAATATATACTAACTTGCTAAGATATGCATAGCTGCTGATTGTCATTTTTCACTTTCATTTTTGGTAATTTATCTTTATATATATGTGTTTCTGTTAATTTATTTAATAAGTGTCACTTTCTCCAATGTCAACCTTTAACAGCATGTACAAATGACTCCATTTTGCTAATTTAATTTCTTGATTATATTGAAATCTTAAATTTTTTGTCAATAAATTGTTCCTTAAGCCTTTAAGGAGATGCGGTGGGTCGAAAATTGCTATGATTTTATTTCCATTTATTTCCAATCCTTAACTTTTCCATTCAGTTCCTTCATGAAAGTAGCTTTGCTTCATTTCATATACTAAATTATTTATTACACTTATATTTGTTGGCGACTGGTCGTAAATTGTTGATACTACAATTAGTCCAGAGCTTTGTATTTGTGTTATTACATTTTTAATGATAACTTTCAAATCAACACTTTTTGTTGCACTCTGGCAAAAAGTAAATGAAATTGGCTGTTTATATTTGCCTTTAAGGCCTTTAATTTTATGTGAATCAAAATCTTAAAATCCAATGATTTCGTCCATTTTTTTTTTGTAAAAATAAGCCCAGTGATAATGCCAACTCATCAAATATTAAAGTAACCAGTTTTTTCATTACTTAACTTCGTGACTGCTTTTTTAATATGTTCAATAATGATGTCATTTACACCTGGGGTAAGGGATATACAGCTTAAAACTTTCTGAATGGCTCTTTTAGATGGCTAACAAAATAGTTTTTGTAATATATCATAAGCCTTTTGACTTCGTTTATATATAGTCAAGCACAGTATCTTCTCCTGTGTAGTAAATCTTTTACCTCTTGGAAAATAGATGATGTTTTCAATTGTAAATTTGTAATTTTTTTTATTGGTTCTGGAAGATTTTCTATGGCTTTTAAAAATGCCCTATTCTATGACAATCTTTTTACCTGAAGAATAAGTTTCTTTTGGGTCTTACATTTTTCCTTCAATTTCAGAAGTCGAGCTTTTTAACAGCCTTAACTCTTTCGAACAGTTTTGTGTTCGAGTTTTAACTGAAATAAATAAAGTATTTGTTTTATTGTAACATGATAATAAAGTATATAATAATGTTTTTGTTATTTTATCAAATAAAAACACTATTGATATGGCAATGCATTATCTGGTAATTAAAAATCTATATTTATCAAAAAAATTAAATGATAAAGAGCATGTTTTATAAATATTGATATACATAGTTAGTTATGTTTAATTATGTATACAGTAGTATCTCTAATGACTGGACTAATAGTAGTCATAAGGGATTTCAGATAATCAATTAAATGATGAGAAGACATTTTTGAACATCTTAGGTTTAAATGTAGATGATGATCAATAATCTGAGTATATATCTGTATTTACTTAAACAGGAATCAGGTTGTCTAAAACAGGGATAAATGTTTATTAAAAGACAAAAAATATACATATTTGTTGTTGTGTACAAAATACAAATTACCTATTGACATAATTATTGAATACAATTTTTAATATATTGCAATTTTAATTCATAAATGACTACTAACAAAATCTACCATCAATATTTGCAGAAGAAAATATGAAATAAATCTCGATACTCGCAAATCACTAGAATCTGTGGTTTAAATTTATATTGTATAGCAATCATTGTTAATTTTAAGCTTAGTTATATGCCCATAACTTACCTTTAGGAGATAATTGAGAGGAATTAGGAGAACTCCTTTGTAGCTGAACTTGATTCATATTTAAATCCAAGTTGTAAATACAAGATGCATCATCCTCCTTTTTGTGTATCAACACATTTTTCAGTTTCAACAGAATGTGATGAGTGTACAGTCTCAAATGCTGATGCTGATAAATAAAATATTTTTTAATACAAATAAATCTATTAAAAGAAAAGTTAAATGAAAAGTTGAACATTGAAGAAAAGTTGAATGATAACATATTGTCTTGATTGTATCTTTCTTCCTAGTTTCTTTTAGAGTTTCTGATGGAATATAAATAGACTTGTAATTTTTACTGAATTAACACTGCCATTCTTATTACATAAAAAAATATAAACAACTTTTTTTGGTTTGTAGTTATGCAGTGAAATTATAATCTCTGCATATTTAGAACACTTTGTTTTTGTTTTACCTATGTAAAGAGGTGGCACAAGTTATTTTGAGATACTGTTTGTAGTAACTTTCGTTAATTTAGATAAAAAAGGTAATAAAGACCGCACATTATAAATCTATCAAACCACATGTAAGTATATAAAAATGTTAAGATGACTTGTATACCTATTTCATTATATTCAATTAAATCAAATTTTTTTTATTTTTAATTTTTAATTAGGAGCACCAATTTGTAAAGTAAAATAATAATAATGTAAAATATTATCCATAGTTATAAAATATAATTGATTATTTATAGTTTTTTTATATTAGTAGTATGTACTGTGTGCCTATAACTACTTGGGAAGTTGCTTACTTTAGATACTTACTTAAGTATAGAGTTGGTACAGCATTTTGAGTGAGTTGTTTACTTGAAGAATGGTAAAACTGTTCAAAATGATCATCACATATTCTTATATAGTTATAAATGTAAGAATCTTCCTTTTGTTTCACGTCTTCATTTAAAATATTTTTCCATTGAATGATTTTCTCCAAATTTGGGTATTCAGGTTTAGGAAATGGATGAAAAGGACCTGAAATGTTTATTAGAAGTCAATAAACTGTTACGGTTGAAATTGATGTAACAAGAGTAGTAATTGATTGTATATATGTATATATGACAAATAATATTTTTATAGATTTTACTAAATAGTATCGTACTTTTAGTCGCACACCGAAAATAACACTTAATAGCCGATTTTCGTGGTATTTTTTCAACTTATCGATAATCCAAATTCGTAGTTTGCAATTAAAATCCAAATGAGAAGAGCCGGGGTGGATCGAAATCGCAGAAAACAAAGCCCAATTGAGTCCGGGGTCGATCGTCAAAATCGTGGAAGTAGGAGTCAATGATATATTAAGCCTGGTTAAATGTTTGAAAAAGAACGTACAGCACAAGAAGAACAGTAAACAACGGCAAGTGAGCAACTGAAAATTGAAACGAATATAAAATTTATCCTAATGTCAAATCAATTTGAGAGCTACTTACGCCATCTATGAAGTTGTAAAGGAAAATAGTGTCAAAGTTGTTCGTTAGATGGCAGCATTATCTATACATTATTTTCTTACACGTTAATTATATGACAGTTTCATCCCCATGCATACTTTCAGTGGCGGCGTAAGGCGTGGGCGACGTGGGCCATCGCCTACGGCCTCGCGGTACAAGGAGCCTAGCGCCTCAAAAATTTTTAAAGCAAGAATAAAAAAAAATCTTCTTCTTCTTCCTGGCAATTTCCCAGCTATAACCAGGATCTGCCTAACATGTTGTGAATAGTTTTGGCTATTTGTTTTTACGACCGGTCGCCTGCCTGACATCAATCCTTTTTGGGAATCAGAATTAATTAAACCTATTTTGATAAGAATAGTTTATTCAATGTTTTAATAATATTTAGCGAATAAATAGATAGTGTTTAAGTATATTGATTGTCCCGAAAACAGTGACGTTTTTTAATTGTTTTTGTTTTCTTTGTGATTTGAAATACATCGGACCTGTACTCATCTATCTAGCTATTTAGCTGAAAAATGGTAGGGAGGTAGTTTAGAGCCAGGAAAATTACATAGGATACTTTTTATCCCGTTCGACAGCATTCCCGTGTGACTTGAAACGAAACGTCAGTCCCTATAAAACGTGGTATAACAAAAAATAATCAGACTTGGAATAACAAAACGCAATTGACAGCTATGTAATTGACGTATAATGACAGATATGTAATGACTAGGGCCCGGATTAATATGTAAATACATATTTTTAATTAACGCGATTTTCGGTCTAGAATGTGTTTTTTACATGGACTGTCATATTTAGACTGTGAAAAACCAACTTTTATTTTCCATATTTTACCATATTTCAAAGTTAAGTCCATATTTTACAAGAAAATGTCACAATCATCCATATATTCACAAAAATACATAAAATTTACGTTCCCGCCACTAATGCTTTGGTTGAAAATAAAGGATTAAATACGCTAAAAAAATTAACAAAATTCTTTGCGAAAGTTTCGAGGGCTGTTGACGTGGCTTACAAAATTACTGGATTAAGCATGTTTAAGTATGCACCCATCACGTCATATGACTTGAGATGAAACCAATCAGCAGATATAAGGCAATATTTCGACCAAATCGTCAGTTTTTATTTTGATAATTTAAAAAAGCACGTCATTGTGTATTGGATTGCAACCAATTTGATAAGGCTAGTGTAATGGTAGTTGAATAAAACTGTTATTTTTTATTGAAATAAATATTTCACTACTTTTTTTTCATCGGTTTTTAAATGTAACTTAACGATGTACGTCACGAGTGACCCTTTTCTTATAGTAAAACAATGTTTAATTATGAAAGAATTTAATTTTATACTCCAAATTTTTTATTTTTTCGTCCATATTTTATGTACATATTTTAGATTTTTTAATACATATTTATCCGGGCCCTAGTAATGACGTATGGATGACAATTTGATATTTGTAAGAAATCTATATATGTATATAAAAATGAATTGGTCTTCTTGAGTCTGGAATATATATCTCTCTTTTAAAACTCTAGAACGGCTGAACGGATTTATCTTATCTTAGCCTGTTCTGTCTTAATGTTCTGTCTTAATGTTCGTGAGGTTCAGGGAAGGTTTAAAAGCTGAAAAAAATTTATTCATTCGGGAAAACCCTAAAAACAGCCCTTTTCGATTTCCCATACAAACGTTTTTTTGACATTAGATTTGACAACTAACTAATATGTCAATCATTCTGTCGCACTTCAAAACACGGAGATTTATGGCTTACAGGTAAACTCCAAAAAATAGAAATAAAAAAACGTAACAGATATTTCTTGATTATAGAGCGATACGAAGTTCGCTGGGTCTTCTAGTTTTATATAAAGCAAGAAATATTTACGCAGTAATTACTTTTATATAAAATACGCTTTAAAATATCTTTTGAAGGAAACCAAAGCTTTAAGGGTAAAAAACGTATCTCCGTTTTAAAACTAGCAGGTAGTAAAAGCTTCAGGTTGCCATAGGATAGGGCCTCGCGAAATCTGTCTTGCCCACATCAAATTTAGGTCTTGCCCCGCCACTGCATACTTTTATTTAACTTATTCGAACAAGGCACATGTTCCTTACTTTATCGAGTATATAGAAAATTAAAACCAATAAAGTAATAGTTTAGAAAAAGTAAGCTCTTAAAAGCTGGGTAACAATGTAACAAGTTTTAAACAATGTCCCGATATTTATCAACACTTTATTGACGAAGGTGACACAGTTCATATATGAAAAAGTAAAAAGAATCTGCTCCCAATCTATATTTTGTTTTTGTGCGACAATATTATGATATAAAAGGCACAAAGAGACGGAGTTAACTTATGTCAGTGAGGTTTTGAAGTATGTAACTACATATATATTTTGTTGTTTTAGGTTTTATCCTGCGTTATTTTCAATAACGTTCAGTTTTTTGCTGTTATTTTTATTGAAATTTCTAATTTAGGTGATTAGTCATAGCTAGTAGTTTCATCTTATGCTGTTTATATACTAGTTATATGTAGTTTAACATGACATTATAGGTACATTATACGAATATTTAAGAAAAAGGCAAAAAGACGTGTTGTCGATATATTTGGAGAAAATGATCTCTAGGACTCTAGATATGAATAAAAAGTTTAAACGATTCTTTTACTTTTATCCTAAATATCCAAGAATTTCCGCATTAATCAATTTACTCAAATTAACGACGAACTAAGCAATATAGATATATGTAGTTCAATATGTACCTATTTTAGTAGTATTGTAGTAGTACCTATTGTAGTTCAATAGGTAAAAGCTTATTTAAAACATAGATGAATATTATTTTAAGTTTAAAATTAGCGTTAAAGGACCCCTGGTGTTGTAAGATTTGATTGAAATAGATCGAGAACAAGAATCTATAGTAATAAATAAATTGGAAAAACATATAGAAGAACTTTTGTGCCAGATGTGTGCCAGATTTATTATGCGATAAATCTATCATCTTCACGGTCATGAAAATTAAACTTTTGTTAAATTGAGTTACTTTAGTCGAACATAACTGAAGTTTAACTACTTCAAGAAATTCGATCTAAAAAAAACTATATATTTAAGTAGGAATAGAAGATAAAAGCGTTAAGTTTGGGACGGGTTCTCCAAAAGAGGCTAGAAACGCAATCCCTGTGGTTTTGAGTGTATCATCTGAGATCTGAAAGCACGTGACTAAAATGAAATATTGAATATACTATCGTCTTAGTGAATATTAAAATATACTGTAACTTTACAGGACAAATTCTAACATCATATGTTCCTGGGTCCAGAAGACTGGTTCTGTGTATCAAAAGCAAACTTCAATTGACGAAATTCATAAATGAGGTGACCTGAGACCTAGGCAATGGATTTCATTCATTTTGACCACGACTGACGACGTGGTGACACAACTCAGGAGCCACAGAAAAACACCAACTGAATATGACAGTAGTGTAACATGAACAAATTAAGATTTTTTAGTTTTTCTTCAACAAAAAATTTACTAATCCAAAAATTTATCGTAACTACAAATAAAACCGAAACAGTAAATAATTTAAAGTAAGATCATTGAAAGACAATCGATAAAATTATTGATATTTATTTGACAGATCAAATGAGTGTTGCATAGACGACATCGGCTGTTTCGTCTAAACGCTAATGTTTTGTTTTTATATTGTTGATGGAAAACTTATATAATATACTTAGGAAACACACTTTTAAATTGAACCGAACTTTTAAATTCCCAACGCATCCAAAGTAATGTTGAAGCGTGACGCTCAGTGTTGCCAGATGAGGCTGTATAGCGCCAATGGGGCTATCTCCCTTACCGAGTGGCGATATTATTTTATCCGCTGAAATCAGGTAGCCGATTTGATTTGATATTAGCAGGTCAAGGAGAGGCATATTGTAAATGGTGCCGGGTGAATTTACGTGCTCATAAGCATGATTTAAAAGTTCATTGCAGCAGAAAAACTCATCAACACAAGGCAACAAGTTTAACTAGTAAAAACAGAAAAAGTTAACTGAAACAGGTAAATTATTTTAAGAACAAAGTGGAATCAATAAAAATAAAAAAATCTTGACCATTTGTATTATAATTGAATTTTATTTGTATTTAAAATATTATTTATTATTGTAAAATAATAGAAAGAATTTAATTAACATAAAACCAATAATTAGCTCACGAATTTATTTCAACTTTCCCGCCTAACTACCTGTGCACCATGATGGGGCTACCTCGGGGTTACACGCGAGCTCCAGCGGGGCGATTCGAGAAAAAAATATTCTGGTAACACTGATCACTGATGACGCTTTGTTTGTTAATTTTACGCGGGAAAGTACTTTGTAAACACGACTTTTATTTTTGTAAAATGAATTTAACTTATTTAAGGTGTATTGAGTTAGGAATATTATTAGTTTGTTCTAGTTAAGGTTTTATTTGTTATTTAAAAGTACTGGCTTTATTAGAAAACTATATTTTTGTGAGTATTTTTTTAGAATCCTAAATTCAGAAATGGGATACTATTCACGTTCACAGTTACATTTATGTAATACGTTTTTGATTACATAAAGAGTTATAAATTAAAAAAAACACCAATTATGTTTTAAAATCTATTTTAACAGTATTACTTGCGTGTTTTATAGGTGACTGGTTGATTGAGTAAGCAGATGACTGATAAATAACACTAGTCTCGCACCAAGTCGCGTCGACAAGACAAGGACCGTTTGTTTTTGGAACAGAACTCGATGTAAGAATATAAGTTTGGATTACGATCGAGGACAAATTCTTTTTCAGGCCACCCTACCACGTATCAATGCATTAGAAATTTAATGCTACCTAAAACAAACAAGCAATTCAAATTAAGGCATGAGTCTAACAGGAACAGAATTTGTTTTATTAATAGTACACGCATTTGGTAAGTTTTATTTGCTATATTCAATTCGTAACCATATAGGGGTGGTTAACTTCATGTTCACTATTATATAGTCTCACTCTTTGGCTTAATAGTTACTGACCGTTAGCAAATTTTCTAATTTTTCGAGTTTTCTACTTTACTTAACGAATTTGGTAACATTATTTATTTAATAATACACAAAATGCATAATGCAAGTTGTCAGGTGTAAAGAAAATCGTTAGAAATTGGATATGAAACATAAAGAACTTATTTTGAAAGGCTATAGGGTTTACAATCCTGTAAAGAAAACTCAGTAAAAACTAGTGGAGACATCATTATAATGTAACCAACCTAAAATACAGTTAATATTCCTATTGAGTGAGTGTAAGGTTTAAGCGTAGGAACAGAGTGAAAAAGAAGGAAAGGTAATGCAGATAGCACCCATACTGAATGTGATATAATTTATGTCACATATATTCCAGAAGCTTTTTCAAATCAGATGATTAGATTAAAATGAATATTTTACACATATTAATATATTACACATGAGGGAGCTTTAAATGGAACTGAGAGTAATTTGGAGAGCAAGTATGGAGGAAGAATAAGAATTGTTTAAGATAAATGATGAATGAGAACTTGTGGATAACTCTTGTGATTCTATGGTAGCTCAGTACAAATGGTGTTTAAAAACAAAGTATGATAATGTTGGTAAGGTGCATTATCATTCAAGATTAATGGCAATATGTTTTTCACAGAAAGCTGGCATAAACTATCATGAGACTTTCCCCTGTGCTACATTATTCTACTCTAAGATTGTTATTTTCTTTAACTGTAAAATTAGTTTTAAATATACACCAACAACATCAGCTTTCCTGAATGTTTTTTTTTATGTTAAAGGGGGCAACCGAGCAGATGGCCTACACTATACATAAGACATGTTGTGGATGTGTCACCACCCTTGATTAGGGAAGAGGGGGAGGAAAAATGGGAAGGGGAGGAAAGGATGGGAGAAGGAAAAGGACAAACGGCACTCCTACTCATCGGACGAAACGCAGCCATTAAAGACTACTTCACACCAATCTTCTGTGAGAGGGTGGTACTTCCCCGGTCGAGACAGCTCATGTTCGAGCTGCATTCACTTGACCACAGCTAGGCTCTACCACCTATGATATTTTTGAATGATTCTGTGTATATTGAAAAACCTGTATTGTATGAGGATGATAATAATAAACATGCCATCTATGGACTTGAGCAGTCCTCACATGCATGGTATGAGAGAGGCAATGATCAGTTAAAATCTTTAGGTCATTTAAAGTCTAAGTATGAACCTTGTTTATTTATAAAGTTTGAAAGAAATGTTAAAGTGATAATAGATTTGTTTGTTGATGACTTTTTTGTATTTGTTGGAGCCAATTACCAAGAATGTAAAGGCCTCATATAAACTATTAGCTACGACGCGAGAACGCGGGACTCGGTCAAGATCATCAGTGCGTAACGAAGCATTGAACGTGCAACATCCATATGTGTAATCTATATATAATAAATAGCATTAAGTCAGTCTTCGTTTACTTGTAACCTGCGCACTCATTTTGGTGACCCCGACGTGATCAACTTCGAATTGAAACGGACTCGCAGCCAAACTGTTGTTACGTCATCACGAAAATATCACGGGCGGAGCTATCCTTCGAGAATTCGCCAGCAGCCAGCTGCAGCCACTGTTTCCGAGGGAAGTGCATCCATCCTTTCTACTTATATATCCTTTTTTGCTTCAACTCGCGTGAGTAAAATTTATATAATAAATTTATATGATAAATTTATTTTTCGCCCACCGTCAACTTTTTTATGATATCGGTACATAATATAAAATTCTTTGTTAATAAAATTATTCTTAAAATTGTTGTTTGAACAAATAGCTTGTGTTATATGGTGTTTCGCGGTTTATTTAATTCTTAACATCGTAGTTATTAACATCTGATTCGTTATATATACGTGAAGCGTTATAATATTTTAAATATTGCACCGTCATTATGAGTGACGTAAAGGAACTTATCAAACAAAGGGGACATATTAAGGCTCGTGTAACATTGTTTGAAAAATATTTAAAACCTTTGTTAGAGTGTAAAGAAATTAGTTTAGTACAGGTAAATGAATTGCGCTTGCGCTTAAGTAAGATACGTGATTTATCATGCACTTTTGATGATATTCAATCGCAGATTGAAATGTTGGATGAAGATACGTCAAAACAAATGCAAGAACGCGAATTTAATGAAAATATATTTTTTCGTTTATCGGCCGAAGCTCAGTCATTAATCGATTTTTTCGAAAATAAAAATAAATTAGAATCTTCATCTAACAAAAGTCGTCCGAACTGTCATTTAAAATTGCCCCCAATTAAAATCACTCCCTTTAATGGTGAGGCGAACAAATGGTTGTCATTCAGGGATACATATGTGTCGTTAGTACATAACAATGAAACGATTCACGACGTTAACAAGTTTCACTACCTCAAGACGTACTTGGAAGGGCCGGCTAGCGCTGTCATAAACTCAGTCAGTGTCTCATCCGATAACTATAGCCTCGCATGGAAATTGTTATGCGAGAGATATGATAACAAACGTCTTTTGATAAATGAACACATAAAGTGCTCGTTTTCCATCGAATCTTTAACTAAGGAATCCCACAGTGGTTTACGTAACCTTATCGATACATTATCGAAAAACCTAAACGCCTTACATATTTTAGGTGAACCGACGGACAAATGGGATACGTTAATTATTTTTTTAGCTTCTGCCAAATTAGACAGTGTTACTTCTCGGAAGTGGGAGGAATATAGAAGTAATAAAGACGCGCCCACACTGGACGATTTTTATGATTTTCTTCGAAAGCGTTCTATGGTATTAGAAACAATGAATGTTAATAAACCCAGTAAAGTTGATAAACGCCTTAGTTTCTCCAACACAAAATCATTCCTTAGTTCTTCTATAGAATCACCATCCCCCTCCGCGCAGTGCCTTCTCTGTAAACAGAATCATAAATTATACGAGTGTAACACATTTAAGTCACTACCAGTCTCTAATCGAATTAATAAACTTAAATTACTAAATGTATGCTCCAATTGTCTTCGCCAGGGGCATCAAGCCTATCAGTGCAGGATGGGTGGGTGTAGAATTTGTCACAAAAAACATAACACTTTAATACATAAACAAAATTCTATACAGCAATCATTTAAAATTAAAGAACAAAGTGATAATAATAGTAAAAACTTACCTACGCTATCACCTGCCGCCACGGTCGCTACCGATTCCGAAGTGCCGAGTAGCTCTGCTTCGGTTTCCATGACTGCCATTTCTAACAATCAATCACTTCTCTCTACTGCTTTAGTCAAGGTGACGAGTAACGGTAAAACATGCATATTAAGAGCTTTACTAGATTGTGGCAGTCAGTCTTCTTTTGTGACTGTCAGGGCTCTAAGGGAAACAGGTTCGCAACATTTTGATTCTGATTACCATAGCGTATCAGGTATAGGAAGTAGTGTCTTCAATGTCACAAAACATTGCTATTTAGATATAGGGTCGTTAAACGGTTCGATAGTTATGCGTGTTAAATGTTTTGTGCTACCTCACATCACTGATAGATTGCCCAATGTTGCAGTAAACTTACAACATTTGGACATTCCGTGTCATGTCCAACTTGCCGATCCAAAGTTCTTTGAACCTTCCGATATTGATCTTTTATTGGGTGCTGATGTATTTTGGGACTTGTTGGAATCAAGCAGGATAAATTTAGGACCTCAAGGCCCAATCTTGCAGGAAACGAAGCTGGGATGGATTGTAGCGGGTCCAACTGCTATTCATAGTAACAGTAAGAATCGTAAATCATTTTGTCATTTTTCATTGGATATAAGCCAGCAGCTTCGTAAATTCTGGGAACTCGAAGAGGTGCCTTCTAATGTCGAATCTCTTACCAATGATTATTGCGAAAACTTATTTAAAAATACTACTTATCGAGATGCTCACGGTAGATTTTGTGTTCAAATTCCTCTTAAAGAATCTACTCAGTGCTTGGGTGATTCTTACAATATAGCCGAAAAACGCTTGTTGCAATTAGAAAGGAAATTTAAGAATAAACCAGCTCTTAAACAAAAATATCTTGAATTCATTCACGAATATGAACAGTTAGGTCATATGACTGAAGTTCCTCGACCAGCATTTGGATGCTACTTGCCCCATCACGCTGTCATTCGAGAGTCTAGCGAGACTACCAAGCTTCGTGTCGTATTCGATGCCTCTTCAAAGACATCTTCTGGTGTCTCATTCAATGATATACAATATGTCGGACCTGTTGTACAGGATGATTTATTTTCAATTCTTTTACGATATCGGCAGCATCGATATGTTGTATCAGCAGACGTCGAAAAGATGTATCGTCAAATCCTCGTTACTCCAAAGCAAAGACATTTACAATTAATTATGTGGCGCGATGAACCCACTCATAAAATTAAAATATTTCAATTAAATACAATTACTTACGGTACGGCCTCGGCTCCTTTCCTTAGCACTAGATGCTTACTTCAATTGTCCAGGGAATGTAATGATAGTAACTTAGCTCAGATCATCAAGGAGGACTTTTATGTTGATGACTTTCTTTCTGGAGCGGAAACTGAACGCGAAATGGGATGTTTAGTTAAGTCAGTCACTTCAACCCTTAATGCCGCATGCCTCCCATTGCGTAAATGGCGTACTAATTTACCATCACTTCTAAAAAATGAGCCAAGTACTTCTAAATTGAAAACTTTAGACCATATGTCTCACTCGACAGTTTTGTGTCTTAATTGGGATCCATCGAGGGACGTATTGCAATTTTCAGCCAAGTTGAAACTTGATCAAGTTGCCACAAAACGGACAATCTTGTCCAACTCAGCAAAGCTATTTGATCCCTTGGGATTGCTCGGCCCATGTACCATCATCCCTAAAATAATTTTACAAAAGCTATGGCTATCGAAAATGGACTGGGATGATCCAGTGGATAAATCTATACTCAAACAATGGACAGACTTTGCGTCGAACTTAACTTCAATATCCAACTTTCAAATACCTAGGTGCGTTCTTTTACCGCAAGCAATTCAAATTGAACTTCACGCTTTCTCTGATGCCTCTCGGTTAGCATATGCTTCTGCCGTTTACGTCCGATCGGTAAATGCTGCAGGAAAGATCCTCGTTAGGCTTTTATGTGCCAAAACTAAGGTCGCTCCAGTCAAGGCTATTACTATACCACGATTAGAGCTTTGCGGGGCGCTGTTATCAGCTCGACTAATTGCAAAGGTCTTGAAGGCGCTTCGTTGTAAGATTGATCAAACTTATTTTTGGACTGACTCAACTATAGTCTTGGGTTGGCTATCTCACCAGCCTCGCGATTTGAAACCATTTGTTGCCAACCGAATCGGTGAAATTCATGAACTGACAGCTAATGGTATTTGGAAACATATTTCCGGAGATAAAAATCCAGCTGATCTTGCATCTAGAGGGATTTGTCCTAAATCCATTCAGTCAGCCACGATGTGGTGGAATGGTCCTTTTTTTTTGACTGAACACATTCGTTCGTGGCCCCAGAGTGTGGTACATGATATCGAGCCGTTGCCTGAACTCAAATGCTCTAAGGAAATCTGTAGATATACAACATTGCACGCTGTGAGGTGTGAATCCGTGATAAATCTTGTTGAGTTTGATAGATTTTCACGATTTGCGCGCCTGCAGAGAACTGTCGCGTACGCTTTGCGATTTATTCACAATCTAAGAAATAGGGATTCCAAAATGTCAGGTACTTTTAGAGTTAACGAATTGAATACGTCTTTAAAATTTTTAATAAAACAACATCAGATGGAATGCTTCGCCAAGGAAATAATAACTCTCAAGAATAATCAAGTTCTGCCATCCAAATCTAACCTCTTGTCATTAAGTCCCTTTCTTGATAAAGACGGCATTCTCCGTGTTGGCGGCAGGATCCAAAATTCTATAGAATCACACGAGAAGAAACATCCAGCTTTACTAGATACCAATCATACGTTTACCAAACTACTTTTTAGTCATTTCCACATAAAACTTTTACATTGCGGTCCCCAACTTTTGTTAAATGACATCAGAAATAATTTTTGGCCTTTAAGAGGCAGAATATTAGCCAGGTCTACAGTATTCTCTAATTGTAAAATGACAACTAATCAGTTAATACAAGATTTAAGCAGTAAATTTTAAATAAAAGATCTAGATCAAATAAAGCATTGTTTAGGCTTAAGAGTAAATATGTATGAAAATGTTATAACTGTTGATCAAGAACAATATGTAGAAAGCTTTCTGAAATGATTTAATATGTTACAGTGTAAAACTGGAAACTCCTATGGAGGTTAATGTAAGGCTAGAAAAATCTAAGAACAGTTTTTGTGATTAGAAAATTCCATATAGACAAGTGGTAGGTAATTTTATGTATTTATCTGTCTTGACCAGACCCGACTTAGCTTACAGTGTATGTTATTTGAGTCAGTTTTAGAACTCATATGATGAAACTCATTGGAAACATTTAAAACGAATTTTAAAGTACTCAAAAGTTACTAAAATCTTTGGCCTTGTTTTACGAAAGGATAATTGTTATAGACAAGGATATGTTGATGCAAGTTGGGGTTCAGGTTCAAATGATAAAAAATCTTTTTCTAGATTTTGTTTTAAGTTGTCTGGTTTAGTAATTTCTTTTGAATGTAGAAAACAGAAATATAGCTTTGTTTTCAACAGAAGCACAGCATATTTCCATGTGAGAAGCCAGTAAGGAGGCTATTTATTTTTGAAATTGGAGTTAATTCAGAAACAATGATTTTGTATAATGATTATCAAAGTGTATAAAAACTTGTTTTGAATCCAGTATACCACAGGAGATCTATACATATAGATGTTAGATACCATTCTGTGAGACAGGCAGTAGCAGATAAGTTTGTTAAAATTGATTATTTATAAACTGCTAAAATGCCAGCTGATATTTTAACAAAAAGTTAAGGTTAGTTAAAAGTTTATAGTCATGAATACTCCAGATACCATGGTCCGGTGAAGGGGAGCGTATATATGCAGCTGTGGGTGGAGCCTGTCTGTTGCAGCGTGCTGGCGAACTTAGTGTGGTGGAGTACGGCCTCGATAGAGTACTACAAACCGTGAGTATAGATCAAGATCTACACAATGTCAAGTAATTTAATTTATACAAAATGATTCGTATCTTATGGAGGTTCGTACTGAGCGTGTGAATCCTCACGTGCTCAGTGTCCGTATCAATGAGGGCAGGAAGACGGAGGAAGAACGAAAACACTTCGCCTATCTGCTGACAGACAGACGATTGCTGTTATTGATCTTGTTACAGGTACGGAACATACATAGGATAGATGTTAGAGTTCCTTTGTTATGAAAAAAAAGATTGATGTCGTTGCATTATATTTATTAATATCAATGATGTGAATGTTGTAGGAGTTCAGTTAGGGCCATGGTGGCACGAAGCTCGGGTGGATTGGTTGGAGCTGACTGAGAGCGGACATCTGCTTCTGTTCCGTCATACTAGACGACGACTTGCACTTTTCCGTATTGATACCGGTGAAAAGGTAGCACATTCATATATACATATAGCGTAAACGACATAGCTGGATAAATTGAGTCAAATAAATATAAATTTTATTGTCTGGTATTTCATTTTTTTAGGAAATTATCGGGAGCGGAGTTAGTTTCGTGCAATGGATAGAAAACAGTGTCGCTGTTGTAGCCCAAACCTCAACACATTTGCTGATTTGGTAAGATTTAATAATATATTTTTTAATTGTACTGGATAAAAGTAACTTATTATGTGTACAAAATTTATTTGAATATATATAGTAAATCTTCTAACTTAAAAATAGTGTATCGTTGGCAATGGGTTAAATGATCCATATTGATTTCTTGTTTTGGGAGAGAACATATCAAAATATTCCTGTAAATTAATCCTAGTTTTTACTCATTATGTCTTTATGTTACATACAGTAAGATATACATGGATCATAAGGTTGTTCCTACATATATATATACCTATATATATATACATGTTCCTACTGGAAGGAGGTCAGATCCAGGCCATTGTATTGGATGAACATCGACTGGCTTTCAGTATGATCCCTTTACAGTATTGACATTATTTTTATACTAGCTGCGCCCCGCGGTTTTACCCTCGGACTTCCGGGATTTTTGGGATTTCCGGGATGTAAGGTAGCCTATGTGTTATTCCTGGACGTCAGCTTCCTGTATACAAAATTTTATCAAAATCGGTTTAACCGTTTGAGCGTGAAGAAGTAACAAACATACACACACACTCACAAACTTTCGCAATTATAATATTAGTAGGATTAATGAGATCTAAGACTTCCTCGAGTATTCATTTAAATGAAACACATCTAGTCTGCCCGTGATCATGGTTGCTGTAAAGTAACCGAAACATTCTTTTCATTTATTTTTATATTGTTTGAAATGATTACTATGAAGTTTTTATATAGACGACGTTTAAATTTAAAGTTCATAGTAGGATTATGTTAATCTGGTGCACACTATCAACACAGCAAGATTCAGTATGTTGCTGAAGTAACTTTTTGGACATTTTAACTTATAGAATAATACAGAGTACTTTTAAGCCATTTTTTTTTGGTATAAGACAATAAATGAACGATTTTATTATAACAGGATTGATTTAATGTTCTAAGCGCTATTTGAATTTATTTTCATCAATCGCTGTATTGTTAATTTATATGGAATATTAAATGGAAATTACTATTTATTTTGAATAGATTCGGCGTTACGTAGCGGGGACTTAAAGGATTGTGCTCAATACTTGGACGCTGTGTCGAGGTCTGCGGACGTCGGGTCGTTGTGGTGTCAACTGGCTGAACAGGCGCTAACAGGATACGATGTTGAGGTTCATATGTATGGCATTACAGTTAGATTAAATATAAACAGAAGTTTGTTAAGGCTTCGTTACCAAACGCATTGAAAACATTCTACTAATTTTTAGTAAGTTTTTCACGATATTTGCTTTATGTGAATTTGTATTCAAGTACAGAGGATTTAAGTACAGTGGATGGCTCATAAATAATGTCGATTTTCAGTGTTCACTTTTTAATATATAATGTAATAAAATAGACTAACTATGAGATGTATAGCTCCTCGTATTTAATGGTTTTTATCCCAAAGAGCAGTAAGCTCTTAGGTTAAACAGTTTTTTTGACCTTAAATGCAAAAAAATGTCGCACTGCTTTAATAACATTTGTTGGATTCAAATTATTTTGTACAAAAGACTCTCGCCATAGATCTCAAGTGTAAAGTCTGAACTGAATTTCGGATGTTGCAGGAATTTAGTATCACTAAGTTCTTTGATCGTATTCTGCGTTACTTTCGTCATTTATGGTTTAGAATTGTCTTGAAAATAAAACCGGTTTCGGTAATTTTAATTTTCCTTCAACAAAACCTCATACATTTACATCACCTGTCCACTATTTTATCAAAACGTAGTCGTTCATCAACAAACAAACAGAAAATTATTCAAAGAAAGTAAAATTACTGTACTGTTTGTAGAGCTAGAGATAAATTTAAGAAGTTCCAACAAATTTAAATGGATGCGTTGAAATTTTTACATATGAATCGACATTACCTATAAGCGACCATGTATATATGATAGAAATAAAGATTGTCCAGTGGTTTTAGAATAACTACTTAAATTTATTATTGTTTTAATTACATTAACGTTAGGTTCAATTAGATTGGATAACCCTGATACCGAAAAACAGTTATGTTTGGTTAAGTTTTAGCCATTCAGTTGTGGTGGTATATTCCTCACTGCTCAAATTAGAGGAAGACTAATATATATATATTATAACATTTAAACGTTTTAGTATCTCATAACAGATATATTTTTTTCAGTTGGCGACGAAATGCTATAAAGCAGTGGGTGATGAAGCTAGAACATTTTATCTAGAGAAAACTTTCGAGTTGGCTTCAACCAAAGGAGACGGGAATATTGATGAAGGTATTTTTTGCATTTAAACGTTTCGGGAACACCTCATATATGTTTCTTTAAGTACGCACTTATTGTATTAATAGTATTTATTTTATTAATCGTGATTATAATATAATGCATAGGTTTAAAGAGTCCCGAGGTTCGTGCACGTCTAACAATATTTGTGGGGGACTTAACCACCGCCGAAGAATGCTACGTGGAGCCGCTCAGCCAGAATTGGCCATTAATATGTATAAGCAGTTCTATAGATGGGCAGATGCCATCGCCCTCGCTGAAAAAGTTGATAGACAAGCGGTGACATCACTCAGGCAGCAATACATGGACTATCTCACGTCAACAGGTGCAAAAATTATAACTGTTAGAATATAATTTAAGATTGATATAATTTTTACGCGCTGCAAAAAAATAGCTTGTTACCTTCGTCTATTAAGTATTAACATACATGACACTTTTTTCGACAAGATAGAGATCAATAAATTTATAAGATGGATAACTGACAGCAGCGATATCGTTTGTTAAATTTAAACAATACTCAAGAAAGCTGTGTATTATCATCACATTTTAGTTTTAATATTTTTGAATGTAGTTTAGTGTGATTAAATAATATTTTTTTCATGTTCAGAGTTGTACGAGGAGGCGTCTCGAGTGTCCCGCGAGTATCTCCCGGAGAGCTCTGAGTCTGTCCCGCCTCATGTACCGCCGCTGTTACAACGAGCCGCCTCACACGCTCACCGGTATTGATAATCGTCATATATATATACAGGGTGACTGGTGAATTACTATCAATATTTAAGGAGCATACTCGGTACATGATTCTCATTCGAATTATGTAAAAAAATAGGTACTTAATTTTTTACCAAATTTCCGTATAAATAAATAAAGTGTTGACACGTTCCAAGTGTTCCAAGTGTGGACGCGTGCGGCGGCGTGCTGATACAACACCACGCCAACGCACGTGTGTGTGTGTGTATACCTAATCTGTAGGGTGTTCACACGATGCGTAATTAATTACATAACTTTTGGTTAACTTTACTTAGAAGTTTATTAATATTTATGTTATATTAATTTTTATTTTGTCATATATGATCGCTAAATATCACGTCCTCAAGTATCGATAGTTATTCACCAGTCACTGTATATTGTTTGTGTGCCATGAACTCCTAAACTACTTAACCATCATTAATACAATTTTTAACCTGCGTGCGCTTTTCGTCCTCCTTGAAAAATAGGTTTCTTTGAATCTTAATTTTGTAATAGAAATGTTATTTTATTTATATTTTTTTTCTAGTTTGTTTATTATTTTGTCACTATCATTAATTAAACAATTGATAACCGTTTGTAGGTTACACAACATTCTAACAGATGGCAGTATTAATTAGATTTAGTGTCCAATAATGGCGACAAGTTTAGAGCACAAATTTTTATGGAACCGTTGGAAACGGAAAATTTGTCAAAATGAGCAGTGACTATTCGCCTGAGTCATGTGTTTTACGCGGAAACACGCCTACTGTTATTTTTTATATGAAGTCCCAGACACACACGATAGATGTCGCTAGTGGTTGGTTGCATTAACATTAAGTACACATTTGTTTCACTTTAAAACAATTCGTAAGTATATGTGGACGAAGACGTGTACAAAAGCTACTAGGTATATTTAATTCATATCTGAAATTATTATTTCTTATTCCATAAAAATATACACAAAAATGACGGGAATATGTTAAATTATGTGTTATGGTATGAATTTTATTTTATTTCATGTATATAATATATATCAAATTCATAGAATGCTGGCTAAGAATCTTATTAGTTAAGTATTATTATTGACAAATGTTCTGGATATGAGCAAAATTAAAAAAATAATTAAAAAATAAATTATTAGATATATTATAATGAGATCTAAGATTCTCGCGAGTATTCATTTAAATGAAGCTAATATTTACGGACGCTAATATTTACGCATTATATAATATTTTCGTTACGTTTCGGTTACATTACAGCAACCGTGATCATGGGCAGGCGAGATGTTAACTGAATACACGCGATAATCTTAGATACATACTACTAATATTATAATTGCGAAAGTTTTTGAGTGTATGTTTGTTACTTCTTCACGCTCAAACGGCTGAACCGATTTTGATAAAATTTTGTATACAGAAAGCTGACATCCAGGAATAATACATAGGCTACTTTACATCTTCCAATCCCGGAAATCCGCGGGTAACACCGCGGGGCGCAGCTAGTATCTTTATATGAATCAGTATGGACTGGATATCAAGTGGAATGTTTGTTTTTAGGGGTGAGTGGTGGGAGGCAGTACATGTGCTGCTGGGCGGCGCGACTGGCCAGGGACCAGCTGACGGGCAGCAACAGGAGGAGGCTGACACGTGAGATGAACACTGACACTATGTTATCTAACATGACCGGTTGTTTTATTCATGATTCACAATGAAATCCTGCTGGCTCACTGAATACTATGACACACAAATGCACTTGTAGTGTTATTGTACGGTTTATGAAAGTCATAAAAATCTTAATTGTTCCTTGTATCAAAGTTGCCTGGTAATTCAATATTAAATAGGTATACCCTCATGGAATTTTCAGCATAAACTGACAGATAAACAGATAGATAGATAAAACCTAAATATACTGGTTTTTAAGTATTGGTAACTTGCAAATAGACACTTTTTTTTATTAACATACAATAATTTTCTTTTGAATAAATAGTTTTAAAATCCTTTTAAATATTTAATTTGTAAACCTTATGTATACGTATTTGTTACAGTTTTGCTTCCATCGGTCAGAGCGATGTGGGTGAACAGCTTCGGGCGGCACTTGTCGATGGAATGGATGAAGATAATGCCGAAGGTGATTCATTGATAGTTTGTATAAGTAATATATTGTAAAATATAGAACACTCTATATGTTTATTTAAATACTAGTTCCTGTCGGCGACTTCGTTTGCGTTAGTGTCAGAATTAGAAATGTATAGCTGACCGGACTAAAACTATTCAACCTTAAAGACAGTAAATAAGAGCATTTTGTATTTTATCAATTTATTTCTTTTTCGATCAGATGAAAACTATCCTACGTCCTTTCCCATGTTCTAAGTTATCTCTCCACAAATTTTCAGCCAAACCGTACAGCCGTTCTTGACGTATAAATAGTGTAACTAACACGATGTATATACAAAGATTAGAGTTGGTATAGTTCGGATCAAATTGTTTGTACGAAGGCTAGTTGATGTGACATATTATTCTAAATATTCCAGGTACATGAGCTGACTATGAAGAGGAGGGGGAAGAGATGCAACAAGAAACAAAAGAATCAGATTCAGAAAGTGAAGCGCTGGAGAAGTTAGTGAAGGCTGGCCAGTGGCAGCGCTGAGTGGCACGAGCCGGGGACAAGGCAGCACATTACGGCTCAGATACGCTGCTCACCTGTTCAAGACAAATTCAGTAAGCATAACTCATTATTTACAATATGAACACAACGTATTGTATTGTTTAATAGTTTTGATTGGCTGAAATTGCAATTTCTGCCTTGTTTCACAATTTTAATACCAATATTAATTTATTTATCTTTTAACTTATACTTATAACGACTGTTTATTTAACTGAAATTTAAACTAGCTAAAAAGTGTATTATAATTTTATATCACATTTAAACAGTATAGTGCATTACCATCATCGATGTAATTTCCACCTTCCAACTCGTGGAATGACAGTCAAGCGCTATCCATTCGAGATAATAAAAAACCTTTTTCCATTACATTATAGGTGCATGTGTTTACTAACCAATTTATGTTCCAGAGTATGGAAGGCGTAGATATTATGAGCGAAGACATACCAGAAGTTCTTTCCCAAGTTCTGGAAGTACTTCGACAATATCTGACAGATGACGCCGGTGTAGTGATAGTGTCTACAAGTGACAGTGCTTTATCCAAGGCTGTATGCAGTGAGATCCTTGTTAGGATATCCGCTGCCCCCAAAGCCCTTAACACCATGAAGGAAGCAGCCGCCATTATGGTGCTAGCTGGAGCCGATGAAAGGAGCGTACAGGTTTTTATACAATGATCAAATTAGATTTGAAAACTCAAATAATATATAATACAAGCTGCGCTCCGCGGTGTTACCAGCGGATTTAAAGTAGCCTATATGTTATTCCTGGACGTCAGCTTCCTGTATACAAAATTTTATCAAAATCGGATGGGCCGTTTGATCGTGAAGAAGTAACAAACATACACACACACTCACAAACTTTCGCAATTATAATATTAATTGTAATGTCATTTAGTTGTTATTTACAAAGAAAAATTCTGATGTTATGGATATAAAGGTACTCGTATGTAAATTCAAATAGAATGTTAATGTGTTTAGGCTACCACACTACTGATGGGTCCAAGGCAGCTCGAGCCCTGCCTCGATACGCTGACATCATTGTTGCTGATGTTGGCAAGTATTAATACTCTATTATATATTATAAGTATTAATTTTCTTTTTTTTTTATCAATAAAGTCTCAAGAATGGTCCAGACAAGCATGAGTTCAAGACTTTGGCAGTATTCATTGAATTAGAACTAATATTTTCGGTTGCTGCAAAGTAAAAGAAAGGTCGGGAGTATATAGGCAAAATATTAAAAAACGCGTCGTAAATCTGAAAATATCAGTTTTATTTCAGTCCAGACATGCATAAATAAGTAATTATGACATACCTAATAGTTGTTTTGGAAGTTTTTCTTATTACAATAATTATTGTGCCTAATTAAAGCTTTTGTTTACGTGACCGCATCTACAGGGTGACTGGTGAATTACTATCAATATTTAAGGAGAATACTCGGTACATGATTCTCATTCGAATTATGTAAAAAAAATAGGCACTTAATTTTTGACAAAATTTCCGTATAAATAAGTAAAGTGTTGACACGTTCCAAGTGTTCAAGTGTGGACGCGTGCGGCGACGTGTTGATACAACACCACGTCACGACATGCGTATGTGTGAGTGTCAGTGTATACCTAATCTGTAGGGTGTTCACACGATGCATAATTAATTACATAACTTTTGGTTAACTTTACTTAGAAGTTTATTAATATTTATGTTATATTAATTTTTATTTTGTCATATATGATCGTCAAATATCACGTCCTCAAATATCGATAGTAATTCACCAGTCACCCTGTATAATTTTATCACGAATCTTTTAGCAGCTTTTATCTGAAGAAGCATACAGGGTGACTGGTGAATTACTATCAATATTTAAGGAGAATACTCGGTACATGATTCTCATTCGAATTATGTAAAAAAATAGGTACTTAATTTTTGACCAAATTTCCGTATAAATAAATAAAGTGTGGACACGTTCCAAGTGTTCCAAGTGTGGACGCGTGCGGCGGCGTGCTGATACAACACCACGCCGCCGCGCGCGAGTGTGTGTGTGTGTATACCTAATCTGTAGGGTGTTCACACGATGCGTAATTAATTACATAACTTTTGGTTAACTCTACTAAGAAGTTTATTAATATTTATGTTATATTAACTTTTATTTTGTATATATTTCATTTTTATTGTTATATTAATAAAGTATATTATTATTATTACATTAGGTATGTATATTTCTAATCGTCAGAGTGCACGGATTGGTCTCAGAGTGCGCTACTGTTGTCGGGCTCGTGTGTCCGAGGGACCACTCTCTCTGAGTTGAGGGACTGGACGACCAGCTGCGTGTACACACAGACTTATTAACATGACTTTGATATACGTACTAGGAGTCACTAGAATGTCTAGGTGGACATATGAGGCCGAATCATTTCAGTCGAGCATTATCCAATCTGTATAAAGAATGCGAGGATTTGAAATATCGACATCATTAAAATAATAGTTATATAACCAGTTATGTAGTTATTTTATGAAATTATCGAAAGCCTTCTCGCGTCTTTGTCTATTAACATAATATCGATATTTAATAAATTCAAAGGTATACATATATTCGTCGACAACTAGCTGCTTAAAAGAAATTGTTTTATATTTATGCTCATTGCAAAGAAACCATCGTCACTTTACTGTAGGAGCAAAATTTGAAAGTACATATATTGTAAGCGTTCAATATAAGCCTCATAATGTATACATGTATATTATAATAATGTCAATTTTCTGTCTATTGTAATACATATTATTGTTTAATTTCAGACTCTGCCATTGGACAACCGTGATACATCTCGTATGTGGGGCCAGACGAGCAGTGCTGTGTCATCACCGGATATCCGTTGTCATCGCGATTGGTTACATTTACGAATGGTAAACTATTATAAGCACATTTTTATACGAATCAATTATTACTTAAGCTTCGTAACCCATACATGAAACATTGAGAAGAACATTTAATTGAGTATATTTGTGTTAAAAAATAAGGCGAGTTAATTAGTATTTGTCTAATAAAAAAAATGTTTTCACAAAAAAAATAATCACTGACAAATTATATACACATTATTAAATTGAATCTATTAATCATAAAACGTATGCTGTCAGAACGTTTTAAGCAAGTACTTAAATGTATTGAATGGATTACATATCGTCGGGGATAGTGCTAATCCACGTAATTATTTGGTACTAATTGTGATAAAGTCGTTAATTAGAAAATATTTCAGCTTAAACTTTCTTCTGACAATCTGTTTCCAACGTTTATATGTATATATTTATATATCACCTGCAGGTAGATGTGCGACCAGTGAGTGGTGGTCGCGCGTGTTCCGCCGCTCGTCACTCGTCCCCGGACGTGTCGGCGAGCGTGCTCATCACGTGACGTGACGCGCTGACTACTCGCACGTTTAGTGGCCACACACCACGTATTATTAATTAAGAGGCATACTACTGATTATAATTTATTGAATATGTGTTTATGTTTTATTAACAGTCCTTCAATACTATTATTCTTTTTATTTGTCAAATATAACTTGAAATGTCTTTTAAATAGTTGTAACAAAGTGCTACGTTTTAACTTTTTATTTATATATTATTTATTTACTACGGTAAGGTAACTTAAATATTATTTTTAAAATTCAGTACATAATTGATTTGTTTATAACAACTATAGTAGGTAATATGTGTGTTACTATACAATAAAGATCCATAAAGTTATTGAGTTTCATTCCATTATTAAACTTTAATATCGAATATTTTTTTGACCGAACTGGAAACTAGGAATGACTATATTAGTTTCGTTTTGTGTTGTAAAGAATACTTAATATTTAAGTGTTGAACTATTTTCATTGAAGCTTAATAATTATATTGTGTTTATTAAATTATATGCGAAAAAAAATTCGACACGTCTTCATTACCAACTTTAGCTTACATTATTTTCAAAATTATAGAGTTTATGAAGTGGTAAGCGCTACAGAATTTTCTTCACATTAGTTAAATTTATATGATCAATATTAAAATTTGTATTTATGATTGATTGTTTTCATTTTCCTAACAAGCTTTCCGCCCGCGGCTTCGCCCGCTTGGAGTTCGGTTATATCGCGTTTCCAAGAGAACTTATCAAAAGTCTGAGATAAAAACTATCCTATGTTCTTTCTCAAGGTCAACTCTATCTCTGTACTAAATTTCATTAAAATCAGTTCAGTGGTTTAGGCGTGAAAGCGTAACAGACAGACAGAGTTACTTTCGCATTTATAATATTAGTAAAACTTTCAACTAATGTGTCGTTGAATTGTAGTAATGTACTGGGCTAAAATAACACCATTGGACATGAGTTACCTTTGATGCCTTTTAATATATATTATGGTCTGCAAAAAATAATTAAAAGAAATAAAGAAAAGAAAGCTTATTTATAAGACTGTATTAATTAATTAGTTTTACTGCATAACAACGACTTTCATGTGAAGGGGTTTTGAGACGGCCTTGCATGGGGCTTTCCCACTGTGCGGCGACGACGACCGACGGCAGCGGCGGCGATGCAGAGTAGGTGCTCTTCGTTATTTATTTTAGATATTTATTCGTTAAAAGGAACTTTAACTTCAAAAGCCAATTTTTTTTAACTTGATACACCCAAAACTTCTAAACATGATGTTCCTAGGTTGAGTGGTTAAAATTTTGTATACAAAAAGTTTAGCTTCGTAGTTCCCGTTCTGTTCCGTTCGAATTTCGTGTGTAGAATTTCACCCCCACGGTGGTAAAGATAACAAACGATTTTAAATTTTGAAAACGCTACAACAAATTGTTTTTTCTCATCAAGTTCCTAAATATAAAGTTTCATGTTTTTATCCCCAAAAATGACAAAATCCCATACAAACTTTCAACCCTTATTTCATCCCCTCACTGGTTGAAATTTCAAAAACGCTAAAACAAATGTATAAATATATCCTATCAAGTGCTTAAATATAAAGTTTCATGATTTTATCTTTTAAAATTAAAAATCCCATACAAACTTTCAACCTCTTCGTCCCCTTTTTCGCAATAAAAGGTAGCCTATATTTTTCTCAGGGTCTAAAGTTTGTCTGTGTCAAATTTCATCAATATCGTTTGAGAGGTTTAAGAGGGAAAGTATAACAGACAGACAGACAGAGTTACTTTCGTATTTATAATATTAGTTGGGATTGCCTCCCCCCCGTACCCCAGTGATGCTTACATAGAGCCTTCATCGCATGCTGGCTAGCTGAGCGCGGTGAGCGGCAACCACGCGACTTTTTTCTAATACTTGCATTTTTAAACTTGTGATATCTTCCGAAAGAAATATCCGAATTGAATAATTCAAAAAGTTATAAAAAGGTATTGAAGCCGTCTTGAACATTAAGTAATTTATTTTGATAAGGATTAATACCAAGGTACGAATAAAGAGCCTTTTCAAGCGGCGGCAAATAAATAAAATTTTTAGAATAAAAAACCGCTTACTGCAACATAACTATAATATTTAGACATATACTGTCGCGACACTTTTTGTAGATAATGATGAGTTCTGCAAAGTCGTAGTAAATGATTTGGTTCTATCATCAATAGTTTTCGCAGCGCACATGACGTAAGGAATTTTTCAGTTCATTTTTTTACACCTTGGGTTACAATTATTGGAGTTATAGTAAGGATCCCTAATTTTTTTAAAATATAATATAGCCCATATTACTCGGGAATAATGTAGCTTTCCAAAGGTGAAAGAATTTTTGAAATCGGTCCAGTAGTTTCGGAGCCTATCCATAACAAATAAACAAACAAATCTTTCCTCTTTATTAATATAGATTAATATTTTATTATTATTTATTTTATTGTGCTGAGCTGAGCGCCTATATAAAGGTTTTGATTACCTGTCAGTGAGTCAGTGCCAAAATTAGCTATTTTCACAGGGTCATATTTCAGGATCTACTGAAGCTTTATCTATGAAATTTGGCATACCGCTTTAGTACTAGTATATGATTATGTAGGTACAATTTTATCTCTGTACTTGCAATAGGCACTGAGCTGCAGGGGGGTCAAAAGTGGGTCGAATTTATTAAAAATTCGATATTTAGAATTGAGGCAACTCACGCTTGACCGATTTCTTAATTTTTTGTTAATCTACATATAACACACAACCTGTGTACCAAATTTCATAATGCCAAAACAATGGGAAGTGGCCTAGAGATTTTGATTACCTGTCAGTGAGTCAGTGCCAAAATTAGCTATTTTCACAGGGTCATATTTCAGGATCTACTGAAGTTTTATCTATGAAATTTGGCATACTGCTTTAGTACTAGTATATGATTACGTAGGTACAATTTTATCTCTGTACTTGCAATAGGCACTGAGCTACAGGGGGGTCAAAAGTGGGTCGAAACGGTTCGTGTAAATAGTGCACGGCATGCGCGCGGCCTGTGGAACTTGGCCGGCGCACTACCGTGCGCTTAGAAAATGCATATAATTTAATAGTGTGTCGATGTAGTTCTGAAAGAATTTTTCTTTTCAGATCTCTTTCTATGATTCCAAAACCGACGTCAAGTTCTAGCAAAACGAAGAAATAAATACTGATGCATACATATTCTCTTTATAATAATGCATTTTTACTATTATCGGCTTAGGCTTAGCAAATGCACACTATTTGCTATTACAAAATGTTAAAGAAAAATCTATACAATACTTGAAATGTGACGATTCAGGATATTTACGTAAACCATAAAAAAAAAGACAATACTCGTACATATGAAGGATTTTACAATTCTCTTTCCCGGATCTAACATGTAATCTATCCGGTGAAAAATTTCTATGTATTTTCTTATAATTATACCGTCGTATATTCGACATCGGTCCATATTACTTGACCCGTTAACCTCTATAGATAGCTTAGCTTTATAGTCTTGAAAATAACCGCTTACATGATGTTAACACTGTAGAAATATCAAATAATATTAAGATTTAAATTAAGTGCAAGTATCTGATACTAACAGTTTTGATATTGTTATATTAGAAGCATAATGATCGGTTAATGAAACTAACATTCTCGCTATGAAGAAATATGTTGGCTCGTCTTTTTATGGGTCAATAAAAATTGGTTTCGATATTTGCACAACTTCTGATAAAATTAGATAGATAGGTACAAAATGTATTATTATATATTGTTTTTCACGTTCAGTATCACTGACGGACAGTATAAAATCAATCTAAATTAATACCATTTAAAATATAAATATTTTTAAATGAAACTTCATTAAAAACTAACACATTATAATTTTATATACGTTTTATGTTTAGATAAAATTAAGTTGATTTGATCGTCGAAATACTATGTACGGCAACGCTTGCTCACATCGTTTTTCAGATATATATAAATGTATGTATAAAGAATGGTATCATGAGGAATGTAATAAAAAAAGGTTTGAGACTGAAGCACGTAAGACCTAGAATTGTTAGAATAACAAGCTTGAACATTCGCTGGCGTTAGAGCCAAGAAGAACGCTAGGATAAATTAAATAGTTAAAATTGATTAAGATACATGTGTGCTTGATTATAATGTTACATAATTTTAAATGAATCATCGCTGTATTAAGTTTTAAGAACTATTTAGTTGCTATTGCTTCCTTGTATTATTAATGCTAAATATTCTATCGATAAACAAAAACATTATTGATTATTGAATAAAAACGCTATGTCTCATATTCAATTGGTTGTTTCATTTACTTAACTCATATTATAATCTGTAAAAAAAAATAAAGAAAGATATGTTTATTTAATATTTTTTATTTAGAAATAGCAAAAGAATAAATTATAATTGTCATAAAAATACAGAAATAATTTAAGAATAATACAATTACATATGTATCATAACTAGGGCCCGGATAAGTATGTATTAAAAAATCTAAAATATGTACATAAAATATGGACGAAATATATCAAAAATATGGAAAAAATATGCAGTATAAAATTAAATACTTTCATAATTAAACTCGGAACTTTCGCACAGAATTTTGTTAATTTTTTAGCGTCTAAAATCCTTTACTTTTATCCAAAACATTAGTGGCGGGAACGTAAATTTTATGTATTTTGTGAATATATGGATGATTGTGACATTTTCTTGTAAAATATGGACTTAACTTTGAAATATGGTAAAAGATGGAAAATAAAAGTTGGTTGTTCAGTCTAAATATGACAATCCATGTAAAAAACACATTCTAGACCAAAAATCGCGTAAATTAAAAATATGTATTTAAATATTAATCCGGGCCCTATTGATATCATATACATATTGTTTACAATAACTTCTTAGCATTCTCATTCATTTTATAATATTAAGCTTAGTTTGTGCAAGCCAATTGAGTTAAATAATAAAATTAATTCAATTTGATATTTCAATAAATAATTATCCAATACGGTCTTGATTAATATTTTTGTGACTAAGTTGCGATAGTATTAATTACTACCACGATTTCAGCTACATGGATGTATGTTACATATGTATAAGTGTGTTTGACCTCTGGTATACAGTCAGGGTGTGTGATCATGGCCACTATGTCGTCTAGTGGCAGCAGACTGTGACACTTGATCTCCGTGTACACGTTCTTCCCGAGGGTACAGCATGTTAGCAGCTTTATGAGGTCTATGTGGTACCTGCAAGAAATATATACATAAATATTATTAATTATATGTAATATTAAGTGCATATTTATATTAGATTATCAAAGAAGCTATCGATAAACCTTTCTTGCATATATATCTTACGCTGTTGTACCTTAATAATGTATACAAATTCGACCATTAAAGTAATGAAAATTGGGTTGGTTAATTTTGTTTTCACACTTTTCGTAATTAATGCATAATAATTTTAAATCCTTATTAAATGTCAGAGCAAGAATATAAATTTTGAAATGATCATATAATGGCATATATATTACGTGAGAGCTTCAGGCATCTCTTCCGTCTGTTTGTACTCCCTCATCATTTTGATGAAGTAGTTGAAGAGTACTTTATCATTGTAGAACACCAGCACGTCCTCGCCGGCATTCAGCATCTATAATGAAACATGAAGTACGATTAAATATATGTATTATATGTACCTTAGTACAAGTATGCGTCGTTTAACTAAATACTGAGCGTTTCCGAGTTTCCATTCATGAACTCAAATGATAGAATAGATATTTATTAACGAAGGTAGATTTATTATTGAACAACAGAGAAAAAATCGTGTTTACATAATACATTGACGACATAAGCATGTGATATAACATAACTATATTACTGAAAATAGAATTTTATGTTAGGTAATATTTGATAGAGGAGCTTTAAAAATGGAGGTGAGCGTTTAATGCGCCTTAGATAGGGACCTCTTAAACCTACACCTGGGTCACAAGTCCTAAGAGCTATTGAAGCTCCTCTCACTACAACGATAGACTCGCTACCACGGGAAATCATGGAATTTTAAGAGGTTTCGTCTCTTAAAACCATGCATGCTATGATGGGTGAAGGGAGAGGAACTTACTTCTTGCATGACCAGGTCCTGGCTCCTCCGTATATGGTGAGGTCCCGCTCGTACTATAGTTCTCAGAAACTTGAGGCAGGCGGGCCTCCGTCCGCGGGATTCGATGCAGTGTACGAAGTGCGCGGCGACCTTCTCGTTCCCTTCGTGAGCGCACAGAACTGCGTTCTCTTCCAATATCGAGCACACCGTCTGGGCTTCGCGGATCTGATGTAAAAAGTTGTCTGAATAAAACTATCGTTTTGATGCTTTGATCGCTGGCTATACTATAATTGTAAAACAATAATTTAGCGCTATGGTATATATATAATAATAATAATCAGGTTACATTTACCTTGCATATGTTACTTATTTGTTAGATTGTGCACTTTTTATTAATTTCCGGGAAAACCCTAAAAACTGTGCTTTTTTATTTCCCATACAAAGGGTTTTTTGACATTAGATTTTACAACTAACTATGTAATATGTCAATCATTCTGTCGCACTTCAAAACACGGAGATTTATGGCTTAAAGATAAACTCCAAAAATATAAATTAAAAAACGTAACAGATATTTCTGGATTATTATAGAGCGATACGAAGTTCGCTGGGTCTTCTAGTAAAATATAAATGTCTTGAGATGTCAAAGTAACAGTGAGTTAACGACGATGAAATCCAGTGTACGGAAAAACTAATATTGGTTTATGGGACACTGTGAAAACTTAGACATGTATGTAAAAAATATCAACTAATTGTAATAATAATTATAATAAAATACGATATTAAACAAAATAACAGTACAATTGTTTATATTCAATAGCCTGTTCTTACTCCAGCGTTGAGGAACAGATCCAGGTGTTTGTGTAGTATGGCCTGGTTCTGTGTGTTCCCGTGACAGAAGTGCTGGAGGAACTCGTGCGCCAGGCCCAGCAGCTCGTCCATAGCAGCGTCGTCCTCATCGTGTGGCACCTGGAAATAATTGATTGCAGAATATATTTATAACATACAGCAGAAAATTATTCTTTCCTGTTTTTGCTTTGAAGAAAATAAACGTAGATCTTAAATGATTTACACCTATATCATGAGTGTAGGTATAGATATTTCCGGACACAGTTTTGTAAAAGCAACAATGGCTTTTAAGTGAGAAGATAAAGAAAAAACTTAAAAAAGCAGTAACATTTACTTTTCCTGCACTTCAGCATTTTAGTATTTAGTATTATTGGTTTTATTATTACAGCAAGGAGCTAAGACTTGTATTGAAGTCCAAATAGAAAGAACTATTAATTATTGACGTGACTAGTAATGAAACCTACCACCCTTGAGAATACTGTTTTACATTTGTGATATATATAAATACATACGTACACATATATAGGGTTTAAATCCTGCTCGTATCGATATATTGTTTTAACTGCTCCTCCACCCACCTGCAGCAGGTCCAGCACTACATTATGTACTCCTATATTCCTCAGTAGCCTCTGTTCGTGTCTCCGCGGTCTCGAGTCGCCCCCCTCCCTCGCCGTGTTGCCCTGGGTACAGTACTTGATCATACGTTCCAGGATCTGTTTTATACAATGTACATCAACATCACACATATTCAGCACACATAAACAAAGATAAAATAGAAAAAAAATCTAGGACCTGATATGAGTGACAATTACAGATGTACACCACATTCACGCAAAGCAAAAAAAAAATCTTATTGTCTACCTGTTGAATTTAGGTGATAATTAAATAAAAAATTTAAAAAAATTATTTAATATTTTATGTATTATCAACAAAAACAACTTGGAAGTTCTGTATTACCAATTATGAATTAACGATATTATGTTATAATAAAATTACTGGGATCCATCAAATTTGAACTTATAACTTGTTCGATACGGTATCCAAGTCACTATGTCGACTGTGCTACTGAGTATTTATTAAAGTTGACGAATAAATTTTTACATCAACTTATCATTTGTAGTGACTATCAGAGATTGAAGCGCCAATTTAGATGAAACATTAATATAAATGCAACTTAAGTCAACTACTGACTTAAGTGGCCTAGTGATTAAAAGGCCCGCCTCTCGTGCACGAGGGCGCGGGTTCGATCCTGGCCCGGGCAAGTAACAATGTGATTTTTCCGAGTCATATATACTTTCTAAGAGTATTTAGACATCACTGATTTATGCATTCCCAAAATAGAGTTGATGTCAGGCAGGCGGCCGGTCGTAAAAACAATTAGCCAAAACTATTCACAACATGTAAGGCAGACCCTGGCTAAAAGCTGGGAAATTGCCGGGTAGAAGATTGATATAAATGCAATATTTATTTTGTACCTCTTTAATCTTATCGTAGTCCTGTCGATCTCCTCTCGGTGCTCGCACGTTATCTAAGGACGCGTTTCGCTCCAACACCGCCCCGCCAGGACCAACGGCGCCTTTTATATCTAGAAAAGTATTGATTTATATATGTTTAATAATATTTATATATTTTTTGAACAATATTCTTTCATCATCTACAGGTGATCCTAATAATTATCTACAAGTTATACAGTCCTAAGTATGTAGATACCACAATTTCATGATGTATGAATGAATGTTTGTTTTTTATGTTATGTTTTAGGTATAGAAAATTTATAAAATATCTTAGAACTGCAGATAATATATGTATATGGAATAATTTTTGCCGGTATATGCAGGACAATTCGAAAAAGTTGAAACTTTGAATTTATTAATTTGATAACTTTATTAAATTCTCACCGCTGTGATCATCTATAATCCCGGCGCGTCCCTTATTGAACACCCACAGCTCCGACTTCTCAACGCTCTGTCTCAGTATGTCCAGGTCGGCCTTGATCTGTTTGTAGGACTCCACGTCCGCGTCAGACACTAACAGTTGGACCTGAACGGAATATAACGATAAATATATTATAGTCTACAAAGATTACATTAAAATCTCACACATATGATGAGAAACTACGTAGGATCTCTTTTTGTTGACTTCATTACTTGCATTTATGAGTTATCTTGTAAAATATTTAATATGCTAAGGTATGTTGATATAATACTAATCCTACTAATATTATAATTGCGAAAGTTTGTGAGTGTGTGTGTGTATGTTTGTTACTTCTTCACGCTAAAACAGCTTAACCGATTTTGATAAAATTTTGTATACAGAAAACTGACGTCCAGGAATAACACATAGGCTACTTTACATCCTTGATATCTGCGGGTAATACCGCGGAGCGCAGCTAGTTAATTTATAAAGCGGACCTGCTTAAAAGCCTCCAAAACTTCTTGTCTCTGACTGAAATGACGGAATAGCAGCGCTAGGGCTCCTGAAACGAGACTGGCCGAAGCACCCTGGGAACACAGCTGCAGCAGAACTCTCAACACCATACGACCGCCGCAAGCATCCAGGTCTAAACCGTCTCTGAAATTTAAACCTTATTGTATCAATATTAAGATTTAAAATATAATATCATATGAGAAACGCACAAATCACAATAGGATTATAAGCGTTATGCCTAAAAAAGAATCTCTTTTCGGGTAACGGGTTTTTCTAAATCAAAATAAACAAAGGTTAGAATTATACAGAAAACACTTCACAATAACTTAAATCTTTCCGATAATAGGATGTCGATTTTATTGTAATAGCTGTAAAGTATAATATCGCTTGCTGCGGTAGGAGAGGTAACACTAGTTAGTCCGAGTAATGAGGATTTTATGTCTCGCAAAAAAATATTAAAGCTTCTTGGGACAAAACATGTGTAACATACAAACTATTTTATTCTAACATTTCCTTAATTGTACGAAGTCCATTTCAGAATCTTGTAATGGAAATTATTCAATACCTTTTTATTCGAATAATTAAGTTAAGGAAATACAGAAATATCAGATGTCCACATATAAGCAAAGAAATCATAGCATCATACATGCGGTTAATAGCGGTACTTTCATCATGCATCATGCAATAGATTTCAATCTTACTAACAAATCTACATTTTTTGGAAGACAGTTGTCAGGCACAATCTGAATTGCTCTGAAATAATTGTTAATTTATTAATACCGATCGCCAGTATGACGAAATAAGAATTAAATGGTTTTTCTTATCTCAAAGTGCTTCCTACGATTTTAATTCCCAATTATAGATAAACCGATGAAAGATAATTTAGAGCTAATGGTAATTTATCTAGTGTGAAAAAGAAAAATAGTAAAAATTTGATGTTTTCAAATGAATCTAATAGAAAGAAATTTACTGATTAATTTGTAATTGTTTAATAGAAGCAAGAAGTGTTCGTAATAAATACTTATAAAAGTAGTACTAATAAGAAATAGTTGAAAAAAAATTCTACAGACCGCATGTTACTATCAACCCGCCACCGATTAGTTACAATAGTACAACCGACATCTACATGAAATTATACAATACAATATAACACCACGTGTGAACATTGCCAACGAAACGAGATAAATTTTAATATAATGATATTGAAACATTTTAATATAATGATACTGAACTGAATAAAATCACACATGTATGTGATTTTAAATTTATACATGTGTGAGTAAAAATTTAAGTTGAATGACTTTCTTATACAATGATCTTTGTATTTGTATCTCGCCTAGTCGGTGTTGGTATGTATGTACGTATGTGTGTGTCATACCGACAGCTGAAGATCTCCTCGGCCTGTAGTCCTATGGCCTCCACGTCCACTCGACCGAGAGCGTCCGGCGAGGAGTTCTCGAAGGCCTTCTTGAAGATCGACAGCAGACAGCTGATGCGGTAGTCCAAACGAACGTCCAGGATAAACTGTGGAGAATATTTCTTGTATATATTGGGTCACTTTCATAGTAATGTATTATTTTGGTCAGTATAATAGTAGTATCAAGCTGAAGAAACGTTTCTCTTAAACTTGTAAAACAGTACATACTTTCCAAGAATTGTTAGTTTAGAATACAAATAAGTATACGAATATAAGTATATAATAAGAATAAGAAGTACAATACAAATTTTTGAAGAACCTTTTAATCATACTGAGATCTAAGACTTTCGTGAATATTCATTTAAATAAACCAATATTTTCGTTTTACTACACTTGATTTTATCATAAAAAAAGTTAGTTTCATTCAAACATTTAGATCAGTATCTATATAAATATAATTAAGAATTAGAGTATAACTTTCCACGACACAGGCCTAGCCTAGTGTGGACGTCAACGTTTACTGTAAATTGCATAGTTAACTTTGTTTTTCAAAGAAAATAAATAAATAGCTAAGAGTGCGTTTGCTTTGAGTATGTGTGTCGGTTGTTGTAACATCTCCAGAACTGTTATCAGTATCGTACCTGCAGTATTTCTATAATCTTCAGCTTGGTCTCCATCACTAGTGGATGTTTCCGGGCCAGGGCCAAGGCTGACGGGCGGCGAGGACGCCGGCCCTCCGCCCACCACCTGCTAATAGAACACACATTTTGGTTATTTCGATTGCAAATACTGAGTCTTGATTTATCCTTTATAGTATAATCAACACTTAAAAACATATTTTTTCTAAATAACAACATACATTCCTATATATAAATCGACTAAATAATTGTAAATCTCAGTAAGAAACAAGTTTTTTAGGGAGTATTGTGGTCAAAAATGCAGATATTTTTTGTTCTTACAGTGGTTTCAAACTAAGTGAATATTATTGGAGTTATATATTAGTAATTGGTTCTGACCTTAATATAGTTTTTATGTGTTTTCTGTTACATTTACATTTAATGCTCCAGGTCCGAGTGTGATGGAGGTCATGACTGCTCCCATATCGCCAATACTCCGGAGAACTTCCCCCTCCGCTGCAACAAATATATAAATCTTGGTCAGACATAAATATATACATTTATAGGTTCTTCCTTATTAGAAGTTAGATTTTAACAAAATGTATTTGATTCCATGGCTACTTTATATAAAACTAACAGTCATTCAGTATTCTGTATATCCTTATTTTAATATTAAAAAATATTTTACATAAATTGGCGGGAAAAAGATGACAGACTCCAAATTTAAAATATAACAATATTTTTGGCCAGGGCAAGTATGTGTAATAATTTTCTAAAGTTATTCTGCACTATACTACTCACATATTTTCTTTTCATTTTCCTCAGCTGCGTGTAACATTAAGTTTTTAAAATAAACATAAATTGAATATTATACAATAAATATATTAATTAACTTTTTTAATGTTTTACATATATCTTTTAGGATGTACGTACATGTTTATAAATAACCTATGTATATACAGGGTGACTGGTGAATTACTATCGATACTTGAAGACGTGATAGTTGACGACCATATATGACAAAATAAAAATTAATATAACATAAATATTAATAAACTTCTTAGTAAAGTTAACCAAAAGTTATGTAATTAATTACGCATCGTGTGAACACCCTACAGATTAGGTATACACACACACAAACACACACGCGTGCGGCGGCGTGGTGTTGTATCAGCACGCCGCCGCACGCGTCCACACTTGGAACACTTGGAACGTGTCCACACTTTATTTATTTAAACGGAAATTTGGTCAAAAATTAAGTACCTATTTTTTTTACATAATTCGAATGAGAATCATGTACCGAGTATTCTCCTTAAATATCGATAGTAATTCACCAGTCACCCTGTATATCTTGTTTAGTTTATATTTAATGTAACTCACATTCCACTTCTCCGGCGAGGGCGTTCGTTTCGTTCAGTAGATCGGTCGCAGTCACACAGTCAAGAAGACAATAAGGTTTTGTCAGCCGAAGAAGATCGCTGAAGCTGTGTTCAATTAGAAAATTATGGACAAATTTATATTATTTATTGAAAAATATACATTTATAATTAAAATATACATTTATAGACAAATGAAGTGAACTAGAGAAATCATGGTATTATAATTCTTTAATATAATCATCTGCACAATATTAACAGCTCACAAACTATAGCCTCTCTTAATTGTGTTTTCACTAACATTATCTTGCTCTATATAAGCAAAGTAGTAGTTTTTCGATATCAATACGTATTTTAACACATCGCTAGTATATTTTAGCGTCAGTACTATCATCACGGAGACTAAAACATATATATGAAGTAGAAGTCAGTTTATTGAAAAAGAATATTTATATGAATTTGTTTAACTACAAATCAATATCTTACCTATAAAACCCAAAGTAAGTTAATTCTCCAGCCAGTTTAACGACCTCAAAGGTCAACTTGTTCTGGTCGTGGTCGCTCAAGTACCACGTCCTAGTCACGTCTTTACACAAGTAGTCCTCAACGAAGTCTATGGTGGACTCGAACTGCTTCTTCACTTTTTTCCTGGTCGCGTCCTGACCGCCTTTCACGCATTGATAGCTGTGGCAGAATTAATTAATGATTAATGTAATGAAAATAATTGATATCATACATGTATTTATATTTTATCGTAGTGTCATTGTGTGTGCCTTGTATGTGTTTATGTGTGTGTCTTTCTCAGTGGTGTTGTTGAGCTGGAACGCTCCAGAAGATAATCCGGTACTTCCTTTTTGGACAGGAACGCGTTCCGGAATTAAAGATGGTTAAATTCTGACGATTCAGATGGTTGAATTAGCTAACTTATTAAAAAAAATTGCAGGTTTTTGTACATACATAATGGGTTTCGTAAGGATTTATATTCCTTTATATGGGGCCGATCCTGGCCACGGACTGAAATTAGGAGAAATCCTCCTCCTCCCCCTTTTATATATATGCTTTCCAGTAAAAGACAAATTAGCACAACATCACTGGTCTTTTAACACGCGGGGTGTTTGCATGTGTGTGTGTGTTAATGTTGATGTGTGTTTGTGTGTGTGTACCGACTCGTTCACTCGTATGGTGGCGGCGACCTCAGCCCACAGCCTCGCGTACTTGACGGGTGTGACGGGCTCCTGAGGGTCGCGGTCCACGTGCAGGTGCAGCATGAGGCGGCAGAAGGACGCGCGGACCTCGTGGGATAACACCGGGTTGGACATGCATCTGGAGATCATGTTATAGTGGTTCATGATATCTGAGGCTTTAGAGAGACGTTTATGACAAAAACTATATTTTGTTTGGATAAATCAGCTCTTTATCAGAATCGTGAATCAATAAAATATCTTATCAAAGTACACTTTTCGAGTGATTAAAAAGTCGTTATTATTTAATAAAATGTATTGTTACTTTAAAGTACTGACAAAGGAAACTAAAAATTACTATCAATAATTCTAAACCATATGAACATACATATTTCTAAAGGAATGATTTAACTTACTCGAGTATAAGATCAATGTGATAGACTGTTCAATGCCAGGTACTGTCTGTTGAGACACATGTTCGAGAACAGGTCGAGTTGGTCTCGGTAGTAATCCAAAATCACTACGAGGATCTGAAGCTTGTTCAGCCAATGAGTTCAGTGACCGACACTCCTGAAACATGATATATTTAGGGAACAAACATTTAATTTGAACCAAAGCTTTAAATTCCCGAACGCACCCAAAGTGACCTTAAGCAATGACATTTGGTTTGTTCAATTTTACGCGGGAAAATATTTGTCTATGCAACTTGTGTATTTATATATTGAACTTAACTTATTGAAGGTGTCTTGGTTTAAGATAATAGTTTTTTTCTAATTAAGGTTATGTGATTTAGAAGTACTGGCTTCACAAAAACAACTATAGTTTTTAATTATATTGTTAGAATCAAAAATATATAATTATATATACTTCTATAAAACACTTTTAATCTTTTCTTACTGAAAGGTACTTTATTGTCAAGATAGAACATAAAAAAGTATATTATGTATGCTGCTGTAGAGTTGTATTTGTATTAGGTCTTATATGTCCGCATGAACTAATATGATAAAGGCAAAAATTGACGATGTTAACGTTTAAGTCCTATCTTTAATAACTCAAGGTAACATTTATTCTCCTCGCTCACAATAATACCATGTCTACACGAACCTGTTTATTGTTCCAGTACAGCATCACCTCCCCACCGTCTCCGTCGCTCGACTCATCTGGCACTAACCTGTGTAATGATTCCTTCATTATACTTCTATGGATATTATAATTATTTTAGTGCATGACCCAATACTACATCTATATTCTATTAGTGAAAAGCGGTTACATTTTTTAACTCACATTTAATTTACAAAGATTAAATAGTTGCTTGTTATATATCTATTAATTGATTGATAGTATTGACATTTTAAACAATAACCTAAATCTATTTAAAAAAAAAAATAATTGGTTTGAATTAACAGACAATAATAGTGATTAAATCTATTTTCTTATCCATTATTTAGTTACTCACTTCACCAGTTTATAATTTCATTTTATTTTTTATTGCTGTAACTTGTTCATACTTTTCTGTGTAAAATATTTTTTCTATTTGTTGTAAATGTCTTTTCTTATATGTATACAATGTATTTTTAAGTGCTGATGTATTTTTGATTTTATAAGTGACATATAGTCTATAATCCGTGTTTCACATAGTCGATGGGTCATAACTCAGCTTATGTATAATGTTTACTTATCAATTAATTGTATCTTTAGTTATAATCTGTTTTGTGAACCGTAAATAAATTTAATACCTGGTCTCTATGAGTATATCAGCATTGTTAACACACAACACACTCTTGCAGATGAGTTCCTGTGTGACAGCGATGGCCTTCTTGTTGGAGATACACAGGTCACTGAGGTAGTCCAGGTCTTCATGTTCTTACGGACTAGACCTGGAACGAGATACAGGAAGTGTGTATATATATAGGTTTTCGAGAGTATTATTGAAAATAAACTCATTTTATTAGTTAGAAAACTATGAGAATCATTCTCATCTCGTCTGCCCGTTATCACGTTTTCAGTATACAGGATGACTGGTGAATTACTATCAATATTTAAGGAGAATACTCGGTACATGATACTCATTCGAATTATGTAAAAAAAATAGGTACTTAATTTTTGACCAAATTTCCGTATAAATAAATAAAGTGTTGACACGTTCCAAGTGTTCCAAGTGTGGACGCGTGCGGCGGCGTGCTGATACAACACCACGCCGCCGCACGCGTATGTGTGTGTGTATGTGTATACCTAATCTGTAGGGTAGTCACACGATGCGTAATTAATTACATAACTTTTGGTTAACTTTACTTAGAAGTTTTTAATATTTATGTTATATTAATTTTTATTTTGTCATATATGATCGTCAAATATCACGTCCTCAAGTATCGATAGTAATTCACCAGTCACCCTGTAGTAACAGAAACGTCGGCAGTATGTAGTTTTAAAAATAGTACAATAACGAGTATGTAGTTATCTGAAAATTGTTAGTTTCATTTAAATAATATTTTAATATACAATAAGTATATTTTTTCCGACCCTGGCTGAGAAATTGCCAAGAAGAAGAAGATCATATATACTTACCAACAAAGGTCTCTATCTCCAACAGCTCCCTGTTGTTGTGTAACAGTGCTGTTATCGTGTCCTCAGCCAGTATGTCGTAGCCGATCTGCTTCTGCATGAAGCTGAAGTGCTTCACAATGTATTCCTGAAACGAGAACCTATTGAAAAATCCGTAGAAATATATTAAATCCCATTCACAGAAGCACCAACAATTATATTTAGAAGTATCTTTTATAAAAATATTAGTACCTTTTGGTTTTCCAAGCTACATTTTCAGTTGAATCCCTACTAATATTATATAAAGCGAAAGTAACTCTGTCTGTCTGTCTGTTACGCTTTCACGCCTAAACCACTGAACTGACTTTAATGGAATTTGGTACAAAGATAGAGTGGACCCTGAGAAAGAACATAGACTAGTTTTTATCCTATACTTTTGAAAGGTTCTCTTGGAAACGCGATATAACCGAACTCCACGCGGGCGAATCTGCAGACGGATAGCTAGTGAGTGTATAATAGACGTATTAATATCATCACTCACTTGGTTTTTCCGTAATCTTGTTGACTAAGTCTCAGTATACGGTAGCAGAGTCTGAAGATGAATTTGTAAGGCGCGTACCGTGGATCATACAGCTCCTCGATCTGAAGGAATGGTTCACCTTTAGGTGATTCTTGAAACGGACTCTGGAAACAAATACAAACAGATATGAGCTCTATAGTAAAAATGAACTTAATTGAGACGAAACTAATATTTTTAGAATTATACTACACGTATTTTATTATTTTTAAAACTACATACTCCCGACGTTTCGGTTACTTTGCAGCAACCGCGATCACGGACGGACGTGATAGTAATGTCTGTTATATGTTAATACTTCATAAAATATTAATTTCATTTATATGAATATTCACGGGTCTTAGATATCGTCAATTGAGGCGAGTAATAGATAACATTACGTGTCATTAGGTAAATGATTATTAAGTTTTCTTAGAGGTTCTCAATAAGATTTTAATTTGTTCTTTTAGTTTATATATTCTAATATATAAGCGTACCTGCAGTATCATGAACAGTTGTCTCAGTATGTACTGCTCCCTCAACAGTTTCTGTCTGTCTCTGTTGGGATTCCCTACAACAAGTTCTAGAGCTTTCGACTTGTTGGGTTCGTTTTCAAAACCAGCTATAAAGTAAACTGTGTCCTGGAGGAGACTCGTTAGGGCTCTGAAACGAATATTGAATTAATAATTAATAAACATATTCTCTGGAGGGTAGTCATAGAAAATGTAATAACAATATGTTGAGGCACCGACATAGGTATTTATTATTAATAAATTCATAGAAAATATTGTTACTTTAGTTTATCAATACGCGTTTAATTAATTATATTTGGTGAAGTATCTATAGCGTCGGACTGTTTTACTCCTTGTTAAGTGAATTAATGACTTCTTTAAAGTACTTTAGGAGCTTATAAGGAAGTAGAAAGTTAAAAAAATATATATAAATTATGTGAATGCTATTTATGGTATTTTCACTGTTACTTACAAGAATCCAATTGTCAACAACAGATATTTAGTATTCCTAAAATACTATAATACGAGGGTCAAACTGAAAGCTCTTAGAACTGGCCACTTATAAACAATATACTTAATAAAAAAATAATTCTAAGATTTGAAAATAGAACTCTTTGCCAATATTACTGAGTATATATTTCATATATTTGTCATTTGTTTTACGATTTGGAGGCAAATTGAAAATTGTCTGTGTCACGTCAACATGAATTTAACACGAGAAAATTTTCGTGCAATAATTTTTTATGACTTTAGATGTCATTTAAGTCAACAAGAAAGTTATGATAGACTACGATTGGCCTTTCACGATGAGGCCCCATCTCGTGCGACTGTTTACAACTGGTTTAATGAGTTTAAACGTGGTCGCACTAATCTCAATGATGATTTACGTGAGGGACGGCCTTCGACGGCGACGACTGAAGATAACATCTGTGTTGTGCGGCGTATGATAGAGACTGACATAAGAGTGACCTATCAGCAGATTCGGACAAGCTTAGGCATCGGTATGAGTCAAGTGCACAAAATCCTCCACGAACATTTAGCGGTCAGGAAGCTTTGCGCCCGGTGGATACCTCATAATTTGACTGAGGCTCAAAAACTCCATCGTGTGGATTGGTGCCGTAAAATGATTGAAAGATTTAATGGAGGTGACTCAAATGCTGTGTTCGACATACTAACAGGTGACGAAAGCTGGATTTACTGATATGATCCTGAAACCAAAAGACAATCTGCTCAGTGGGTGTGTCCTTTCGAGGAGTTGCCAACTAAAATGAAGAGAGATCGAAGTGCGGGAAAAAAATGGTGGCCTCGTTCTTTGGAAGGATAGGTCATTTCGCAACAATTGTGTTAGAGGATCAAAAAACAGTTTCTGCAGAATGGTACACTACCAATTGTTTGCCACTTGTCTTGGAAAAAATTCGAGAGAAACGACCTCGCAGTAGGATCCTCCTTCAACACGACAACACCTCGTCGCACACCGCCAAGCGAACCATCGACTATTTGGCGACATCAAACGTTGCATTACTGGGTCACCCGCCGTATAGCCCCGACCTCGCGCCTTGACGTGAATGGACAATATTTTGAAAAGATATAATAAAACTAATAACTGGCTAATATAATCAGTTTTTGATTTTCTAAGAACTTTCAGTTTGACCCTCGTACATGACATTTGACATAAAAAACCATTCAGATCTAAATGCTGGCGTAGATCAAATTATTCCTTTATGGATAGGTAATATTAAATTCAAATTAAGAACAATTTATGTTAATCTCGTCATATTTTATTTAATTAAGCAACATTTTTTAGAGATAGTGAATAGTAGTAGTTCAGATATGGAAGCCTGTAGTACATTTTATAGTTTGGTCGTTCCAGATTACTCTAGTCTCATGTCTCTATTTACCTTTCAAATTGACTTGACAAGTTCGTCCCGCGTACCACTTGAAACATTCACATATCATCACGTTCTCACGATCGAAGCAGGTACAATGACAGTTGGAGCCCGCACAGCCTATTGCGTCAGCTGAAAGTTTTTATTGAAAATTACAATTTAAAACATAATCATGTCATATTTGTACAAGTTTTATTATCATTGGAAATCTTACAACGCTTTTAAAGTCAAATTATATATAAGGGTTATGTTTTGATGTCTAAAATACCTCATATATTTCGTGCGACAGAGTAACAGATGAAATCGACTTACAAGAACATATCCTTCCAGGGTATAGAGTGTTGACGCTAAGGTCTGCAAAACCTTCTAAACAACTACAAGTGTAAGTTCCACGAAGGTTGAAACAGCGTGAGTGTTCGGAACAGTCATTGAACTGACTACTTGTGCATTCGTCGAAATCTGAAAAAATTCAAATGCTTCTTAAATTTTTATAGTATATAAGTAACAGTGGCGTGCACGATAAAATACGAGAAGTAATCAGAAAATATAATTTCATTTAAACATTGATAATTTTCGCTTAAAATGTTAGGTACAGCAGTGCGATCAGAACGAACATCTATATTATACTTTATGAATCTCTCAACTATTTTTGAGCCGCGAAAGTACCTTAAAACGATTACGATCTGTTCACCACAGCTTTATAAAAGTTATTTAAATAGGAATATCAAAAATAATCACAAATATTCTTATTATTACCTTTTGAAAATAAAAAACAAGGCAAACAAAATAACATATTTGTGTGTACACAAACTGCTAACTAATTAAAACTATCATAATACTTTTTTTAAAACGAATAACATTACCTTTCTTCTAGTTCAATCTCAATTGGTCACACACCTTGACTTTAAACTTATTTTAATTTTATTACCAAATGATAATAATGAAAATGTACTCGTAACTAATTTCAATAAACACATATCACCAGCACAGAGCTCACAGCTATAATTTTACAGAATTCGTTAATAAATTAATCCACTGTTTACTAATTAAAACTTACTTCACTTGCGCTTACTGCTTAGAAAGACCAATAACAATATTCAAAAACAACAAAATGGCGAAAAAATATATGAACAGTTTACCGACCAATCAGAGCGTCCCGTATCATTTGACAATTAACGAACGAATGGAGATAGATGGCACTTAATAACAAATCATAAATCAAATATCGTTTTAAATATCTGTTAATATTTGTAATTCATAATGTATGATTAAAAATATGTAAGTAAGAATTAAACAATATAGGTTTAGTTGTTATATGGGTAGAATATGCAATGCTTATTTGCATCTATGGTATGCACGTGTTACAAAATGTATTAAAATATTAGTATATATTACAAAAAAAAGTCTTATACATATTGAAAACATAACTCTTAAATTATAGAAAATATTTTAGTAAATTACATTTTGAAAGCGGGTGCCAATTTAACAGTATATTAAACACATATTTGACATGTTACCGCTTTTTTACCTAAGTCTTATTCTTACTTTTTAATAATAATTCCTTAGTTATAATCAGATAATAATCTAAATACAATAAAATATATGTTTTTAAAGTTTTAACAGTTTTTAAACAAAGCTGACTCCAATATAATTATATAATAATAGTATATTAGACATTCTTTTGACAAATAATTGACGACGCAACACTTTCGTAAGTCAAATCCACACTATTCGATTATTTAAACTGTAAATGACAAGATATATATTTAAATACAAATAGTATATTTAATAAACATTGTATAATTATAGAACATATATCCTAATACACGCCACTGAGTAATAAGACAGCCAAAGTAGTGTTTGTTGTAAATTTTCTGTATCTTCTATATATATAAAAATGGATTGCTGTTCCTTAGTCTCGCTAAAACTCGAGAACAGCTGAACGGATTTATCTTATCTTAGTCTTGAAATGTTCGTGGAGGTTCAGGGAAGGTATAAAAGCTGAAAAAAATTGATTCATTACTGGAAAAACCATAAATAGAGCCCTTTTCTATTTCCCATACAAACGTTTTTTTTGACATTAGATTTGACAACTAACTAATATGTCAATCATTCTGTCGCACTTCAAAACACGGAGATTTATGGCTTACAGGTAAACTCCAAAAATATAAATAAAAAAACGTAATAGATATTTCTTGATCATAGGGCGATACGAAGTTCACCAGGTCTTCTAGTTTACAATAATAACTGACTTGAGAGTGTTCACTTACAACTGACATTAAGGCTCTCAATAACTTCTTCAGATGCATAAATTTCTGTTCCACCAAGACTATAATCATTATTCCGTAGATATTTCTCTATAACTTCCTTCAGTCTGCTTTGGGAGCGTTCAAGTATTACGTAAAGCTATTTTGGGGGAGGTGGGGGGGGGGCTCGTAAAACGTTACGATCCGTTACAGGGGCGGGAGGGGGTGTCTCTAACAAAACGTTACGTAGCATTGTTTCTAAAAAAAATATTTTAATAAAAACCCCCAAACTGGCAACTCTTTTCATATACGTTACATTATGCTCACCAGATTGTATTAGTCTGGTCGATATTTTTATTTGTTATTCCAAGTTTGCAAATCTCTTAATTGCTATTTTACTGGGAATAGCTAGATTGCATTGTCTTTTAATGTTGCTTCCGTGGTCAGTATTCGTTAGTGTTTATCCGTGAGTTCATATTATTGTTTATAGTGTAATTTCTTCAGAAGAGGGAGATTTGTGTCAATGATCTTTTTTCATTTAATAGATTAAAACTATACAGAATTATTACATATTGTTTTACGACTTTGGATGAAATTGATCATAATTTCCAGCCATTTTATTTATTGCGGTTAGAATATTTCCTAATTTTAAAAGCCTCGCAGTTTAATCTCTGTATATATATTTTTCTAGACGTGTGGATTGGTTGTTATATTTGAGACGAAATATTCAAGAAGGTTTTTCTAATGGTGGTCGTAGTCCACATTCTACATGATACATATACTTACCAAATTTGTGCATATTTCTGGTTTCCTTCCACACGGAGTAGTTTCTACCTGTCTTCTTTAAAACACGATTTTCAACATCAAGACTCCGATAATGATGCATGAAACCACCACATTTTATTACAATGACAAACAAGTCGAGAACAGAGATATAATATTCTACTGATTACATGATAAAATTAAAATTGTAAGTGGTCGCTAAACTTTTCAATCATATTAGTACACAAACTGTTGTCTGTGTTGTAAAGCTTTTCAAATAAAACCTTATAAATAAATTGATTATGAATGGCACTATGCCAAACCAGACTTGAAACACAAAACTTTTACATAAAAAGATCTCTACTGTATTTGAGATCTTAAAAAGCAGATATCAAAAAATATGTAACTTTATAAAATAATAAGACTTAAACATTCTAAAATGTTCTATCCTAGTTTATATAGTGTAATTCATAAAAGCAAAATATGTAATTAAAAAAGGAATCCAACAATATTTTTGTAGAACTTAATATGCACTACCTTTACCTGTGACTTTCTCCATATAAAGACAACGTTCTGTTACAAAACGTGTTTACCTAGCTTAAAATATTTGAATGAAAAAGTGTTGTTAACCATAACATCACATCTTTATATAGAATATATTGTATTTATCGTTTTTCGAAAATTTTTGAATACAACATTTGACAACGCAGTGTTAACTATACGAAACAAACGTTATACGTGATACATACAACCACTTACGGTGAAAATAAATGTTACATATGATTGTTACATAAACTAGTAATAACATAACAACAAAACACTTATATCAAGGTATAATAACTAATAGTTAAAATAATTATTGTTTTCCGAATTTATGTAATCATTTCATTCTATACAAAGCAACACTGAAATTTACAACAACAGTTTAGTGACACTAACTAACATCAAATATATTGTTATTTAGAGAGACGTAATTATGAAAAGGTAAACTATAGTTTGTAATTGGATTGTTAAAACTTATACATAATCAAAATGTTAACTTACGATAGAGTAATCATCACAAGTAAAAGCTCGAGTACTTACTGTTAATATGTTTTAGGTTTTTAATATGTTCTGCGAACAATAACCACTTTATCTGAACCTTAGTGTTCCATGGGATGCTCACGAGTATTTTATCCTGTGGGTTAATAGATGTATTCGTGCATTTTGTCACTGCACTGTTATAGGGCCTCTTTAGCATTAATCTTAATAAATTTGTTCAAGATAATGAATTATCTATACTAATATTATAAAGCTGAAGAGTTTGTTTGTTTGTTTGAAAGCGCTAATCTCCGAAACTACTGGTTCGAATTGAATAATTCTTTTTGTGTTAGATAGTCCAGTTATCGAGGAAGGCTGTGGGCTATATAACATCACGCTATGACCAATAGGAGCAAAGATATAGTGGTAAATGTGTAAAAAACGGGAGAAATTATTTCATCTTTGAAGCCTTCCGTTGCGTGCGCCGTGAAAACGGTTCAAGATACACAAAAAATATGTGTTAAAGAATAATAGCTCTTTTAATGATCTAAAAAACAGCCCGCGACAGTATATGTCTATCTTTTAAGATTAACTCATAAAAACCGTTTTTATGGGACCTAATTTGGTCGAAATAATTTGTTTAAGTTGTATCAATATAATCTTTATTCAAATAAACAAATAAATATGTTGTTGGTTAAGAGTACTTCATTGTGAATTTAAAAAAAACATAGGTTTTATCCTGAAAATTCTACGGGAACTCGACCATTCCGAAAACCCCGCAAGAACGGGAACTATGTGGGAAGAACCAAAAATCTGGCGGAAGTCACTATTCCACGCGGACGGAGTAGCGGCAAAAGCTAGTATATATATATCAATTTAACATCTAAATTAAAATATTTTTTTTAATAGCAAGAGTCGTAAGAATATCATGTGACCCATATATATTGCGTCTATAGCGTTTTCTGGATCATACTTCTCATTCAAACTTCAGTCATCATTTTTATTGAAAAACTATAGCAGGTCACAAAGAAATAATCAAATTGCATGTTCATTATTGAACAATAAATAATTTGAGATTGTTTTCAAATAAACGTCAAATATTCTATAATGGCATATCTCTATACAGTTTTTGATTAGCAACATCAGTTATTGTAAGTACCGTCTTCCTGTATTTTATAAAACATAATAGATCTGTAAAATAAAACAAGTCTTTGAGTTTTATATGGTTTAATGAAACACCGATTTTCTGTTTATTTCTCAAGTAACTTTCAGGAGATATTTTTCTACATATTATTCATAATCATGACACAGACTTTCTGGCCTCAACATTTATTTAGTTGTGTCCTTTCCATATTATCATTAACTAGCTTTTGTCGCGGCTTCGTCCGCGTGGAATAGTGATTTCCGACAGATTTTTGGTTTTTCCCACATAGTTCCCGTTCTTGAGGGGTTTTCGGAATGGTCGAGTTCCCGTAGAATTTTCAGGATAAAACCTATGTTTTTTTTAAATCCACAATGAAGTACTCCTAACCAACAACATATTTATTTGTTTATTTGAATAAAGATTAATATTATTATCTTGATACAACTTAAACAAATTATTTCGACCAAATTAGGTACCATAAAAACGGTTTTTGTGAGTTAATATTAAAAGATTAACATATACTGTCGCGGACTGTTTTTTAGATCATTAAAAGAGCTATTATTCTTTAACACATATTTTTTGTGTATCTTGAACCGTTTTCACGGCGCACGCAACGGAAGGCTTCAAAGATGAAATAATTTCTCCCGTTTTTTACACATTTACCACTATATTTTTGCTCCTATTGGTCATAGCGTGATGTTATATAGCCCACAGCCTTCCTCGATAACTGGACTATCTAACACAAAAAGAATTATTCAATTCGAACCAGTAGTTTCGGAGATTAGCGCTTTCAAACAAACAAACAAACTCTTCAGCTTTATAATATTAGTATAGATCTGCAAAACATACGAAACATTTAAAATATAATACTACTTACTGTGGTAAAGTTATATGTATTAATAAATGGCACGATCTCCTTATTTAATGAACATAATAATAATTCATTCAATATAACACCTTATACACAAGGACCGTGGGTTTAAATTCCTCGAACGTTTTCTCCTCCCAGGTTACATATTCATTGTTTGGGATCTTTCAAACACAGTTTGATGGTATCCAATATCGATAAACATACATGTTAAGAAAATATAATGGGTATTGGATTTGCTTTGTGTTTTTGAGAATAATAAACTTTCTTTTATGTCCCTTATTTCTACATACTTACTTGATCATTTCCATTCCTAAGTACTTTTGTTTAGGTTCCAAAGTTACATTTCAGCGTTCAGCGTTAATGTTTTTAATAAATAAATAAAAATGAAATAAAAAAGCCTGTATTTCTCACAAATTTTGAGTATTACATAAATAATTAATTGCTAGCAGTAAGTACGAGTATATTATTTATCGCTATTTGTTAATATTTCTATTACTGTTAGTAATAATTCTAGTGTTAGTACTTAATAACTTTTAACTAGTTTTTTATATCTTCCATTTCGCTTAAAAATATAATAGTAAGCAAAGTTTCTTGATTTTGATAATATTTAATATTAGTGCCCTCTTGTGGCGAGTCGTCGTACTACTACGACTTGGTCGATTTTGTCGATTGAACTACCGCTTTGAGTTTAGCTATCCGCTAACAGATGTCACTGGTAAGTCAATTTCTTGGGAGATGACTAGCAGTTTTTCTATAGTTAACCTAAATAATGTCTATGAATTTTTCACTTGAATTCAGTTCCACACCCACAGAAACGCCCAAAGTATCTTTTACTAACTGTTCTTGTTTTTTGATAGGTTCTTAACGTTTAGCACTGTACTGTATTTTGAGCCATAATATAGGGATTAAACAGAGAGTGTTTATTCTACTTACACTGGAAATATCTATCTATCTAAAATCTTGTCTAGGAACTAACAATGCCCCACGCTTTTATTTTAGTCTAGTCTGTGCATATGTTTATACTTCCCACGACTGTATCTATTTTATTATTTTTTGGTTTTTAGTACATTTATCTTAAACATTGCAATGTATGTTTTACGTAAAACCGTTTAACTTAAAAAGTTTTTTTACCTATTTTTATTTTCTAGTTTTTAGTTTTTATTACGCATTATGTATAATTCATTTGTGCTTCATTATTGCAAGGTTTCTTGCCCGTTAGTTTATTGCAGTCCAATTCCTCAAAAAAATTGTTATCAGCCATTTGGTAGCGGCGGCCATCTTAGATTTATAATGATAATGAATAAACATAATTGTATTGTCACCAAAATTCAAAGTGTATACAAAATTAGAATCAGATTAATCGGTTGACAGGAAGAGGGTGAAATTTGAATTACTAAATTTGACCCAATAAAAATGAAAAATGAAAAAATAATAAAACAAACAGAGTGAGCTAAATAAAACCGTTTAATAAACAAATATTGTAAATCATATTACACATATAAATAAAGCCATGCCATGAACCCGGCACCCGCACGTTTAATCCATGGTATGCTGAGAAGTTTCATCTCTGTTTGCTACTTGTTAGGTAAAGCGATAAAGTCCTATGAGATTAATACCGTCTTGAGAGGAGAAAATCACCCACTTTATGTCTTCCTGTTCCGTTGAACTTACGAGTACGTTCAGAACATACCATCACTACATACTTATAAATACTCGTTTTATTAAAATAGATTCTGTTTGAATACGATATCAAAAAATCCTATTATTGAACAGTTCTACGACCTGACAGTTGACAGCATCTAGTATTGTATAGTATTTTATGAAAATAAATGTTAGAATAGCACGCGTGTACCTCATACATCTGTAACCACAAACAGTAGCCAATGCATTATACGGTATTATGTTGTAACAGGCATCAACTATATGTAATAATGAACACATTTTCAATTCTGATAATAAACGTTTACATTTATCGATAGATATAATTATTTAATTAATTTGATATTTAACTATTTTTGTTTTCGAGAAATAAAATATCTTTTTCAATAGAACACGGACTTCAGGAACCAACAGCATAATTTTATGAATTTTTAATTAATATTTTTATTACATTTCACATAAATCTTATTATTCAATCTTACTCCAATCCTCAAAAGTATCAATTACACCGGTGGATTGTGGATTATCAAATAATTTTGAAATTCACTTACTCAGATATACCTACACTATACTCAAATGAAAGTATATATAAAATAGTCTTTAATTATGAATATTAAGATGAGGCAGTGATCGATAAACCTACATATCGATATAAAAAAACCTCACACAATGTAATTACGTCTTATCCACGAAAATAGTAAAATTAAAAGTCCAAGGGCATGCAGTCAAGTTATAAGAGGAGCGGCCATCTTGAAGCGTGGTAGATAACTACTGGGCAATAAAATAAAGACAAGACAACAAACTGACAACTATGTATATCATAACGTTAATGTGTCTACACTTATTACGCGAAACTAAATATACAATGTATTTAGGGAACACACATTTAATTTGAACCGAACCTTTAAAAGGAGGCTTTATAAAACAACTACATTTTTTCATGATTTTGTTAGAATCCGAAATATATATAACTACTTAAGCTAATTAACTATAGATCTAACACTAAATTATAGTAAATAATTTTCTTACATCTAGCGATACTATATTTTACTGTAGCTAACGGAAGACAGGATATGACTATAAGTAGGACATTGTGCTTTAAAAATTGTAACCAATAAAATCTTAATAATTTTGGAACATAGAATTGTTGAGATGAAAATTTAAGCTAAACTGTAAAACGTTTTACTCTCTCAGTGTATATAAAAGTGCTAATCAACAGGTGCATTTTAGCGGTGTAGCCACGGGCGCCGCCGCCATGTTCGGAAACGGAAGTTATAAATCATCCGGTGACTTTTGGTAAGAGCTCATGTGAAGCTGAGCTGTTAATGTGCGGCCATTACGTGCATGTAAATATTACGCGCTCTGTACGGTACATACTACATGCTTACACTCCATCGGTGTGTTTGAAGAAGCTTCATACCTACATATTACACTATATTTAATATTATAAATGGAAACTATAAACTCTGCGACCAAACGTAATAGAAGAGAGTTGGCTAATAAAATTGTTACTACTGGGATGTACACAAAATGAATAATTAAGTGTAAAGCTATAATTATATTATACTAGTTTTTGCCCGCGACTTCGTGCGCGTTAGTTTGATCAAGATAAATATATGTAGGCATATATGTAGGTATAGCTGACCAGGCAAACTCTATTCCGTCTAAGAGGCCATAAATAATCAGGTTTTTCCTGTTTCAATCAAACAGAATGATTGACATCTATACTAATATTATAAAGCTGAAGAGTTTGTTTGTTTGTTTGTTTGTTTGAAAGCGTTAATCTCCGAAACTACTGGTTCGAATTGAATAATTCTTTTTCTGTTGGATAGTCCAGTTATCGAGAAAGGCTGTGGTCTATATAACATCACGCTACGACCAATAGGAGCAAAGATATAGTGGTAAATGTGTAAAAAACGGGAGAAATTATTTCATCTTTGAAGCCTTCCGTTGCGTGCGCCGTGAAAACGGTTCAAGATACACAAAAAATATGTGTTAAAGAATAATAGCTCTTTTAATGATCTAAAAAACAGTCCGCGACAGTATATGTCTATCTTTTAAGATTAACTCACAAAAACCGTTTTTATGGTACCTAATTTGGTCGAAATAATTTGTTTAAGTTGTATCAACATAATAATATTAATCTTTATTCAAATAAACAAATAAATATGTTGTTGGTTAAGAGTACTTCATTGTGAAAAAAAAAACATAGGTTTTATCCTGAAAATTCTACGGGAACTCGACCATTCCGAAAACCCCGCAAGAACGGGATCTATGTGGGAAGAACCAAAAATCTGCCGGAAGTTACTATTCCACGCAGACGAAGTCGCGGCAAAAGCTAGTATTAGATAGTTGTCAAATCTAATGTCAAAAAAAACGTTTGTATGGGAAACAACAAAGGGCTGGTTTTAGGGTTTTCCCGGCAATTATTCCAATTATTCTCACCTTCAAACCTTCCCTAGACTTCCAGGAGTATTTCAAGACTAAAATTAACCAAATCGGTTCAGCCGTTCTCAAGTTTTAGCGAGACTAAGGAACAGCAATCCATTTTTATATACATGGTGACTGGTGAATTACTATCAATATTTAAGGAGAATACTCAGTACATGATTCTCATTCGAATTATGTAAAAAAAATAGGCACTTAATTTTTGACAAAATTTCTGTATAAATAAATAAAGTGTGTACACGTTCCAAGTGTTCCAAGTGTGGACGCGTTCGGCGGCGTGCTGATACAACACCACGCCTCCGCACGCGTATGTGTGAGTGTGTGTGTATACCTAATCTATAGGGTGTTCACACGATGCGTAATTAATTACATAACTTTTGGTTAACTTTACTTAGAAGTTTATTAATATTTATGTTATATTAATTTTTATTTTGTCATATATGATCGTCAAATATCACGTCCTCAAATATCGATAGTAATTCACCAGTCACCCTGTATATAGAAGATAGAAGATGTATGAGCACTTTTATTTTTTTAATTAGTACTTTTATTTACTCGAAAGTGTTAGCGGCCTCTGTGACAGAGGATTTTTGAGATTTTTTTTGTGTTAGGACTTAAATATGTTCTTAAGAATATGTAGATATTAAAAATATAAATTTTCACTTTTTTACGTTCCAATTCATTTAAAGTATCAAGAGTATTATATTTATATGACATCTGTCATCTGTCATCTTGACAAGTGACGGATGTTAAGTTTATAATTTCTAAGATAGTGTATTATCTATGGTTTATGATGGTTACAAAAGAGCGCGGGAATTGAAACGTTGACGCGGGCTTTTTGAAAATTTTAATTATTTTAAATAGTTATATAATATAATTTGCAAATTTTTGTTTAGTTTATTGTAACGAAGTAAAACTTAATATGTATATATGTAAGTGTTTATATGGAGAGATGGTGAAAAAACGTAAAAAGAAGGATTCGGGTGAGTCCTTGAATTTCAGCACAAGCAGCGATTCCGATTGCGAGGATTCGCCAGTATTGCAGGATGAAAATGCCTTCGCTCCCTTTAGGGTCGCTGATTATTGTCGGCGATACTCTGAAGATGCGGAAGCCAAGTCTGAATTCATAGTATTTGTCGAAAGTACTAATGATGTCCCACTCGGTAATAGGGACATGATGTCGCTTAGTACTAGTTTTATACGCTCTGTGAAAGGTATACAATAGTTAAAAAAAATAAATAAATATAAGGCCGGTGTTGTTTTCCAACGTGCGATTTTGGCAAATGCCTTTTTAGAAAATAATACATATCTAAAGGAACAACGACTTAAAGCTTCAATACCAGCAGGGGCCACCGAACTATCGGGAGTTATCTCTTCGGTTCCCACTCATCTATCCAATCACAAAATATATAAAGCAATATCAACAACAAAAAAAGTCATTTCTGTCCGACGCATAATGCGTAAAGTAAAAGGAGAAAATAACACCTCACACTGCAACCTACTCAGAGCGTAGTAATAACTTTTGCGTCTGCTACGTCACTGCCGGACTATGTTCACATTAAGATGTGGCGCCTGCCTGTCTCCACATATGTCCCACCTATAAAACAGTGTTTTAAATGTTTACGCTATGATCATCTGGCTAAGTTTTGTAAAAATTCACCGCGGTGCTCCATATGCACAGAGGGGCATACTTTCAAAGAATGCAAGGTTAACATTGAAAAAGTTAAAACGATATTTGATTTATGATTTGTTAATAAGTGCCATCTATCAATGTTAGAACGAAACTTCGTTCGTTCGTTAATTGTCAAATGATACGGGACGCTCTGATTGGTCGGTAAACTGTTCATATATTTTTTCGCCATTTTATTATTTTTGAATATTGTTACATATTTGTCTTTCTAAGCGCAAGTGAATAAGTTTTAATTAGTAAACAGTGGATTAATGTATTAACGAAGCGTGTAAAATTATAGCTGTGAGCTCTGTGCTGGTGATATGTGTTTATTGAAATTAGTTACGAGTAGATTTTCAATATTGGCCTTTTGGTAATAAAATTAAAATAAGTGTAAATTCAAGGTGTGTGACCAATTGAGTTTGAACTAAAAGAAAGGTAATGTTATTGTTTTAATTAGTTAGCAGGTTGCGTACTGACAAATCAGTTATTTTGATTACCTTGTTTCTTATTTTGAAAAGGTAATAGGTAATAAGAATATTTCTTATTATTTTTAATATTCCTATTTAAATAACTTTTATAACTTAAGCTGTGGTGAACAGATCGTAATCGTTTTAAGGATTCGTGGCTTTCGTCATTCGTGGCTCAAAGGTAGTTGAGAGATTCATAAAGTATAATATAGATGTTCGTTCTGATCGCACTGCTGTACCTAACATTTTAAGCGAAAATTATCAATGTTTAAATGAAATTATATTTTCTGATTACTTCTCGTATTTTATCGTGCACGCCACTGTTACTTATATACTATAAAAATTTAAGAAGCATTTGAATTTTTTCAGATTTCGACGAATGCACAAGTAGTCAGTTCAATGACTGATCCGAACACGCTGTTTCAACCTTCGTGGAACTTACACTTGTAGTTGTTTAGAAGGTTTTACAGACCTTAGCGTCAACACTCTATACCCTGGAAGGATATGTTCTTGTAAGTCGATTTCATTTGTTACTCTGTCGCACGAAATATATGAGGTATTTTAGACATCAAAACATAACCCTTATATATAATTTGACTTTAAAAGTGTTTTAAGATTAATCCAATGATAATAAAAATTGTACAAATAATGACACGATTATGTTTTAAATTGTAATTTTTAATAAAAACTTTCAGCTGACGCAATAGGCTGTGCGGGCTGCAACTATCATGGTACCTGCTTCGATCGTGAGAACGCGATGATATGTGAATGTTTCAAATGGTACGCGGGATGAACTTGTCAAGTCAATCTGAAAGGTAAATAGAGACATATGAGACTTGAGTAATTTGGAACGACTACACTATAAAGTATACCACAGGGTTCAATATATCCAGAACTACTACTATTCACTATCTCTTAAAAGTGTTGCTTATTTTAAAAAATATGACAGTATAACATAAATTGTTCTTGATTTGAATTTATTATTACCTATCCATAAAGGAATAACTTTATAAACACACAGCATTTAGATCTGAATGGTTTTTTATGCCAAATGTCATGTAATTTAACATCAAACTTATATTAAATATATGTTTTATTTTCAGCTGTATTAATAACATTCACCATAGTAGGAGTGTTGATTATCCTAGTGGTGACCATCTGGGCCTCGAAATGATGCTGCAGTCAGAAGAATCCTTCGAATCAAATGTTTGTTATTGGTTGCATGCAGGGAATGCCAAGTTTCGATCGGGTAATTTATCTATAATGTAATACAAAACATTTTGCAAAAATTATAGTAGCTATATGTACTAAATTTCAGTACAGAATGCTTCACTGCCTTATGTACCATCAAAAGTAAGAAAAAAATCAATTGAATTAAATATTCAATAGTCACCACAAGAATTCTAACACAATATTTCTTAGCTCCCAGTTGTTTTTAAAAACACTCATGATTTATGACCTCACTTTATTAGACAACATTTTCATCCTCCATATCTTAGACAGAGAGTCAATCTTATATTTATTACAAATACAATTTAAACTAATTAATGTTTCATGTGAAGCTTCTTGTGTAACTTCAATGTTGAATCATGCTCGTTGTTCATGAAGTGTGTATTCTATATGTATGTATATTTTACTTGTATTCCATTCTATTGTAGTCCCGGTGTACATCACACAGTAAGCAGGTCCCGGAGCCTCCCGGACACTCCCCTCCCCCGCCGCCGGCCCTCGTGATACCTCGAGCGAGATTACATGCACTACATGACAGGTACCATGAACAACATGCTATATGTATAAGGAACACTTAACACTTGGTAGGGATAAGGAAAAATGTTATATAATTGAATAGTACATACTGTATATGTATATGATAGTTTATATTCTTGTATTGTCTTTGTAATATGGATAAATATACAAGTAATGACTTTTGATAGATTAAGATTATTATTTGTACATTATGTTACAAATTTATGTAAATTATTTATATTTATATCTAGATATAGTGCCTAGGCACTTAAAATACTTATGATATATAATAGAAAATTTCATATAAATGTACATATATGTACTTACAATAAAATAAACATAATTTATATTTGAAAATTTATTTTTATGTTAACACCTGTAAATGTAGAATAATGTTACATGTACTCTTTTTGTAATTAAATAAATAAAATAAATAACTGAAAATTCTAAAAAAAATTTAAATTAAGTTAAATATCAAACGGGTCACGTCCATACATAAGGAGGAAACATTGTTAATATGAAAATTGAGATATGATTGTAAATAGATCGACATTTTTGTACTCCAAATTTGCGAATAATATTCAAAATGTACTTAGGTACGTATGTATTTTCGTGAATTTTTTAAAGCCATATGAATTGCCGCTTCTTCCTAGAATAGTAGTATAAAATGTTGGTTGTTAAAACATTAACTCATAGAACTCAAATGTTTCAATTAAAACGGATAGTTGTTGGAATATTATATTGGTAAAGTTTGCTTTTTAAATGAGGGTTTTTCCGTTAACAACTCCAAAGAACAATTCAAACTTTGGTTTTCGGATGAAAGTGTCTTCTCTTTAAGAAAATAGTCAACAGGGTAAATTTTAGTATAACAAATCGCGTAATCGATCGTACTTTACTAAGAAAAACTATATTTCTGTTAAAGAAAATCATTGAAAACAGCTCTCGGTTGTAAAATTCATTTAGTGTTTGAGGCTTCGACAGTCTATTATACTTATTACGATAAAACATCTTATAACGATGTGTCATAGATTATAGTAACGATAAAAAATCTTAAGAACTAGGTATAATTTAAATAAATTTTGCTATATTTTGTGTATTTGAATGCAAAAAAAATTATTAACAGGTGCACTAATTCACACAAGTATAATATGTATAAATGTTTTCCAGTACTAACCCAGTAGGCAGTAGATACTCGTACATACAAGATTGCATACTAATTTGTTCTATATTAAAATAAAAATTGGAGAAATAAATATATGTATGTTTTTAATATAAGTCAACTTTTCAATGTTCATTAAATCCGCGTTGGTATTAGATAGAAAAAATAAACATATGAGTTAGTGAGTACGATAATTCCAAGTACCTTAAAAATATTTCATATCTTAAAAGAACTTGGCAGAAGATTTACTGTGGGATTAACGGGACCTACATGGATAGGGTCACTACACGGGGGTTGGGTCAGACGGCAGACCTGTAGTTACCGTAGTTCTGGCTATGATAAGTAACGTAAGGACCTGCCCGCCGCGGCGGTGGTTATATTCTCCAAGATACAAAATCCCTTGCAATAATTTATAGCCTAAAAACGAATATGGTGAAATCCGCGAACAAAATGAGAATATCCAAATTTTAGTCCTTGTTTTATTTATCGAAATAGTAGTACAAAATAAAAATATAAAATTATAGTGTTAAATTTTGCCGATATTATCGTAAATTCTTAATTAACGATGTTGCCCCAGCGATGTTTATTTATTATATTAATATGTAGCACTTACGTAACAAGAAGGTTCGGATTTAAAATTTGTTTTGTGCTTTCATTTTGTTTAAATTTTTATCATTGCTATATTATTGGGAAATATTATCCCTTTAACAAGACCCTTTCATTAAGTTTTGAGGTAGTAGTAGAGGCCAGCGATATATCTACTACTTAAAGGGTTATTAAAGCCTTAAAATTATTGTGACAGAATTTCTCGATTGTAGCTATCCTGAATATATCTTTCGTTTCCTTGTCTACTTACTACGACTTATTTAAAGGAAATCACCAAAATTCTGATACTACGTCATAGACACTTTAATTCCACAAACAACAATTGGATTTGTAATAACAACTGTATAAACGTCCTAATTTGTAGTTAGTTTTAATATTATAGAACTTTCATTTTTAATACTATTAAATAAGTTAATGATGATGCTCTTCGTATTATATTTTCTATCATCAAGAGCTTTAGCATCACAAATATAAAGGCTTAGATTTTTTGTTTCCACAAATTTTTTGAATCGTTGTTTTTACAATGTTGATGAATGATAAATTACATATATTTCAGAAAACTTGTTATTGAGAAAATAGAACTGTCTAGTTTGACGTATTTCTATTTTAATTTACAATATACTTCATATTTATAGTGTACTAGTTTTTGCCCGCGACTTCGTCCGCGTTAATTTCGTCATTAGTAATATATGTATAGCTGACCGGGCGAATTCTATTCCGTCTTAAATAACCAGGTATTGGTATTTATTAAATTTTTCCTGTTTCAATCGAACAGAATGATTGACATATTAGTTAGTTGTCAAATCTAATGTCAAAAAAACGTTTGTATGGGAAATAGAAAAGGGCTGTTTTTAGGGTTTTCCCGGCAATTATTCCAATTCTTCTCACCTTTTAAACCTTCCCTGGACTTCCAGGAGTATTTCAAGACTAAAATTAGCCAAATCGGTTCAGCCGTTCTCGAGTTTTAGCGAGACTAAGGAACAGCAATCCATTTTTATATATATGGAAGATAATTATAATTTTTTTTAAATATACATGAGGATTCGTAATGAAATTGTAATTTCAGAACAGCGTTGTACGTAATTTTATAAATATCGGTTAATTCTTGATTAACCTTGATAATTACATATATGAGGTAAAATCTTATATTATTAAAGTTAGTTTTATTATCAAATAGTCTGAATTATTAACTTAGGAAGACAAACCGTTTTATATTTTTAATCCAGGTATATTGAAAGACGATTAGAACAATCTCTGAAACAGGACAAAGGCTCCGGGTGTGAGATACCCAGATTGAATCCATTCTCTAAAGAAGTCAGACAGTTTGATAAGGACATACCCAAGGTTATGTGTTTGGGAACGGATTGGGTTAAATGTTATGTGAGTTAATTTTTGTATTAGTTTTTTAAATAAAATTAATATCCCGATATTTAACACGAAAACAAACCAAAGCAAACTATTATCTTCTCTTTTTAAATTAATATATTTTTCAGCACTCCAAATGTAGGATAGTTCCGGAAATATTAAATAGCACCGATAACATAGTATGTTCATACCAAGACATAATATATGAGAGTGATCAAAAATATACAATCGGTCCTCCCACAGAGGTCAGAGGTGATAACGAGTATGTTCTCACTAAGAGCGATCATGTAAAGATTAAGTGTTCAGGGAAACATAGGGACAGGTGAGATTATGTGTTAAAGGCAATAGAAAGTGTAGTGAAAAATACTTTTCAATAATCACAAAATAAAAGAAAGACTATCGTTTAGTCTTAGTTTTTATAATCTATTACTGCTGTTTCTTGAGATCTTTCACCGTGGTCAAGTTATATATTTTTTTGATTAGTAATTTTTCAGATATATTACTTGCTATTCATATTTTTTTATCAGTCTTGATTATTTTCCCTAGTATAGACGTCACGTAACAATTTTGAATAATTGTTACTAATGGAAATCTGAACAAAATGTTTCTAATGTTTTCATGATTTTCCAGTATACTCCCATCCAAATGGATCGGCCACTCTCTTGGCTTCCGTTCCACTGTTCTTGCAAAACTCCCTCCGAAAGGAAGAGGTGACTCCTTGAACGTGCTCATCCTGGGATTCGACTCCACCTCCAAAAACGGATTCATACGAAAAATGCCGAAGAGTTATAAAGTTTTAAAGGAAACATTGGGCGCTACGATTTTGAATGGGTATGTAACAAACAACATGTTATTTTGAATGACATATTACGGGGTAAATTTTCTTTGTTGTTTTTCTTAAATTTATCTGCATCTTTTTAATGAGAAATTTTATTAGAAAACAAAATCTAAAATGGTAAACAACTTTCCATTTTGTTACTTTATGTTTCTCTTGAGGAATTCTAATCCAAATACCGACCCCAATAGTCTTAGTAACACTAGAAAATTTCAAAATATATCATATACAAAGGTACAACATAGTAGGCGATGGGACGCCCGCCGTCCTGTTCCCGATCCTCACGGGGAAGACGGAGTTGGAACTGCCTGACGTGAGGAAGAAGATGAAGAACAACAGAACCTTGGACGACATGCCTTCATATTCTATAAGCTGAAGGATGAAGGGTGAGACTTGGTGGATAGGGTGGACTTAATTTTGGGGTAATATAATTAACGTCCTAGTCTTTTTCATCATACAAACAATAATACATACAATAATTTTTCATTGAATATGGAAATCCTAAACTTTGAAAATATTAAAAAGAATGAACATTATCAATAAGAAAAATTAAGACAAATATTATGAAAAGAAATCTAAATTATTTTGGATTTTCAAAATGATATTATTTACTTAATCATACATTAAATCTTTCTTATTTTGTAGTTCGTTTCTTGACAATTAATTTATCTATACCTTTATGCCATAAGACTACTACAAATTATTTTTAGCTACAAACGAGCATAATGCATCACAAACTTACTGATGCTTAAAGATCTGTTTGACGTAAGCATAATACGTATGATTTCAGTTACCGAACAGCATTCTTCGAAGACACGCCCTGGATAGGAACATTCCAGTAGAGATTCAATGGTTTCAAGAATCAACCCGCGGATCATTACTTGCTATCGTTTTATATGGAGGAGTCAAACGGTGGCAAGAAATGGTGGACGAGCAGCTTGAACAAATACTGCGTGGGAGATACTCCGCAGTATAAACTAATGTTGGATATTACTGATCAGGTGCAAGGAAATTATTCTTTAAATTTTATTTAATAAGGCATACTTTGATTGGTGCATCATCATTTTTCAATTAAGTATATAGAATATTGAAATACATTATACCGAATATTATACCGTCTAGATTTTATCTGATACAATAACTCAGTTATTCTGACGGTGATTAGTTTTATAAGTCAAATATTATTTTCCTGTTTTATCTTTTCATTCGTCTTCTTTTCAGTTTCTTCGTCTGGATGGAAAACGTTTTGCGTTCACGTTTATAGTTGACATATCCCATGATGACTTCAACGTGATATCTATAGCTGATGAAGACACTGCGGAGTATCTTACAAGATTCACTGACCGATATAAAGAGGACACCTTGATAATTGTCATGGGGGACCATGGAACGAGGTAAATATTATAATTAAATCAAATAAACAAAAAGCAAATGATCAATAACATTATATTAAATTTTTTCCAATTATATTAATTGTAGAACTCATAAATAATCATCGAATTGCCTCTACCTTTTATTTTTTCGTTATGGGTTAGTGTTTAATAGATTTATTCAAGAAAGTATAATATGTTTGAATATTGAAATTCATTCCTTGATATATAATCTTCATTTAATTTGTTTGCTAATATAATACGATTTAGCAACTAAACTGAAATACCTAAAAATAAATTAAAACTTGAATCGTAAAAGAGATCCTCAAGAATTATCAATAAGTAAGCTTGCCACATAATGTTATTACCATAAAATAAGGTACGCAAACGTTCGTGATACTCTCCAAGGGAAACTTGAAGAGAGATTACCTCTCATGGCGATCAGACTTCCAGAAAAACTGAAGAAGAGGAGAACAGAGGTGGAGAAGAATCTGAAGGAGAACGTGGAAGTATTGACGACACCTCACGACATATACGCTACGGTGTTAGATGTACTGGATCTGACGCAGTTCACTAACACATATAGATTTAAGGGAGCTGATCTGACGAGAGGACTTAGTCTGTTGGAACCGGTCAGTACAATATAATATCATCGATCAACTCGAGTTAACTTGATAGTTTAGTTTAGAAAACAATTGGGAAGCGATATTACGGTTGCAGGTTCGAGTCCTACTTAGTCCATACCAATGAAGATTTATTCTATAGTTCGTATTATTAAAACATCGAAATTTCAAATATTAATATTATTTTTGATCTGATTCTTTTTATAATAACTAGTAAGTATTGTAGAACTTCAGAAGATATTCAGTTTTCGTGATGATAAAGTACATATTACCAATCTACTAACTAGGCCGAAACTATGATTATATGTCGATCATTTAGTTATATATTACTATATAATATGTCTTTCTCCAGACACCAAAGAACAGATGGTGTAGCGAGGCGGGTGTGGAGGCTCACTGGTGTTCGTGTCTGTCGTGGCAGAACGTGACGCACGATGACGTCATGTTCAGGAGGACGGCCGCCGCGCTCGTGGACTTTATTAATGATCTCACTGAGGAGAAACGGCCCGTATATATAATATGAGAACAATAACACTTATTGATATAGCACTTACTTAACTATAAGGTTTGAAGGAAAGTGGTTCTGTGTATTATGAGACAAAACCTCTTAGCATTCAATGAATGCACTGTGTAGGTGCCGGGTCCATGGCGTTACAGGGAGAGGATCTTCAACAGTGTCTATGACTTGCGACCCTTGTTTAAGGGGGCCCTATCTAACGGGCGTTAAAGGCTAATAAACAAAGAACTCAATTGATTAGAACAGCAACGACTAAAAATCAGATGTCTACCAAAGAAACATTTGAGCTGCTCATAGACAATAATATTATACGAATAATAAAAAAACTATACCAACGAAAAAATTACAAAGAGCTTAGAAAAGAATTCTACGGTCGCATTTAGTCAAACCACATTTCTGAAACGGAGATGAAGGCTTTTATTGGTCTTTTGTTTTGTTTTCAAATCTGGACTTGAAGATATAGAAGATTTGTAGCACACAGCACAGTACAGTAGCACAAAAATACTATGTACTATGTAGTTGTCAAGACTGATCTTAGTTTACTTGTAATTTTCCTGAGCCCTTAGTACATATTATATTTGTGTTGATTTCTTTTGAAAAACGCTATTCAGTGATTTATTTCTTTATATTTCCAGAGTTTCTTGTATAAAGAATAAAAAAACATATACATATATATTACAGCCTAAGATTTTGAAAATTATTATTTTTTTAAGTTAATATTATGTAAGAAAAAGAAAATGCCCAAAAATTTTAATGTTTTGTGATCACTTGTAATAATTAAGAAAAAAGCATTACAGTAATAAAAAAATATTGCTTTAATTAAAGAAGCTTATTATTTATCTTTTTTTTAAATTAAAACTTAAATAAAATTTCGAACATTTATATGTATCTTAGGTGTAGTTTAGTGATGGTTGATTCCAAGTGTCGTTTAAAAAAAATCTGGATATTGACAGTTAGCAATGAAATAATTTTAGAAATTTATTAAGGTTCTAAGTTTTATTTGTTGCGAATGTACTGCTCATTGTGAAGAAGACTATACAATATATGTATATGAAAAACGTAAAAATAGTTTCATTAAAGTTTAATTGAATCTACTGTCCATATATTCATATACAGTTTATTAGATGATTTAAGTGATAACTAGTGATAGTCATTGGTGGTTGAAGACTAAATGACTGAAAGTTCTATGTTTACAATTTCAGATCGCAGTAGGACCTGGTGTCGGTAAATACGAAGCATTAGTGACTCATGTTATCAACGAGAACAGATTTGAGATAAATTCAAGAGACATATCAAGGACTAACGCGTAAGTAACAGAATTATTAAAATCTATTAGTCTATACTGGGTGCAATACATTATATGTAATGAACACAGTTATTTTTAAAAAGTATATATCGGATTTATTACAAATTCGTTGTTTTTAAAGAGAGAGCCTCGCCGACGTAACAAATGTCACTTCTTCTAGAGCGTTCCATGATATTTTAAAATGAAACCTCAATTGTTCTCAATGTTCCTATATTTCTCGAAGGTTCCTCATAATCACATTATTCAATGGAACGCACAAACTGAACTCTGAATTCTGCCGTCGTGCGTCCAGACATCATATTTATACCAAGATTAAAACAGTTCTATTCTCCTTTTAAACAATCTTTGATTTCGTTTTACTTTTAACAATAATCATGAATACTAATGAGTTTTAATAAGAATTGATGACAGCCTCAAATTATTTTCACAACACATCCGTCATTAAAGCTGATAGCGCCGATATATATATAATACAAGATAATATACTAATAATATATTATACATATTACAGTTACAACAATGAGCCGAGCTGTATAAGCGCCACCCACCCTCACCTCAACATGTACTGCTACTGTAACCAATAGACATTAACAATATACATATAGTATGGAAATGAAACATTATACGGATATGTTTTATATTATATATTAAAAGAATTATACACACGTCTTTCATTGTATATAATGTATTTAATTGGCACAAACTATTGTTTAAGTATCAATGAAGACATGTTTATGCTGGGTATGTATTCAGTTCAAGTTGTTTATAGCGGGGAGATGTGTTAGTGTTCCTGAGTTACCTGTAACGTTAGTATTATCTATATATTTAACCTTCTCATAATAATTATTATTAATATGAATATAATAACTCGGGGATAATAATTAGTTTTTATTTTTATTATGTACAATAGACATACCAAACATTATAATATTTTTTCTAATCTACTTTGATTTTTAACTTTCTACTATTATATGTTATCTTTTACTTTTGAAATAATTTATTGCTTGATTGTTATAATCTTAAAAAATCATTTTTCTATAATAACTACGTTTTTTATTTTAAAATACATAAATACTTATGTTACCAATGCAATTTTTACAGTTCCACTTTTTAAATGTATTATATAGGCATTACTTTGTAAATACAGATGAAAATAGGGTATTTGGATACTATGCGTTCCTCTTTATTTTATTACTACATAATACCCAAGTTACGGATCCTTCGCATTAACCGTGATCACGGGCACACGAGATAAAAGTGTCTATCAGTTAATCTTTTTATTTGTCACTGTGTCTCCTAAGGTATTCTGGTATGATTACGGACATAATATTTTTTTTTTTTAATTAAGGGGTCCCAGGTGTTAAATAAATTCCAGCCTTCTCTAATGAAATTCAAAAAACATCCGCTTTTCAATACAGAAAATGACTGAACTGGTAAGGGGCTGAAACGTCAGAATTGTCTAGTTGAAAAATAATAAATAAAGAACGTTGCAGTATCCGAAAACCTTAGTTTCATATAAATGAATACACTCGAAAATCTTACATATTATGTTTAAGTAATATACAAAATGAAACAGTGATATGTACATATTTTTAACAAGTTTTCCGCCCGCAGCTTCGCCCGCGTGGTGTTTTTACAAAAGAACCTTTCAAAAGTCTGGGATGAAAACTATCCTATGTTCTTTCTCAATGACAACTCTATGTCTGTACCAAATTTCATTAAAATCAGTTCAGTGGTTTAGGCGTGAAAGTTCAACAGAGAGACAGAGTTACTTTCGCATTTATAATATTAGTAGGGATACAGGGTGTTCATCACGGTACTAACGTCATCTCTTAATATTTAATGTGTGAGCATCATCAAGCTATTGTAATGACTTAATGACGTGGTCTGTCCAATGATCTTAATAAATATTTTATTTAAATAACTTCATACAATTTATATAACGAGAGTGACATCATTTTCGATTAACTCGTCATTATTATAAAATAGAAACATATAGTTATTTGTAAGTCATATGGAAAGATATGTGTTATTATGTTATGTTCGTACTGTATACCAATGATCTTGTTTATTTTTATATCAGAGCTCTATACACCGAACTACAATCAAGTTTAGTATCCAATGACTTATTCATTGATTTGTTTATAATAATTAATAAATCATAATGATTTTTTTAATAAAGATTTACTAAGAACTGTGTCGTTGTATTTGTCAAATTCAACGTGAGTACATTTATCAAACACTACAGCGGAACAGCTACCTTCTAGTCTTGTGTATAAATTCGGTTCTACTGAGTTTAAGTCTTGGAAGTATTATAACAGATGCATGTAACTACAAGGACTACGGTGTGACTCGTTTATAAGACCAGAGGACAAACTGAACTGAAAGACAAGCTCGCAGTGTGTGCCCTGAGTGTGGTAGTATTATTATAACTTATTAAGTTACAATAAATGTAATATATAAAATGTTAATCCATTATAATAAATTTAGTGATTATTTGAAATAACAGTATGTATAGTAAAAAATGTCCGAACGTGTTGGATAGATAAATCTATTGAATAAACAATTTTTTTTATAGACATACATATATAAACCGTTTTGATAGTCTTGTGATTCATATAAAAATATTTAATATCGCATTTTAATATATTATTTAAATGATTTAATTCTTACTTAAACCAAACGAACCAAGAAGATTTATTTTCTAGTCTCTCTGTACAACAATTTCTGTGACTAGAATTCCCTTACAACAACTTGGAAACAAATAGAATGAATTTAAATATTTATATAATTCAATGTTTGTATAACAGACGGTGAAGGAAAACATCTTGAGGAAACCTAGAGTTATAATTACAATATTATAAGTTTGAAATCGCAAACCCGTCTTGAGCAAGCGTGGTGATTAATACTCAAATCTTCTCCATGTGAGAAGAGGCCCTAGCTCACCAATGGGCTCTGAGAGGCTGATGATGATGATGATAGTGATGAAGGATCAGTACTCTATTAATAATTATATTCTGTTAGTAGTGTGTAGAGTGTATGTGCGTCACTCTTGTCGTTATTCAACCTCGCCTCAGTAAACAGGTCATCATATTTTTCCTTACAACAGCAGAATATTTCTAACGTCATATTTGTATGATATGACACAACTAATATATTAATCGTCCATAAAATGTTATTGTATAATATTCATTATTCAATTATTTAATTTTATTTATTATGTATAAAATATAAGGCCGTACTGACAAGACTCGACTGCGTTTGTTGAACCATCTGACTGTAGTACCTCCATATATACTTTATATAATAAACATAGCCCACAGTTTAAATGTTTCGTTGGATGACTAATTTCACTTTATTATAATATGAAAATCAATCAGGTTTAGTATTTCCCATATAAGTAAAACAAAATCTTAGTTTCGTTTACGATTCCTATTTATGCATTTTTAAATTGGTTTTATATTAAACAAAATATTTAAAATTATCTGCACTTTGGAATTATGATAGAAAATGAGGTATGAGATGAAATTCTGGGAAAGCTTCCTCAATGAGTCCAGCCATCATATCTTTAGGATTCAAAAGAATCCGCTTTCCTCCTGACCACCATACTTGCTTCCTGCTAGTAGAGAGGAAACACACTCGCCACCATCAAGCGGCCTCCTGATTCCTGTTACCGCTACTGTCTCTACAGAATGTATATCAATCTCAAGACGCTGACAGCTCATTATTTTATATTATTATTAATTTCTTATCAATAAATAAAGGGAACCACACACATTATAAATTATAATATTTAAATTATAATAATAACAAAGTGGAACCTTACAGTTTAATATTTTAATCCTTTAATGTAATAAAATCTAGGACCTACATCACATTAAGAGTACGATGACCGAATAAAAATCAAGAACTGTATCGGACGACCGTAGTTAGACCCTTATGTGTAAAAATATTTCTACATAACAAGCAGAACACTTCCATACTAACAAAATGTTATTAAATTTTAAAAGTTGTCATTAAGCTATTATATTGTTGTGTGAATCGATCAATCGAGTAACTATAGGCTTTTGGCCTTACATCATTTGAGAAAAGGGTTAAAGATACTCTACACTGCTTGACAGGTAGTAACTAAACGCAGATAAGCACCACAAAGAAAATGACTTTTAATTGAGAAGAGCCGCATCCAAAACGAGCTATCCACATAAGAGTTGCTATGCCACGGACAGACATCGATGTCAAAGATATAACATCCCCCTTTTTGTGTCGGAAGTTAAAAAATAGTCACATACAAATATTACCTTTTTTAAAATCGGTTACAAACACAGTCGTTGTGTACAAGTCAGTCGTATATAGATATAGTTAATATGAAATAATAAAAAAGAATAAAATTGGATTGTAACACACGATAGTGGTCATGTTACACCAATTATATGAATGAAACATGTCATAAAAAGAAAATAAAAAACATACAACAGTCTTCACAATAACATTACTGAGAGAACATAATATACAGGTCATGAGAAAGTTGTTTATATTAAAAGTATATTAAATCTTAAATTACTAAACAGTCCTGTTGGGAACGTTACCTGGCATGTGGATTATAATTCTTATTTTAAATCAATTTCAGAGAATAACTAAATCAATTACAATTGCAAAAATACACATATTATAATGTTTAAACTTAATGTGGTTTTTATGTGTACATATATATAAAAGAATTAATAAATTATTAGAAAATATATATCATATAAGGAATAATACGAAAAATTTACGCAAACGCAGCCACTAGTAATACAGGATTATCATATAATTATTAAATAAGTGCTTATTTGTTAATAGATGAATTTACATATTTAGCAAATACGACGTAATTCAAAACAAAAGTTTTATATAAAAAACAATAATTGCGCAACGAGGCGAGCGACATATATGTGGGCCGTGTGCTCAGCAGTCAATAGCAGCAGTCAGCAGTCTGGTGCACGGAGAAGGTGTCCGGTGACAACCTACAATCAATTATCGTATGATGTTATTAGTGTATCATCACTATTTAGCATTGTGTCGATACAATTTATTAAGTCATTTTGTCAAGAAAGTATTTTTAAAACTATAAATGTGCTAGTGTTGCAACCAGTGGCGGCTGGTGGGTTATAAAACTGGCGGTGCACTTTACTAAAATATTAAAATTAGAAAATGCAACAAAACATAACGAGATGTCAATCATGGCTCAATTCGTCATACATCGGGTGCTCTCCGACTCATTACTCGGTACATTTCTATGAACTATCTTTTGTTTCACGCGTCAGGCGTATTAATGCGTATCTCATACAACATGTATTAGCAGTCCTCGTGCACTCGCCGAAGCGCACGAGATATTAGTTTAGTAAAGCTTACAAACTTTTTGACTATAATTAGAAAACTTAATTTTTTATACATTTTTGTATGTTTAAAAAATAAATATTAAAAAGGTAATTTAAAAATAAAGATGAAATAATATTTTGTAATTTTTAAATCTTTTGAATTGGTGGTTCAGCGCACGAGTGCACTTAAGGTACAGCCGCCACTGGTTGCAACGTTCAGGGTTTCCCCCGAATTATGCTTGTCACCATATTTAGAGCCGTAGCTATCATATTACATACTTATAACCAAGTCTAAAATCATAAAGTTCAATAATAATAATCTTTAAATATGTCCAATAGTCTCTGGATAAACATTCTTAGGAAGAAAAATAAAAATACGTTCAAGTAGATAATTATTCCGATACGTTCCTATGACACAAATATAGAGACATTAGTTGTCATGCTTATTACAATAGGAATCTGATCTGATGTAAATATATTTATATATTTAATGTTATACATATAACAAATATAAATAACACATACTTTACTGTAACTTTGAACCGCCGAATAAATATCTATACTAATATTATAAAGCTGAAGAGTTTGTTTGTTTGTTTGAAAGCGCTAATCTCCGAAACTACTGGTTCGAATTGAATAAATCTTTTTGTGATGGATAGTCCAGTTATCGAGGAAGGCTGTAGGCTATATAACATCACGCTACGACTAATAGGAGCAAAGATATATTTATTTATTTGAAAAGATATATATATAGTGGTAAATATGTAAAAAACGGGAGAAATTATTTCATCTTTGAAGCCTTCCGTTGCGTGCGCCGTGAAAACGGTTCAAGATACACAAAAAATATGTATCAAAAAATAATAGCTCTTTAAATGATCTAAAAAACAGTTCTCGACAGTATATGTCTATCTTTTAAGATTAACTCACAAAATCCGTTTTTATGATACCTAATTTGGTCGAAATAATATGTTTAAGATGTATCAACATAATAATATTAATCTTTATTCAAATAAACAAATAAATATGTTGTTGGATAAGAGTACTTCATTTTGAATAAAAAAAAACATAGGTTTTATCCTGAAAATTCTACGGGAACTCGACCATTCCGAAAACCCCGCAAGAACGGGAACTATGTGGGAAGAACCAAAAATTTGCGTGAAGTCACTATTCCACGCGGACGGAGTCGCGGCAAAAGCTAGTTAAAGATAAAAAAAACATTGATAGTGACTTGCTCTTAGAACATTTCCTGAAAAATACATCTATTTAGTGTGCTGCCTTAAGAAACACGATATTTAGTCTAGAAGCTCAGGCTGCATGATTTACAACATTTTACCCTAAACTGTATGAATCCTTTTATCATAAATGAATTAAGAAATAACAAATATATCTAAATTAGCTTCATTAGTAGGACGAGGTGACTGCCGGCGTCTTCCTAGAACGGTATGAGAGTAATGATTCATATGGAGATTTCTAAGAAATCTTTTAACGAAGTTAACACATTTTACGGCTACTTTTCCTTATCAATTCTGGTTTAACAAGAATATAACTGAAATCAAAGAGTTTTGAATGCAATTATAGTAAAAAAAAATAGTCCGCTGAGGACAGGATTCGAACCTGCGCGGGTAAAACCCATTGGATTTCAAGTCCAACTCCTTAACCACTCGGACACCTCAGCACGTCTTTCAGTCTCATATTAAATGAACAGCTAGGTCTCTTTGTTAACGAATGTCATTCGGCTCTCTATAGACAATATTTACTCAGATGTTAACAGTTTCAATACTCTCATAAACCGTGTCACAGAACACAGACCCTGAAACGAGTTGCGAAACAATCAAATCTTTGTCAATTAAATTTGCGATGTCTCTGTTATAAAATACTTTAAATAATAATTAAGGAAACATTATCTTTGTTAACAGAACTCAACAGATTATGGAGGTTAAAAAATCGATCGGAATGCTTTCAAAGAACTATACATATTCCTAAATATTTAAGATTCTTTATAAGGTAAGTGTATTCAGATAACGAGATTTTTTCCTTCTTTGCCTAAATTTAACTTGTTCATCATCCTACTAATATTATGATTGCGAAAGTTTGTGAGTGTGTGTGTATGTTTGTTACTTCTTCAAGCTCAAACGGCTGAACCGATTTTGATAAAATTTTGTTTACAAGAAGCTGAAGTCCAGGAATAAAACATAGGCTACTTTACATCCCGGAAATCTCGGAAATCCCGGAAATCCGCGAGTAACACCGCGGGACGCAGCTAGTATATTATAAAAACGATATCATGATACAATTTTTGTGCAGATGTCCGTCATTCTTTCACATAGAAATTGCTAAACTTATTTTAATTAATTTTTACAATAATCTATTTAGATATCAAAAATATGTAGGACTAGCTGTGCCCGCGACTTCGTTCGCGTGGAATAGTGACTATGAGCAGCGTTTTTTTGACATAACTTTTTTATTTATGAACCGATTGACATGAAACAAACACTAAAGCATAACTGAAGCATACCACAATATATTCGTGAAAACCGCATCCAACTCGGATCAGCCGTTTCTGAGATTAGCGTGAACAGACAAACAGACAAAAAAAAAGTTAATTACATTTTTGGGTTCGACATCGACATAACAATAACCCCTGCTATTTTTTTTATTTTTATTTTCAATGTACAGACAGCACTTTTCTACAATTTTATTATATGTATAGATAAGATCTAGATTGTTATGACTATTTGAAATATTAATATAACAAGTACAGAAAAATAGATTTATTATTAAATATTAATTTTAATCTAATAAAGAAGTACCTTATAATAAAGTTCCTTAGTTGGGGTTCATCTTTTTCATTTCATTACATCTAGTCAAGTAAGAGTTCTTAAATATATTATGATCAGGAATAAACAATGAACTTGATTTACGAAATGAAATTGAATATAAGTTTATAAAGAAACCTTTTTCTATTATATTTCTGATACTCCGTTGTGATATTGGTTATAAACTTGAAATTATAAAATGGAGAAAAGGGACACGAGTTTTGTTTTAATTTGATTTCTGTACCAGAAACCGATTGTATTTCGGTATAACAAACTTATACAGGAGAATGCTTGTAGGATTCTTACACCGAGACCTGAGTCGTCGTTTCTTTGATTCCCTTTGAACCAATGCCAATGAAATATAGTATACAACCACTCAGAAGGGACTCAATTAGAACATTTAATAAAGTTGCAAAACTCATTAAAAATAATAAGAAATGTGTTAATACATAGAACAGACTTATAGAAAATGTTTTATATTAATTTAATGATTTAATCATTAATAGATATTCGATTTTATATCTCTGATATGTTATTTGTACTAATAATTTATTTTAATTCCCTATGAAAATTATACTGAAAATAAGAACTTATGAATATAATGATATCTAAGATTTTCACGAGCATTAATTTAAATGAAACTTATACTTTTCGGATAGGTATACTTCGTGATTTTAATTTCACTTTTACAGCAACTGAAACGTAGGGAGTACGGGAGTATATTTATTATAATATCATCTTCAACAACCAAATATTTCATAATCACCTTTTAATAAGTTACATAACCTTGTTCTAGTCACTGTTCTGTATCTCATGTGAGTGTTCGTGTGTCCTGACAGTGTCGCCCTCTGACGGAAAACTCAAGCGTCTGTGAGACGAGTGACCTGGAAGACTTAAAGCGAGTCCTGATTAGTATAACTCTGTAATACCTCAACATATTACTTTTATTACTTTATATGTTCAGAGCTGACAGTATCAATTTACCAAGGAATAAATCGACTACTCGTTTGCATTTCTTTAAGTAAATTATTGATATTAAATTATAAATAACAACGTATTTATATAAATCAAAACAATATATGTATATTGTTTAATATCAATGAAGTAGGATCTAAGGTCACTGAGAGCTTTCCTAAAGCAGATCGCTCGTGAGAGACCTTGTTCAGTAATAACAACGATTCTCAGTGAAAGTGTAAGTATGGATAAACGAGCTGTGTACTAAGATGAGACTGATCTGTAATAGAATTAATTGAACATATTTTATTACTAACATAATTTATTATTAATTACAGTATTCATTCATTCAAAATATAGCTTCTTTATTTTTAGTTATATTTTTATACTAATATTGTTTGCAATAGAATTAATTTATTCTACTGTCGTAAAAATAGCTTACGTATATTGAAAGAAATAAGAAAATGCGACCTTTTCATCTCCTCAGTCCGTCATAAGGTTATTGCAAAGTAACCGAAACTTCTGGAGCATGTAGTTTAAAATAATAAAAAAACTCGTAGCAATAAAAAAAAAAAAATTTATTTCGTGTGTAAATTTAGAAACATCATTTTATTAAACGACCTTACTTTAGTAGATATATCGCTGGCCTCTACTACTACCTCAAAACTTAATGAATGGGTCTTGTTAAAGGGATATTTCCCAATAATCTAGCAATGATAAAAATTGAAACTAAATGAAAGCACAAAACAAATTTTAAATCCGAACCTTCTTGTTACGTAAATGCTACATATTAATATAATAAATAAACATCGCTGGGGCAACATCGTTAATTAAGAATTTACGATACTATCGGCAAAATTTAACACTATAATTTTATATTTTTATTTTGTACTACTATTTCGATAAATAAAACAAGGACTAAAATTTGGATATTCTCATTTTGTTCGCGGCTTTCACTATATTCGTTTTTGTGCTATAAATTATTGCAAGGGATTTTGTATCTTGGAGAATATAACCACCGCCGGCGGGCAGGTCCTTACGTTACTTATCATAGCCAGAACTACGGTAACTACAGGTCTGCCGTCTGACCCAACCCCCGTGTAGTGACCCTATCCATGTAGGTCCCGTTAATCCCACAGTAAATCTTCTGTCAAGTTCTTTTCAGATATGAAATATTTTAAAGGTGCTTTGAATTATCGTACTCAATAAAATTACTTCAATAAAATCTCGGATTATATATTTATTTTTTCTATCCAATACCAACGCGGATTTAATGAACATTGAAAAGTTGACTTATATTAAAAATATATATTTATTTCTCCAATTTTTATTTTAATATAGAACAAATTAGTATACAATCCTGTATGTACGAGTATCTACTGCATACTGGGTTAGTACTGGAAAACATTTATATTATACATACTCGTGTGAATTACTGCACCTGTATATGTTTTTTTTTCATTCAAATACACAAAATATAGCAAAATTTATTTAAATTAAATCTAATTCTTAAGATTTTTTATCGTTAATATAATCTATGACCAGTGGCGGCTGTACCTTAAGTGCACTCGTGCGCTGAACCACCATTCAAAAGTTTTAAAAAATTACAAAATATTACTTCATCATTATTTTTAAATTACCATTTTAATATTTATTTTTTAAACATAAAAACGTATAAAGTTAAGTTTTCTAATTATAGTCAAAAAGTTTGAGCGCTTTGCTAAACTAATATCTCGTGCGCTTCGGCGAGTGCACGAGGACTGCTAATACATGTTGTATGAGATACGCATTAATACGCCTGACGCGTGAAACAATAGATAGTTCATAGAAATGTACCGAGTAATGAGTCGGTTCTCGAGCGCCGCTCGAGCGGCCGAAGATTACCGAGAGCACCCGATGTATGACGAATAGAGCCGTTTTTGACATCTCGTTATGTTTTGTTGCATTTTCTAATTTTAATATTTTAGTAAAGTGCACCACCAGTTTTATAACCCACCAGCCGCCACTGTCTATGACACATCGATTTAAGATGTTTTATCGTAATAGTTATAATAGACTGTCGAAGCCTTAAACACTAAATAAATTTTACAACCGAGAGCTGTTTCCAATGATTTTCTTTAACAGAAATATAGTTTTTCTTAGTAAAGTACGATCGATTATGCGATTTATTATACTAAAATTTACCCTGTTGACTATTTTCTTAAAGAGAAGACACTTTCATCCGAAAACCAAAGTTTTAATTGTTCTTTGGAGTTGTTAACGGAAAACCCTCATTTAAAAAACAAACTTTACCAATATAATATTCCAACAACTATCCGTCTAAATCGAAACATTTGAGTTCTATGAGTGATTGTTTTAACAACCAACATTTTATACTACTATTCTAGGAAGAAGCGGCAATTCATTTTTATGGCTTTAAAAAATTCACGAAAATACATACGTAAGTACAATTTGAATATTATTCGCAAATTTGGAGTACAAAAATGTCGATCTATTTACAATCATATCTCAATTTTCATATTAACAATGTTTCCTCACTCTATGTATGGAAGTGACCCGTTTGATATTTAAATTAATTTAAATTTTTTTTAGAATTTTCAGTTCAAATATAAATTATGTTTATTTTATTGTACATCTATGTACATCTATTGTACATATGACATTTTATATTATATCTCATAAGTATTTTAAGTTCCTAGATATTAATATAAAAAATTTATATAAATTTGTAAATATTATATATATCGGCGCTACCAGCTTTAATAACGGATGCGACATTAAAATAATTTGACGCTGTCATCAATTCTTATTAAACCTCATTAGTATTTATGATTATTGTTAAAAGTAAAACGAAATGAAAGGAGAATAGAACTATGTTTAAATCTTGTTATAAATATGACGTCTGGACGCACGACGGCAGACTCCAGAATTGAGAATTCAGAGTTCAGTGAGTGCGGACCATTGAAGTATGTGATTGTGAAGAAACTTCTAGAAATACAGGAACATTAAGAACAATTGCAGTTTCATTTTAAAATATCACGGACCGTACTAGAAGAAGTGACATTTATAACGTCAGCGAGGCTGGTGTCCTTCTCTTTAAAATCAAGGAATCTGTAATAAATCCGATATATACAAATAATAATCTTAATCTATCAAAAGTCATTACTTGTATATTTATCCATATTACAAAGACAATACAAGAATATTAAACTATCATATACATATACAGTATGTACTACTCAATTATATACCGTTTTTCCTTATCCCTACCAAGTGTTAAGTGTTCCTTATACATGTAGTATGTTGTTCATGGTACCTGTCATGTAGTGCATGTAATCTCGCTCGAGGTATCATGAGGACTGGCGGCGGGGGAGGGGAGTGTCCGGGAGGCTCCGGGGTCTGCTTACTGTGTGATGTACACCGGGACTACAATAGAATGGAATACAAGTAAAATATACATACATATAGAATACACACTTCATGAACAACGAGCATGATTCAACATTGAAGTTACACAAGAAGTCTCACATGAAACATTAATTAGTTTAAATGGTATTTGTAATAAATATAAGATCGACTCTCTGTCTAAGATGTGGGGGATGAAAATGTTGTCTAATTAAGTGAGGTCATAAATCATGAGTGTTTTTAAAAACAACTGGGAGCTAAAAAATATTGTGTTAGAATTCTTGTGGTGACTATTGAATATTTAATTCAAAAGATTTTTTTCTTACTTTTGATGGTACATAAGGCAGTGAAGCATTCTGTACGCTACAAGACTCTGCTGCTTCATTTCTTTCAGCAATCAATGCTCGTCTATCAGCTCTTTGCTTTGATGGAACATTACCCTGGAAGAAAAATTTCTATTGAATTTATACTATAACTAACGATCTTCTACCTGGAAACTTTCTCAGCTTTAGCCAGGGTCTGCCTTACATGTTGTGACTAGTTTTGGCTACTTGTTCTTACGACCGGCCGCCTGCCTGACATCAACCCTCTTTGGGAATGCATTAATCAGTGATGTCTAAATACTCTCAGAAAGTACATATGATTCGGAAAAATCACATTGGTACTTGCCAGGGCCAGGATCGAATCCGCGCCTTCGTGCATGAGAGGCGAGCCTTTTAACCACTTATAACTGACGATTTTGTTTAGTACATATAGCTACTATAATTTTTGCAAAATGTTTTGTATTACATTATAGATAAATTACCTGATGTAAACTTGGCATTCCCTGCATGCAACCAATAACAAACATTTGATTCGTAAGATTCTTCTGACTGCAGCATCTTTTCGAGGCCCAGATGGTCACCACTATGATAATCAACGCTCCTACTATGGTGAATGTTATTAATACAGCTGAAAATGAAACATATTTGATATAAGTTTTATGTTAAATAACATGACATTTGACATAAAAAACCATTCTGATCTGAATGCTGGCGTTGATCAAGTTATTCCTTTATGGATAGGTAATATTATAATCGTCATATTTTTTAAAATAAGCAACACTTTTAAGAGATAGTGAATAGTAGTAGTTCTGTATATATGGATATATTGAACCCTGTGGTATACTTTATAGTGTAGACTGTAGTCGTTCCAGATTACTCAAGTCTCATAAGTCTCTATTTACCTTTCAGATTGACTTGACAACTTCGTCCCGCGTACCAATTGAAACATTCACATATCATCGCGTTCTCACGATCGAAGCAGGTACCATGATAGTTGCAGCTCGCACAGCCTATTGCGTCAGCTGAAAGTTTTTATTAAAAATTACAATTTAAAACATAATCGTGTCATTATTTGTACAATTTTATTATCATTGGAAATCTTACAACGCTTTCAAAGTCACATTATATATAAGGGTGATGTTTTGATGTCTAAAATACCCCATATATTTCGTGCGACAGAGTAGCATTAATGAAATCGACTTACCCTTTGAGTGTTGACGCTAAGGTCTGCAAAACCTTCTTAACAACTACAAGTGTAAGTTCCACGAAGGTTGAAACAGCGTGAGTGTTCGGATCAGTCATTGAACTGACTACTTGTGCATTCGTCGAAATCTGAAAAAATTCAAATGCTTCTTAGATTTTTATAGTATATAAGTAACAGTGGCGTGCACGATAAAATACGAGAAGTAATCAGAAAATATTAATTTAAATGAAATATTGATAAAATTCGCGCAAAATGTTAGGGACAGCAGTCCGATCAGAACGAACATCTATATTATACTTTATGAACCTCTCAACCACCTTTGAGTCACGAAAGTACCTTAAAACGATTACGATCTGTTCACCACAGCTTTCTAAAAGTTGTTTAAATAAGGAATATCCAAATAAATAACATATATTCTTAATATTGCCTTTTGAAAATAAGAAACAAGGCAAACAAAATAACTTATTTGTGTGTACACAACCTGCTAACTAATTAAAACAATAACATTACCTTCCTTTTAGATCAAACTCAACTAGTCACACACCTTGACTTTACTCTTATTTTAATTTTATTACCAAAAGGCCAATATTAAAAATCTACTCGTAACTAATTTCAATAAACACATATCACCAGCACAGAGTTCACAGCTATAATTTTACACAATTCGTTAATAAATTAATCCAATGTTTACTAATTAAAAATTATTCACTTGCACTTAGAAAGACAAATAACAATATTCAAAAATAATAAAATGGCGAAAAAATATATGAACAGTTTACCGACCAATCAGAGCGTCCCGTTTCATTTGACAATTAACGAACGAACGAAGTTTCGTTTTAACATTGATAGATGGCACTTATTAACAAATCATAAATCAAAATACATATATCGTTTTAAATATCTGTCAACATTTGTAATTCGTAATGTATGATTAAAAATATGTAAGTAAGAATTTAAAAATATAGGTTTAGTTGTTATATGCGTAGGATATACAGTGCTTATTTGCATCTATGTTTTGCACGCCACTGAGTAATAAGACAGCCAAAATTGTGGTTGTTGTAAATGTTCTGTATTTACAATTAACTGACTTGAGAGTGTTCACTTACCACTAACATTAAGGCTCTCAATAAATTCTTCAGATGCATAAATTTCTGTTCCACTAAGACTATAATTATTATTCCGTAGATATTTCTCTATAACTTCCTTCAGTCTGCTTTCATGAATGTTATCGGAAAACTAAAGAAAAATTCGTTTAAGTTAAGCTGCAAACAACATATTTCAAGTCTTCACTGAATGGTTACCTGAACGTAGAAATAATTGATAATTCCCTCATATGCACCGTCTTTTGTTCTCATCTCAATAGGATGGAATCCTGTTATGTGGACTCCGTGATAAACATCCCGTAAGTCTGATTGCATTATCATTCTATTTATTCCTTCATGACTAGCCAATGACAAACTCTCATATTTTTTAGTAGAATTGTCCGATAAATTCTTATGGAATTTGAGCACCTTATTGTTTCTAGATCCTAATCTTACTGAGTACGTGTATGTTGCTAAAATTGAGCACATTTAAAATATTATGTTGAAATAGTTAAAATACTAACTCGTTGTGTATTTTTAGTATAATAGAAAATAGTAATATCTTACGTTTACACGGTCGATCTGGGAACATTCTAGCGAAACCTGGTCTACACACGCACTTCATAACACTATCGATCCTCTGGCATATTTCATTTCTCGAAGCTTTACAATCTTGTTGACATTCTTTAGTCTTTACCATATCCTATATGAGTGAAAATTAATTCATTAAAACATAATATTATAGCATAATAAGTTCCGCGAAAACTTCATTCACGATTCATTCTGAAGGAATTTATATTTAATCTATACTAATATTATAAAGCTGAAGAGATTGTTTGTTTGTTTGAAAGTGCTAATCTCCGAAACTACTGGTTCGAATTGAATAATTCTTTTGTCTTGGATAGTCCAGTTATCGAGGAAGGCTGTAGGCTATATAACATTACGCTACAACCAATAGGAGCAAAGATATAGTGGTAAATATATAAAAATGGGAGAAATTATTTCATCTTTGAAGCCTTCCGTTGCGTGCGCCGTGAAAACGGTTCAAGATACACAAAAAATATATATGAAAGAATAATAGCTCTTTTAATGATCTAAAAAACAGTTAGCGACAATATATGTCTATGTTTTAAGATTAACTCACAAAAACCGTTTTTATGGTACCTAATTTGGTCGAAATATGTACTTTGTGTAAGTACTCATTTAAGTAAATGAAACTAATATTTTCAGATTTTACTTCGCGTTTTTTATTTTTGATTATGAACTACATACTCTCGACGTTTCGGCTACTTTTCAGCAACCGTGGTCACGGGCAGACGAGATATTGTCCGTCTCGAAAAACCGAAAATATTATTTTTTGTATTAAGTATTGTAGACAGAGAATTAATGTTTATTTTAATTAAAGAGGAAAATATAATTCATTGGTTTTGTTATATGAGAGCTTGTAATACTATGTACAATGTACATTCATTAGTTGTTGATATGATAGCGTATACTATCCGATTAGTTTATTTTTGTTAAAAAATAATTATATTTCCGAGCTTAACATAGGGGCAGACAAAATTTATATTCAGTCTGTTCAAATATTATTTTATATTATTTATTATTGACATTACTGTTAAAAAAACCTTTCAATTAGTAAACTTTATTTTGGATTATAATACCTACCAAGTAAATTTTTAACTCTTATATAATTAGCATTAATCATGGTTAATTTTTTTTTAAATAAATTTATCAATATTACATCCTAGTAAATAGATATTCACTAATTAATGGAAGCAATTTTTAATTTTAATATGACTAAGATTACCTACATACGTATAGAAAACGGTACCTACTGTACAAACAATAAAGTGATGACATACGGTTGTTAAAATAACGTCCATTTCCAACAGTTCGATAAATCACATTAACTAATTAAAATATAATACATTAAATTAATGCTTGAATACAGTATGTAATATTGTAACGGAGTAATCAAAGCCTACCTTTCAACAAACTTAAACTAACTAACTTTATATCAAATTTTGGTAGTTTAAATTCGAGTAGTAGTTCATACAAGGGTCGTCCGTACGGCGTCCCCCTCCTCGACCGCTGCTGTGGTCACCCCACTGGTCTGCTCGCGCTGACATCATCATCGTCATCGCCGATCAGCTGACTGATAGGACGCGTTCCGCGATGCGTTGACACAAAAGAGTCGACATCGGGGTATCGATTCTTAAAACTCGAATGGTGATCTAGTGAAATGTTCAGTGGACCGTATTTTTACCGTAAATATGAATTTTAGACATAAATTTATTTTGTTTTGCAAAGTTCAAAAGGATAAAATACTTTTCTAAAATAACAACAATTAACCGTAACGGGGATTTTAGGACAACAATTTCAAGTTAGCTCGCCTACAAAATGTCAAGTAAACTGTATGATATCGTGGTCAGGTCAGTTTATATCATATTTTCTAAGGTATTCACATTGTGAATATGTCTTTAACACCGAAAAGTTGAGCTGTTTCCAGATATAAGAAATTAATGAGTTACAATTGGGATTTTGAAAAAAAAAAGTATTGTTTTTTTTTATGTATTTTAAAACTTTATTATTAATTATATTGATTTTTAATGCAAAAAACTTGAAAAAACATTTTTTTTAATTAATTATAAACAATTAAAAATTGATAAAATTCAAAGACAAATCATCTGACTGTAAACGCGCCATGATTGGTCGCCGTACTTGTGACGTCATAATGTTAAAGCAATTTCATAATAGTACAGTGTTTATGGCTATTATTTTTGACTTGATAAAAATATCTCAAATTTATTAGTAAAAAACGATTTGAAAAGTTTATTTCGACTAACTATGTGTGATAAAGGATTTATAAAAGCAAAATCGGATAATATTCCTGATGTTGATATATTTATGATAACTAATTTTTTTAAAAATGACGTTCGGTTTAATTCTGCTGAAGTTCGAGGTGCTAAGGCATCAAGGTAAGTCTGTTAAAAAATACTATTCTTAATGAAAATAAGTATTAAAATGTTATTATAACATTATAAAAAACCAAAATAACATATATTTTAAAAATTTAAATGTAGTCTGATACAGAACCTAGAATGTTATAAAATTATGAAAATATCTATTAATTGAATTCCAATTATTAGACAAACATACATATAGATTTACTATTTAATCGCTTTGAATTATCAATTAAAATTTTTTTAATGCTACGATTCTAAAGGTTCTGATTTGGAGCCCAGGTAAAAAAAATAAATTACTGAACTATACTTATTCGATTTATACACTTAGATAAATAATAATTAATAATAATATTATTATGAATACTTACATTGAAATGATCTTCACAACAAAAAAAAATTGATTTTGTTTTTGAATAATCTCGGTGCACTGCTTGAAACCATTTCTTTCGACGTTTTTCGTCTTGTGGAACATTTGAAAACATTTTTTCAGGAGTTGTTTTTGTAGTATTTGTACATAATGGTACAAAACAAGAGCGATAACTTTTGAGTTTTGACATTTTTGATTATTTAACAATGCCAACAGAATTTACTAGATAAAAACTCAAAACACTGTACTAATTATTATATCTCTGTATGCTGCAATGAGCAAAAACTAACATTGTGACGTCACACGCGCTCGGATTTATTCGGGAGCTGTTGGCGGATCTTCGGTACTGAATTTAAAATTTAATTTTTATTTTGAAATAACTTTTTAATCATTGCAAAAAAAAAGAAAAAAAAATAGTTTTGTTATAAAACTTATATAATATGATCTTTCCATTTATCACAAAAAAAAAATAATTCAAAAACCCAATTATGGTTACATTCACTATATTATGAACATAAATTTTAAAAAATCTCGAAAGCAAAATTAATACATTTCTAAAATTATAAAGTAAAGTGATATGAACTAAAGCAATTTAAATAATCTTTTATTATGTGTAATATATGTATAATCTGTGTATATATTGTAATGGTATTAATTATAATAAGAAGTCCATGCATAAAAAAGTACATTGATAATTAATAGAACGTCTCAGATGTGTCGCGGCTTGAACACAAAAAACATATTATGATTTATTTGAATGTCACGTGACTGATAGCGACACAACCAAAGAAAACGGATTAATGTAGACCGAGACATTAACATATTGTAAGATAACATACAAGAATATTATATTAGGAAAATAAGTAAGGACTTGAAGTTTTATTCTAAAACAATAGGTAAAAAAACTTTTTAAGTCAAACGGTTTTACGTGAAACATACATTGCAATGTTTAAGATAAAATATGTAGGGTACCTACTAAAGACCAAAATATAATAAAATAGATACAGTCGTGGGAATTATAAACATATGCACAGACTAGACTAAAATAAAAGCGTGGGGCACGTCAATTGTCTACAAATTATCGACTTAATGTGTATTAGAAGAATCGTTTAATTCATCGTTAGGCACAGTGGCGGCGTAAGGCGTGGGCGACGTGGGCAACCGCCTACGGCCTCGCGGTACAAAGGGCCCCGCGCCTCAAAAAATTATAAAGCGAGAATAAAAAATAAATATCTTGTTCTTCTTCTTCTTCTTCCTGGCAATTTCCCAGCTATAGCCAGTGTCTGCCTTACATGTTGTGATTAGTTTTGGCTATTTGTTTTTACGACCGGTCGCCTGCCTGACATCAACCCTCTTTGGGAATCAGAATTAATTAAACCTATTTTAATAAGAATAGTGTGTTCAATATTTTAATAATATTTAGCGAATAAAAAGATAGTGTTTAAGTATATTGATTGCCCCCGAAAACAGTGACGTTTTTTAATTGTTTTTGTTTTCTTTGTGATTTGTAATTACACCGGTACCTGTACTCGTCTATTTTACTTAAAGTAAGAAATATTTAATAGGTAATAAGTACGTAACGCAGTAGTTACTTGTATATAAAATACGCTTTATAATATCTTTTGAAGGAAACCAAAGCTTTAAGGGTAAAAAACGTATCTACGTCTTGCCCACATCAAATTTAGGTCTTGCCCCGCCACTGATAGGACAGATTTGTTAAAACGTAGAGGTTAGAAAAATGTATAAGTTATATATTACTCATATGTGTCGCTATTAGGTGTCGCTCTTTTAGTATTGATCCTCAGTGGGGCAAATGAAGTTTTGCTCCCAATAAATCTCAGTGCCTTGTTCCTGCCACATGTCGTATAATTGATCCGCGAATCCCTTGACTTTCTGTAAAAATATATATTTTTCACATAATTATTATACGTAGTCTACATTATTGTATCATAAAAATTTTCTACAGTTTTCAATTACACTTTATGAAAGGATTTCGTTCTACAATTTATATTTTAAGTTACTTCTGTTAATTATTAATTACATTAATTAATAGTTATAATAAGACCGAAGCATCTGGTGCTAACTCGAGGTCTATTTTCATTGACTCCGCCATTACTTGAACAGCGGAGTTTATGGTCAAGGGAACACCGTAGACCAAATATTAAAAGAAATATTATAACTATACCTCATTTTAGCAACAAATCATTCATTTTATTGTAAATCATTATTTTATTGTATTATGTGTTTAGCGAATTAAGCAAGGTTTAACAATTTAAAAAGGAGATTAATTTTCGTAAGCGAGAGTGCGCGTGCGAGTGTCGCCGTAGCGATAAAGGACAAACATGACACAACTACAGTCTAAGCGGACTGACCGTCAGTCACTGACGAGTGACGAGTGACGTGCCCGGCGTAGCTGTGTTACCAGAATATTTTTTTTTCGAATCAAGATTTTTTTCTTCTTATTGATTGCATTTTGTTTTAAAAAGTATTATTAAATAATTAAGTATTATAAAATATTATCTTAATAAGTACTATGAAATAAGAATTTAAATATTTTTTTAAATATGTATTTCTAAAAATATTTTGAGAATCTGCCTGACGTTGGTTGCTAAGCAACGCTTTGTTATTAAACATTCCACATCGAATTTGGCTGGAGTATAATTATATACATATTGTATATATTGCGAGACAGTTTCCGTTTTAAAATCCATGCTATACCATATACATAAAACTTATTGAAATTGAGTGTTGAATGTTGATAATCTTTTTTTTCTGCATAAAAATGATTTGTTAATTAAATATTTCAAAAAAATATATGTAGCCAATTCGGCTACCTTTAGCCAGCGAATAAAACAATATCGCAGCTCGGTAAGGGAGATAGCCCCGTCTAGCAAAACTGAGGCGCAGTGTCCGCTCAGCTGGCTAGCGGTGACATTGCACATCCTCGATATATACAATTTAATAAGAAGTTTGTCCGTCGCAAGAAAGAAAAATATTAAATAAATTTTAAACAATAATTAAACAAATATACCTAATTAAAGGAGATGGAAACTGGTTTGCCCAAAATGTTATGAGTTCAAAATTGATTTTTTTGTGTATGAAATACCAAGAATCTGCATAAATTCTCAATATACAAGCGGAGAAATATGCAAATAACTGTTTTTATGAAGCAATCGATTAACGATTAATTAAATAAAAATGATTATTCGATTATTTACTTAAAATAAAAACTTCACTCCTAGTTTTCAACTTATAGTAACTTCATTTAAACCACACCATATATGTCTACAGTTCAATAAAAATAACTTTCAATAAGGTGGTGTATTAATATAATAATAATATTAAATATTATTTTAAAACATCCTTTTCGATTATAGATTCCATATCGATCGAAATCATTCAGTATATAGTCTATGGCAACATAACATTGACACTTAACAATTACCATGCCAGATGCATTGTTATCTGAGTCTGACTTGTTTCGTGTTTTTTAATACGTTTCGAGTGCTTTCCCGATCGTTTTACGTTTTCAACGACCACTGCTTTGTTTTTTACGGACTCCGAACCCGCCTAACGTTTTACGACCCTTGCTTTCACATTGGACACCGACGATCGCCTGCACGTTTAACTTGCAATTGTTAATTTGGATTATTTCGCCGGCTTATGGATTGGATATTACTGAAACGATGGATCGCTGTGTGAATTGTGGGATAGCAACTAGTAACATTGTACCCCCTGCACAGTTCCTAGACGATATTTTAATTATTACTGAAGAGGAATAAAATACATATTCCATTAAAATTATTTGTTTTATTTTATGACTTTTATCACATAGTTCACTACTCCTGTTCCTCGTAAAATTCCATACTTGTTAACGATATTTGTATATCTTTGAGTTTTTCTTGCCTTGTTATATATTCTCTTCTAAATAAAATTATTATTTTTCACATACTTTTTAGTGTATTCATCTAACTCTTAAAGATAATGCAATATAACCTCACTTTTACTGAACCTTCAATAACTCAGCTATCTAATTGCCAATTTCTATACAATTTTCAATGAAGAAACTCTTAATTTTGAACCAATACTTTCGATCTCCTTTGTGTGACACCAGGAAGACACGTATCTGAGAGAGAATTTATTTCATAGAAATTTTCTACTTTTAGTGATTTGAATTTTAAAAGCTATCGAGATTTAGTGAACCCTTTTAAACATTCTAGTAAACTTGATGTTAAATTTAAATATACTAAAATATAATATTAAATAATAACTAATAAAACATTTCCAGAAAACAGAAGTCATTGATTGATCACATCAAAGTGAAGTATACGTGCCTATATACATATTATATCTATTTCATTTACCACTCGATCAAAGACATTAGTTATTATACTTCACTAAGTCGACATATTATATACTAGCTTTCCGCCCGCAGCTTCGCCGCGTGGAGTTCGGTTATATCGCGTTTCCAAGAGAACCTTTCAAAAGTCTGGGATAAAAACTATCCTATGTTCTTTCTCAAGGTCAACTCTATCTCTGTACCGAATTTCATTAAAATCAGTTCAGTGGTTTAGGCGTGAAAGCGTAGCAGACAGACAGACAGACAGACAGACAGACAGACAGACAGACAGACAGAGTTACTTTCGCATTTATAATATTAGTAGGGATTGTCTTATAAATTTACCTTGTAAAGGCGATAGTCCGTAAGTTCAAAAGGTTGCCATGGGGTGATTCCACATCTACGTGTCACTTGCTATGAAACCCTTTTCAAATAGTTATCATCAAATTGATGTACAAGATATTAAGGTGTGGTTATAATGGGAAAATGTCAAATACATTTTATGAAATACAATCATTGTAAAATAAGATATACCTATATATACATTATACATACACGTAGTGCCTAACATACCTTTTCTTAAACAAAAAAAAGAATGTTTTTCATAAAATCATTATTTAATTTATTACATATTTCCAACAAAATATATCTCATGGTGCATTAACAACAACACTGCAAATTCTGAAAAAAATAAAACAGAATTCATTTATATTTCATAATTTATCAAGTATGCGAAACACATATTAAAATTTTAAGAGTTCCGGGTTAGCATTACTATATAGATAAAGTATCATATAGAGCGGTGCTTACTCTACGAAACGAACGCGTGTTCGTGTGTATCAAACATTAATAAAATAAAACAAAAAACGTGATATTTTTAGGAAACTTCAAGAAATTATGTACTCTTAGATATAGGATCTAAGTTTATTTCTGCATTTGTTATTCCATGTCTTAGTGAGTTTCGTAATTTTTCTTCAACTTCTGTTACGACGTGAACCGCACTTCGTATAATTTGACACTTTTAACGTTATAAACAAATAAAAATATTTTTTAATACATTTTATAATTATATAATATTGCTTGATTTCTTTTTTTTTGTGCAAAACACGTTGTTAAACACTATTTATACTGATTATTATCACGAGAGGGAATAGGAACTTAATTTTGTTAGATATTGTTGCGGATTTTGATTGTATTTAATGAGGAGATATTAAAAGGCGTAGATTAGTTGCAATGATAATTTTATTGTGTTACATATTTTTATGACAGGGTAAGTAAAAAATTAAAACTACAATAAACAAAGCGCCTTACATTTAAATCGTTCCGTAACCTCCATATACTAAATTGCTTCACAATTTTAACAGGCGCTTGCGCCAACAGATATACTTACTATTATATGTAGTATTAATTTAAACATATAATATATAAGAAGAAGACAGGTCATTGTCTTTCGAGTCAGCTGTACATAATTATTAAGAAATTAACTTCATTGAGGTAAATTTAACAGATATTTCTTGATTATAGGGCGGTACGAAGTCCACCGGGTCATAGGTATACGGTTTAAGATATCTCGGATAGTTTTTGAGAAAAGTTTTAAATTAAAAAATATTTATTTAAATAGAAGGTAACTATCAAGAGAACAATATACGGTAATATTAATTGAAATAATAATAAGCAGTTATAATATTTTTGAAGCTTTTATTTTACTATAAATATATAACACACAGCATTTCTATTCCGCGTTATTTAAAAACTATTCTATTTATAAAAAGTTGAACTAGAAATTTATTGTATAGGATATAAAAATTATTCAAGTTTCACTACAGTTATTATAATATAAATTTAGTTTAATAATGTTTACATCTTTTTTCACATTATGAATTAAATTAATATTGAACAATTATTCACGTACATGCTTTATTATGAGCTAAATGATAGTACCTTAATCTGGTAATTGAGTTAAGCGATTATTCTATCAATATTAAAATAGTCTTTTTCTTTATATTTCTTTGTTGTATAAATTTATATTTTTAGCGAATTAAACAAAGTTTAACAATTTAAACTACTTAAAAGCTATTAATACAGAAGGGGATTATTTTTCGTAAGCGAGCGTGCGCGTGCGAGTGTCGCCGTAGTGATGACGGACAAGCAATACACAGCTAAAGTCTATGTGGACTGACGACTGACGAGAACGACGCACTGCGCAGTGCACCAGTGTTGCCAACTTTATTTTTTAGAGGATCGTACTATACACTAAAAAAAATAGTATTTTGTCTTGAAATTCAAGGAAATAATCGTACGCGATGAAATTTCAATAAAACTGCTTAAGTATATCAAATAAAAACGGTATTTAATTCTAATTTTCAATTAACATTAATCATCAATTAATATGTGGAATTAAGATATTCATTAATAATACATATATTTTGAAAACATAAAAAAAATGAATTGCTATAGTCAATATCTGAATTATTAGGCACAGCAGATGCGGGAAAAGCATTATATTTTTTGTACATACTTAAATTTAATTTGCTCAGCATATCGTCAGATGGCTTCAAGTTTATACACGATCCTTTTTATTTAATATGTTGTGCAGCTAACAAATTCTTATTTACCGTTTCTGGAATACAGTTTAGTTTAACATATTCCTCATAGTTACAGTATAGTACTAAATATAGTTAGTTATAGTTATAGTACTAAAGTTTAGTTTTACACATTCCTTATAGTTTTATTGGAGATTTATTTTTTTGTAAGACTTCATATAAAAAATCGTATATAATCTTACGCAAAAGATTTCGATAACTCGATCGTACATCGTACAAGAGTCGAAAAGGTCGTATAAATACAATTTAAATCGTACGGTTGCCAACACTGCTGTGCCCGCTCAGCTGGCCAGCGGCCGCTAGCGGGGCTAGCGGGGGCCAGCGGAGGTACAGGTGCGCGGGCCCGGACGACGCGAACAATAGACGCTGCGTGCATCCTCGCTATATTATAAATATGTACAATTTAATAAGAAGTTTGTGCGTCGCAAGAATTGAAAATATTAAATTAATTTTAATCAATTAATAAACAAAATGTATGTATAGAAATGGATATAAATTTAAATTTACAATACAACACATAATCTAAGTTGCTCCGCTACACTCTGTTTGTATTCATGTTAAAGTAAACATATGAAACCTTTTCAAAGTATAATTTATTTATCACTTTTACTTTTTACTTTATTCATATCTTCCTTTTGGTTCATACATTTGCTAGGTATACATCAATACCGCTTTTTTTCTTTTTGATAATCTTTAATTGATAAAAGCTCGGAGGACTCAGTACAAACATGTGAAAAGAGTGATGATGCGCTTTATTTATTCATTCTCTCAACTTGATTGAGGTGAGTGAAATAGATTTGTGATGACATTAAATTAAGTAATTTATCCTATTTTAGTATGTTAAAAAAAATTAGCTCAGTTCTGTCAAATGTTTATCTATAAAAAATATGTAATATTTAAAATTTATTTAAATACTGTTATTTTAAAGTACTTATTAAGATAAGATTTCATAGTACTTAATTATTTAATAATACTTTTTAAAACAAAGTGCAATCAATAAATATTAAAAAAATCTTGACCATTTGTACTTCAATAATTGAATTTCATTTCTATTTAAACTAAATTATTGTTAAATAATAGTACGAATTTAATGAATATAAAACTTTCCTGCCTTATTTACACTCGCAAAAAAATATTCTGGTAACACTGGAAGCACTGATTATTTTGTATTGTTTAATGTCCGTTAATTGTCAAATGAAATGGAGCTCTCTGATTGGTCGGAAAACTGTTCATATATTTTTTCGCCATTTTATTATTGTTGAATATTGTTACATTGTCATTTGTTTTTTCTAAGCACAAGTGAATAAGTTTTTATTAGTGAACAGTGAATTAATTTATTAACGAATTACGGAAAATTATGGCTGTGAGTTCTGTGCTTGTGATATGTGTTTAATGAAATTAGTTAGGTACGAGTAGATTTTCAATATTGTAGTTTGGTAATAAAATTAAAATAAGTGTAAACTGAAGGCGTGTGAGTTGTGACTTGTGACCAGTTAAGATTGAACTAAAAGAAAGGTAATGTTATTCATTTTAATAAAAAGTATTATGATAGTTTTAATTAGTTAGCAGGTTGTGTACACAAAAATAAGTTACTTTGTTTGCCTTGTTTGTTTTTTTTTTTCATATGATAATAATAAGAATGTTTGAATCTCCACTGGATATTCCTATTTAAATAACTTTAATAAAGTTGTGAGGAACAGATCATAATCGTTTTAAGGTACTTTCGTGGCTCAGAGGTACCTAGTTGAGAGATTCATAAAGTATATAGATGTTCGTTCTGATCGGACTGCTGTAAGTTGTAACATTATGCGCGAATTTTATCAATATTTAAATGAAATTAATATTTTCTGATTTCTTCGCGTACATATTTTATTATGTTTAAAAACTACATATAATATCCGGGACGAATCTTGACCCTGCGCAGTAACAAATATTAGATGTCGTTTGATGTGCGGTCTGAGGCGAGGAGCTCATTACTACAGCAAACATGAAACAAGGCCGCCATTACTAGTAAGTAGTAACCATTGCAACGGGTGGATGCGTGGCCCCGCGCAGTGGCGCCGCGTCTCCCGTCGTTTGTTTTTGTTTTGTTGATTTTGTGGGTTCTTACTTTTGTTATTATAGAAAGATTTTAACGAATTTTACTAAAATGCCAAGAAAAAATAATATAGTTCTAAAAAGACAAGCTCGACAAATGAATTACGATGTTTACTGTTTTTTAATAATGCTAAAGATAAAATAATTAACCCGTTGTGTTTTTTACGTTCCTTCCCTTTAATATATTAAATATTTATTTTTAGATAGTACCTCCGTGATTTTCGCAACGACTATATCTGCGCAGAGGACGCCATGTTAGGTCAGGTTTCGTGCCGGGTAGTATACTTCCGACGTTTCGATTACTTTGCAGCAACCGTTATCACGACAGACATCTCGTCTGCCCGTTAAAAACAATAAAAATATTAGTTTCATTTCTAAATTCAAATCAATACTTGCGAAAGATATCATTATTAATTATCAATGATTAGAGGAAGAAATGATGAAAATTGTTATTTTATTTTTCAAACATATTCTGTTTACCGTACCTTAAATCTGTACTAGGCACGCCACTGAACTGTCGTTCCTTACCTGGTAGAGATATCAAGCTCCGCTCGATCCCAGAGCAGTTTTTACATCAAGTACTTTTTAGATATGAAATATTTAAAAGAGTGTCTAGCTTTGAATTTTCGTAATCACTAAAATCTCTCATTATATATTTATTTTTTCTATCTAATACCAACGCGGATTTCATGAACATTAAAAAGGTTAACTGATATCTATACTAATATTATAAAGCTGAAGAGTTTGTTTGTTTGAAAGCGCTATTCTCCGAAACTACTGGTTCGAATTGAATAATTCTTTTTGTGTTGGATAGTCCAGTTATCGAGGAAGGCTGTGGGCTATATAACATCACGCTACGACCAATAGGAGCAAGGATATAGTGGTAAATGTGTAAAAAACGGGAGAAATATTTCATCTTTGAAGCCTTCCGTTGCGTGCGCCGTGAAAACGGTTCAAGATACACAAAAAATATGTATCAAAGAATAATAGCTCTTTTAATGATCTAAAAAACAGTCCGCGACAGTATATGTCTATCTTTTAAGATTAACTCACAAAACCGTTTTTATGGTACCTAATTTGGTCGAAATAATTTGTTTAAGTATCCACATAATAATATTTATCTTTATTCAAATAAACAAATAAATATGTTGTTGGTTTAGAGTACTTCATTATGAATTAAATAAAAACATAGGTTTTATCCTGAAAATTCTACGGGAACTCGACCATTCCGAAAACTCTCTTCCGAGACCATGTCTTGCTCGCTCTGAACCGCATGTATAGTGCTCTCGCGCTCATACTCATAGTTGAGTCATTTTTGTGTTTAGGGGATGTTTGGTTATTACCATTTGTCTGACTGATTAAATATAACTTTGTAATATTTATATAAAAATCAGACATTTAAAAATAAATTAAGTTCATTTATTTTTTGTAGAGCTTTAAAGCGTCTGACAAAAGTTCTGGCCCATGGAAAGCGTCAGATTTTTTTGATATTATTTCAGAGTATTATTCTACAAAATATATATAAAAATCACTAATTTAAATTTAACTTAAGTAATTCTGATTTTTAGTTACCTTTCTCACCTGGTACCTGCGCAGGTGTCACCGAGCCAACTCCACAAGCGTACAGGTATTAAAAAGTACATGAGAGACTACTTAGAACCGAAAGTTCTATGCTTTAGAAAATAAGTTGTGTCTTATCGCTCGGGGATCTTACTCTAAATGTTTTGCCTGTAATTTAACTAACCGATGTAGAAATTAATGCCTTCAATTTTATGTGTTTTGTTGCTTTTTTTTTAATTTGTTTCGTTTAATTATATTTATGTTAGATTTTATTCATAACTGCCGAAGAAAGTCGTCAGTATACGTTTTTAATGTTAATTAGTCTTTTTTTAATTTTAATAATATGTGTCTAATTACCAGTGGAAACTTAGCTGATATATGTAATTTTGTATAATTATATCCCATAAGTTTATCTTACTGTTTGTTTCCCTAAAATAAAATAAAATAACATACATACATTGCAAGTGAAATAATAACTTGTAAAAGTTTTTGCATTCATTGTATATATAAGAAACAGACATGACGGGCAGACGAGAAGTGTATGATATAAAATATATTTAGGCACATATTGATAATAAATTTCTGAATTTAATTTCGTAGCAACCCAAGTGCGAACTTGCACTAAATACCTTATGATCTCTCAGTAAAACATAAAATCTGGACCGCGTTATGTACAGATTGTAAGTTCTAATCTTGTTAAATGTATGTAATACATCTATCACCCTTAGCGTGGTTATACATTCAATAATATCATATAATAAGTTTGACATCACCAACCCGTCTTGAGCGAGCGTGGTGATTAATGTTCTAACCTTCTCCATGTGAGAAGAGGCTCAGCAGTGGGCTCTGATAGGCTGATGATGATGGAAACATTGAGATGTTTCCATCATCATCAGCCATAGATCATACTCATTATATGAGTATAATCTCCTATATTATGAATATGCATTGAATATATCCATATAATTATGATTTCCCAGGTAGGTGGAAGACACCAAAGCGAGGTTGGCGGAGATGGAGCGAGCTCTGAACAGCACCGAGCTGGGTTCAGACTTGAGATCCTGCAAGAGACTGCTGCTACTACACCAGGTGGGTACATCACATACTAGCTGTTTACTGCGACTTCATGCGTGTATTAGGTATTACTCAGATGGTTATTTATGTGTATCTAATATAATGGATGTCATTATGAGGTCTAAATTGCCTTATAGAAGAGTTTTATCAAAATCAGTTAGGATAATTTACTTGTAAGACCTACATATATCCATACATACCTACTAGATATACTATACAGGGTGTATGAAAAACTGTGTCAACCCTTGAAGGCACGTATACATATAAGTATAAGCTTATTATAAAAAATAGTATAACTTAAAAAAAAATCAAGCAGAAGTTAGTTACAGTGCATAGGCTAAGTAAGTTTTAAATCGACATTATTCGAAAGAATGTTTCAAACATCTGACTCATACAAGGTCAAGACACCGTATAGTCGCTACGGCGCATGCGTGACCATTGACCGCGGGCGACGGGCCGCCGGTGTTATTATTACTATTCTGTTATTTGTTCGAATAGAGATTTGAAAGTGTAAAAATTAGTTATATCGATAAATATTCTATCGACATTTTCAATATTGCTATAAATAGTTATGCTTTTCACATTAAAATAATTTCATTTAAAATAACTTTTTTATTAATAATAAATATTATAATTTGACACTTGTTCAGGTAAATTAACTACATATGTTGTATTATTAGGATAAATCGTTAATCTATTTCTGTTAAAAATGGTGTTTTACAATCAAACATAATATTAATGTTTGATATATCAAAATAAGTATCGAAATAATATTAATATTAAATATTTATTTATTGTTATGATTTTTTTAAATATCGATATTTTCAATGATGTGAAAGTAACTTCAAGGTCGTCACTAGTAGCGCAGCAGCTGTGATGACGTCATTGCGTGTCATCGTGTTATACCAGTGGGTACAAACATTTTGTTACTCTACATATAATAATCATTTAATATTTAATTTTATTATTTTTATTGAAGAGTTTGTAAATGTAAGTTGTTTTATTGTGTTACATTATCGATACTGATAACGTAGTTAAGAGGGTTGACACAGTTTTTCATACACCCTGTATACATATATATATATACATACTAGCCTTTGCCGGGACTTCGTCCGCGTGAAATAATGACTTCCGGCAGATTTTTGGTTCTTCCCACATAGTTCCTGTTCTTGCGGGGTTTTCGGAATGGTCGAGTTCCCGTAGAATTTTCAGGATAAGACCTACGTTTTTTTTATTCACAATGAAGTACTCTTAACCATCAACATATTTATTTGTTTACTAGTTTTTTACCCGCGACTTCGTCCGCGTTAATTTCGTCATTGACCGAGCAAACTCTATTCCGTCTTCAATAACCCGGTATTGGTATTTATTAAATTTCTACTGTTTCAATCGAACAGAATGATTGACATATTAGTTAGTTGTCAAGTCTAATGTCAAAAAATCGTTTGTATGGGAAATAGAAAAGGGCTATTTTTAGGGTTTTCCCGGCAATTATTCCCATTTTTCTCACTTTTAAACCTTCCCTGGACTTCCAGGAGTATTTCAAGACTAAAATTAGCCAAATCGGTTCAGCCGTTCTCGAGTTGTAGCGAGACTAAGGAACAGCAATCCATTTTTATATATATATAGAAGATTTGAATAAAGATTAATATTATTATGTTGATACAACTTAAACAAATTATTTCGACCAAATTAGGTACCATAAAAACGGTTTTTGTGAGTTAATCTTAAAAGATAGACATATACTGTCGCGGACTGGTTTTTTGATCATTAAAAGAGCTATTATTCTTTAATACATATTTTTTGTGTATCTTGAACCGTTTTCACGGCGCACGCAACGGAAGGCTTCAAAGATGAAATAATTTCTCCCGTTTTTTACACATTTACCACTATATCTTTGCTCCTATTGGTCGTAGCGTGATGTTATATAGGCCACAGCCTTCCTCGATAACTGGACTATCCAACACAAAAAGAATTATACAATTCGAACCAGTAGTTTCGGAGATTAGCGCTTTCAAACAAACAAACAAACGAACTCTTCAGCTTTATAATATTAGTATAGATTGCTTTTCAAATTATTATCTGTCGTAGTTATGCCAGCTAACTGATATAATTTGAAGTAACTGTCAGTGTGAGAGTGATGATGTGGTTTTAAAGATTTCTTTTTTTGCTGAGATTATTTTTATAAAATCAAAGTGTAAAGAGCTCATTGCTGGTGCTTTAATAACTAGATTTAAACTAAGGGCTTCTCAGACGAGAAAACAATTTGTTTTAAAGTAAAACAAGTAGAATTATATTGTTTAGGAATGTGTATTGATAAAAACAATTATTGTTTACAGAAAAATGCGATTTCGTCCTTGTTGTATTTACTAGAATTTATTTGTATCTATATTTATATAATATTCAATAGTAACATAAATGTCTACAGGCTCTGGAACAAGAGTTGAGTCAATGCGAAGACGAGCGGAGTCCCTTGCAGCCCAGGGCTCCGACCTGGTCTCCAGTGGTCACTTCGACGGGGCGGCCATCGAGAGAGACTCCGCTGCGCTGCAGCAGGCCGCCCGGGCCGAGAGGAGACAGGCGCTGGAAACTAGTCTACAGTCAGTATACGATATAACTAAAACAAAATATGATTCAATACAATATTATATAAGAAATGATTAATGGTTGACGGAACAATATACAGGGTGACTGGTGAATTACTATCAATATTTAAGGAGCATACTCGGTACATGATTCTCATTCGAATTATGTAAAAAAAATAGGTACTTAATTTTTGACCAAATTTCCGTATAAATAAATAAAGTGTGTACACGTTCCAAGTCTTCCAAGTGTGGACGCGTGCGGCGGCGTGCTGATACAACAACACGCTGCCTCGCGCGAGTGTGTGTGTGTGTATACCTAATCTGTAGGGTTTTCATACGATGCGTAATTAATTACATAACTTTTGGTTAACTTTACTTAGAAGTTTATTAATATTTATGTTATATTAATTTTTATTTTGTCATATATGATCGTCAAATATCACGTCCTCAAATATCGATAGTAATTCACCAGTCACCCTGTATATGTAAGTCATCAAGTGACTTATGAAGTGAAAATTTATCAGTTATTGAGTAGGATCAAATATTTATAAAACATGTATTAAAAATAGGGGTTGGTGATAGAAGAGTGATAATTTAGGGTTGTATGTATTTTATAATGCCACATTATGAAAGGTTGTCCAAAAATATTAAATAAGGTGTTAAAAGTGGACCGCCCTTATACTTAGGGGTATGAAATGTAGATAGTAGCCAATTGTTGAAATGATTGAATATGCATATAAAGTTTCATAAAAATCGGTTAAGCCGTTTGGCAGGAGTATGACATCTAACATATATATATGGACTTAAATCAGAAGAAGTTGTCATTATTTAAATTTCTAACACTTTCAATTAACAGAAATATAATAATGCAGAGTATATTCAGCATTATCTTACAATTCCTCTTTAATCTACCAACAGGCCGTAGAACTCGAGTTGGACACATACGCGGCGATCATAGCGGAAATGGGTCACGTGGCTTCCGGTGGTCATCCTGAGGGTGCCGCGCTGGTCACTAGACATGACCAGCTGGCTGGTAGTCTGGCTAGGCTGCAGAGACTGGCAGCGAGCAGGCAGGCCGCGCTCATGGAGAGTGTGTGCAGGTGAGATATATATATATATATATATATATATATATATATATATATATATATATAAGATCTAATTTACATAATCCACAACTCAAATACAATCCATATATTCCAGCGAGTCCTGGCAGCGTCTGGTAGAAAAGATCCAGTCCCGCAACCAGCGCCTGGCTGCTCCTGGCGAGATCCACCGCGACGCCGGGGACCTGCTGGCGCGGGCTGGAGAGCGACGGACCCGCCTCGCCCCGCCCCCCGCGACCTGCGCGCCGCCATCGCCCTCTTGAGGGACCACGACGCAGCCGAGAACGATATGGTCGCTATAGACGCGCAGACTTGAGAAAATTATGACTTTAAACATATTATGTATTTTAAATTAAAACTTCGACAATCATAATAAATGTATCACTACGTAGTTTTACATATTCTTACAATAAATTTTGCTTTAAATATGAAATTTAAAATATACACCCTCGAAGCAACAATAATTGTGTACAAAATAGTGATAAGAAATGCAAACTAATAGACACAGAGTAACTATTAAGATTGACTTATAATGAAATCTAAGATTTTCGCGAGTATTCATTTAAATCAGGGGTTCCCAACCTTTTTTTAGTTCCGGGCCACTTTTATATTATTCTTGTTAGCAGGGACCACTATGTAAGTATAATAAAAATAAACTGTAATAATCAATCTGAAACTTTAATTAACAAATCAATAGGATATTACAAAACAAGAAATAATAATATTTTTAGGATAAACTTCTGCAATTTTGTATTAATGTGATTTCTGAGCTTGCATTTTCTTCATGAGTTCGGCTATCCTAGGACTAATATTGTTACTCAAAGCTTACTTCACTTACTTTCAAACGAATCCTCGCTTTGTTTTTAATTACCAATAAAGCAGAAAATCCTTGTTCACATAAATAAGTTGTTGAAAAAAATCATAAAATAGCGCAAGGCCATTTCTCGAAGTTTAACATTAGAAATTGCTTTTTTACACCAAAACGACTCAAGACCCACCGCCCGCTAAATTTAAAATCATTCGCGGACCATATTTTGGCTTCTGCGGACCGTTGGTGGTCCACGGACCACTGGTTGGGAACCATTGATTTAAATGAAACTAATATTTCTTGGATGAACGTTTTGATGAAAAAATACATATTTCCGACGTTTCGTTTACTTTACAGAATCATGATCACGGGCAGACGCTATGATAAATATTAGTTTCATTTAAATGAATACTTGTCAAAATCTATTTCATAATATCATAGCTCCTCATTTAATGTAGCCTAGTTCTGCCTAAATAAGATTTTAACTGATTTTTGCAGTATTTTATAGTTGTAGTAATATATATCCTCGCCCGGGCAAGTACCAATGTGATTTTTCCGAGTCATATGTACTTTCTGAGAATATTTAGACATCACTGATTAATGCATTCCCAAAGAGGGTTGATGTCAGGCAGGCGGCCGGTCGTAAAAACAATTAGCCAAAACTATTCACAACATGTAAGGTAGACCCTGGCTAAAGCTGCTAAGTTGCCAGGTAGAAGAGAGAGTTGTAGTGATATTAAATCTATTTCCAGGTGCTCCAGGAGGAAGGATCTCGCCTCCAGCGGTTACGCCCCGGCGGTAACTCCCAGCAGATAGCGCTGAGCTGCAGATCTTAGGAGGAAACTGCTGCACCAACTCCTGGAATTACAGACCTTCCTATTCGAGGTATTACTGTGGGATTTCACTATTATACAAAACCTTTATGATCTGATAGTGTTTTAATATATTGCTACATTTGATTAATCTATTTATTATTCATTATTATCTTATTATTTATTTATATTTTTTCTTTATATACTAATTAATTATTGACGATTTTACGCCTATAAATAATGTATCCTTTATGATATTTTATTTCCATTAAGACATTATTATCACTTATATGAGAATTACACTTATAACAAAAACATATTTTATGAATATACAGTTCGACATCGCACTTGTAACAAAAATTAAATGAAATAACGTTTAATTAAGAGATATTTTTCTATATTAAGCACCAATTTAATGGTTGTCTTAGTTTTGATTATTTATTATTTAACATATATGTACTATCTGCCCCGCAAACGTTGTTTTGTCATATCAAAAGTAGGGATTGGTGATAAAAAAATTAATATTTAGGATTTTATGTATTTTCTTATGCCACTTGATAAAAAAATAAAAACAAAACCTTTCGTCCAAATCAAAACAAAAATTAGGGATGAACAGCCCCTATCACTTAGGGGAAGGAAAAATAGATGTTGACCGATTTTCAGACTTACTCAATATGCTTTGCAATATGCAATTTTACGAGAATCGGTCAAGCCGTTTCGGAGGAGTATGGGAACGAACATTGTGACACGAGAATTTTATATATATACTAGAAGACCCGGCGAACTTCGTATCGGCCTATAATCAACAAATATCTGTTACGTTTTTTTATTTATATTTTTGGAGTTTCCCTATTAAAGCCATAAATCTCCGTGTTTTGAAGTGCGACAGAATGATTGACATATTAGTTAGTTGTCAAATCTAATGTCAAAAAAAAACGTTTGTATCAACAACTACTAATAAATAAAATAATAATTAAAAAACATTGTCCAGCGGACAAAATTGTGAATCTAAACCGTTCCCAGATCCCCTTGAACTCACACAAAAAATTTCATCATAATCGGTCCAGTCTTTTGAGAGAAGTTCAGTGACATACACACTCACAGAAGAATTTATATTTTTTAGATATATATCATAAATATCGTTCCCCAGCTCCGTGACGTCATCTCGTGGTCGTCATCCCCAGCTGCCGCACGCTCAGAGGGCGCACCACGACGCGCTGAGGGCGGAGATAGCTGTTAGCACACACTGGAACAATATTATACTATGAAAAACATGTTGGCAATGGTATATTCGATTAAAAGTTATATTTTTTGTATTTAATAAGTGTTTATAGTAATTTTTTATAACTTAAATTTTTCAGGTAAAGTTTTACAGTTTCTTTCAATACTAATGTATATTCGTTTTTTTGAATCATTCGAATATAACTTATAGCATGGCTTAAGTGTTTTTCATAATGAATCTAAAACAATTTTAAGAAAATGCTATATCACAATTCAAAGAAATTAATTTAAGATTAACTATTAAAGATTCCAAATATGTATGATATATCCGTTTTATGTACATATATTAATAAAAATGTGATAATAACTTTGTCTAGGCTAATTTCCTGTATTTTTATTCATTAGACAGCAATATCTATTTTAATGAAATTTATTGCGTTAGATTTTAACTCGAACCTACATATGTGTAGATACCTTTTTAGTGTGACTTCTGACCTCACATATATATTTTTAAATGTAAATTACAGAATTGTCATTTGTCTCCATCATGGATGCCAGTCTTGGAGTTAAATGTGGAGCAAATAGTCCCAGAAGTAGTTCATAAGGACTTTCTTAGAATATAATTATTTTATGTTACATAAGTTTTAATTTATTATGGAATAAAGTTTTCAAATTTATATTCTTTTTCTTTGTATTTAGATGAGTGAATGATAAATATTTTTAGTTTCTTTCTTTTAATCGTCTCGAAAATTTTGTAGTTGGTGCTTCATTAAGATCTGTTTTTATATGTAAATATATCATAGTATAACTATATAAATTAATAATATGGACACTACACATATAATATACAATACATAATTGAAATTTAAAGAAATTCTTTTATTTAATATATATTACTGTCTAGGCTGTTGTACCTTAAAAATAGTACTTATTTACATTGATTTTGGAATACTGAGAAGATTCATCTTATCAATATATTTAATTTTTTTTTTGTTTCTTCTTTGTATCTTATTTAGCAAGTAACTATTTCTGAAAAGTCCGTGAGATGTCAATAAAGTACTTCTGTCAATAAGCTTTAAACAATCGGATTTTAATTACAGGGCTCCAGCGTGAAAATCTACGAACTAGAAATCTTATTTTTAACTTCCTTTTCTTTAGAATCTTGTTAGTATTCACTCCTTGCATTTGGCTTTGTTACTGAGGTTGATATTGAAACGAAGTGATACATAATAATATCTTAAATGTCTACCTTAAATGTAATGAAAGAGTTTTATTCATATTAGAAATAAGTAGTTATCACTTCACTTCATTCCACTACGACTGGATGAAATATCGACCTCTCTCATCCACATTATGATATCTACTAAATAAATGGATCATATATGTAAGACAATATCATATCTTATTGTACTTAAGCAAGAAGTACGTCTATAAAAACTTAAGAGCACAAAGCAGAATGGTGATTGGTCATTTTTGTAGCTTTTTATACCAGTTGTTAAAATCTTAACAGGGAAATACCAATTTTTTTATGTTACCCATTTATTAATGAGAACCGAGAAGTATTTGTACAAAAGATCGGTGAAATAATAAAATCCTTTTTTTCATACGTTAATGAAAAAAAACAATACTTCATGTCCGATATTATTATTTTTTGCTTCTAATATCCTTCACTAGCTAACAATTTCTACGACATACTTACAATGTATTCCTTATGTTTGCGTTTAACGTTGTATGGTATGTTATTTATCCAAAAAAAAAAAATGAATTGGACTATCCTTAACCCGGATTATGTGAATATTTTCTTGTATTTTTTCAATTAAATGCTTAATTTATTCCAAGCGCAATGGCTAGTTGAATATGTTTTCATTTTAAAACGTTTGGATTTTATCTAAAAATATTATTTTATATTCTTATGTAAAATATAATTAATAAAAATCTTAGAGAAATACCTTTACAAACATTACTTATTCTGGGTTGTGTCTTTTCTATGACATTATATCAAATAAAGTAGAAACAATGGCAGTATTAAGTAATGGTCTAATCTAAATCGGTAAGAATTAATTAAATTAAGAAAGGTTGCCTGGAAGGGATCGCTGTTTTAGCGATAAGGCCGCCTATTTGTACTTTTTCCTTTCTTTGTTTTTCTCTTGTTATTTCTGTCTATATTGGTGTACATTAAAGAGTAAATAAATAAATAATAAATAAATTCCTTATATTTTAAATACTTAAATATCTTGAAAGTTAAGTCAAGTAATAAAATGTTTCTATGATCTTAAATTATTTTCAAAAACTGATGTAATAAGAAAGTTCTGGGAACTGTAAGAGTTTCCTCATTCATTCCTCGAAAGAAATCCGTCCTATTTTTACTTTCAGAAAAATTAAGATCAACGAAAACTGAATCTGTGTTTACAATGCATCAAGGACAAAGCTTCCCTCTACTGGCTCGCGAAGGAATTAAAGTGTAATCTAATCTAAACCTATCCATAAAGTCGACCACGCTCTTACTTGACTGACTGTAGATTTGTTTCTTTCATATTTGTTAACAAATTGAAACGTAAATGCGTGTATGTCTAAGCGAACTTAAATAAAGAGGATACAATTTTAGATAGAGTGGCGTAATTAAAGCATCATTTATATTTATGGAAGTGAATACTAAATCCACCATTGATGTATTGTGGGTATGTTTTATTGTAAATTCTAAATTTATGCTCATTTACTAATTCATGGAATAAGGTTTTGAATTTTTTTTTAAATAATATGTGAAGGTCGTTCAACTTTACTTGAATTTGACAATACATCTGATTGTAGGAAATATACTTTTGCTAGTGTTGCATTTTTTGTAGGCGCTATATAAAAATCTCGCAGTCCCAAGATTGATGTCAGTATATTCTCACACATTATGATCCACATGCATACAAGATTAGGCTCGTCGTCAGGAATTATCTTACAAAAAACGATGAAATATAAACCTCTCTTATGATGATTTGTGGCCTACTTTATTTGACTTATTTGCTTTGTCTAGTATACATTACTCCTTGCAATAAGTGTAATTAAACTGGTCAAAATAAATGGTAGTATTGTATACAGTACAGTACTACAATATTTACAGTAAAATGTGTGCCATAATATCGAATGTTGGTTTTATTCATTACTAGTAAACCCGGCGAACTCCGTTTCGCCACCAGAAGGCTTTTATATATTAACATTTCGTTTGGCGATTAAAAGATGAAGATTTTTTTTTGTTTTATATTTGAAAAGGAAAATTTTTATTTCATTTCACAACAGTAATGAATTCATTTCGGTTACAGAAATGAAGTGTTATTAAGTTGAACTTCTCTAAGTAAATGAAAGTGAATCCAAATTACATACCGAATCGAAGCGTTATACGTGTCCGCAAATTATCCGTTTCATTGAAATGCTCCTTTGTAAACCACATTTTTTTTTGTTTTTTGGTCTAACTTTAAGACAAATAAAGCGTATGGTTTCCAAACTCGTGAACATGCAAAATATAACTGCCCATGTGAAAAACAATGATTTTCTAAATTTATCCCGCAAATACTAAATGGTTTTAAGAGTTCAAACTACAAACACAGTACCAGTTTGTCCCATGAAATTAACTGAGAAGAAAACAATGAGTAGCTGTCAAACAATGTATCATGCGCCGGCACCATCTACTTAAAATATTGATTTGTAGTAGTGGTGGGTCGTTGACGATTTTACAGTCGACGCAACGAGACCGTTTACCGTCGACGATAAACTAGTTTAAAAAACAGTCTAATTTTCGACTAGTTTACGTCGTCGTCGAAAAGACTACTTCATCACATAAACGATTAGTGAACGTGAACGAACGAAAGTCTCGTTTACCAATTTGACGATGTGAATAGGTATGTACATACGTCGTCGTTTAGTAAACGAGATTATTGAGAATGAAATGACATATTGTTGAATAATGAATATATACTTTATAGTTTATATATACACTTTAATTTATGTTCGTCTATTTTACACACTTAATATTTACAACACAAGCACAAACAGAATTATCAAGTTTTAAACACAATTATACACTTTAATTTAAACTTTAGGATGAAAACAAACGAAATATCAATTGAATTGCATTATTGCATAAATTTCGTCCACCGCGCGACGACGCAACATTTCAAATTTCCAACAACACCTAATTTATTAAACTATAGACTACTAAAACAAACAAAATTCGCAACTTTTATTTCTTATTCTTATTATGATAGAGACGTTTCTCGTGTAGCGCTCCCACCAAAACGTCACAGGTTGAGCACGTGCCGAAAAAGAAAGAGATAGTCAATTAGTAAAACAAGCGAGCGTAAAGAAAGCGGTCTATTCAGTTGGTGTCGCGACTCCTCGCTCGCGTCGGCAATGTTCGGGTTCACTCGGTCCGTTCACAACGGACTCGTCAACCAGTCGACGAATAAACTAGTTTATCTGTGAACTATAAACTAGTTTTATCGTTCACGGACAAAAAACAGTTTAGGTAAACGGTTCGTTCATACAACGCCCACCTCTAATTTGTAGTACGTGTTATGTATGATGACGCTGTATGTGACAAAAGATTTCCCCCTTTTCTTGGTTCTTTCGTTTTGAAGTTATAGCGTCAGGATGGAAAACCGGACTTATTTTCATATAGTAGATCTCTTACAAATATCTAAATGTCATCATTACGTCATTATATATCTGTCATTATACGTCAATTGCATAGCTGTCAATTGTGTTTCGTTACTCCACGTTTTATAGTGACTGACGTTTCATGTCAATTCCCACGGGAATGCTGTTGAATGGGATAAAAAGTATCCTATTGCAATTTCCTGGTTCTAAACTACCTCCCTGCCAATTTTCAGCTAAATCGGTTCAGCCGTTCTTGGGTTATAAGTGGAGTCACTAACACGACTTTCTTTTATATATATATATATATATATATATATATATATATATATATATACAGGGTGACTGGTGAATTACTATCAATATTTAAGGAGCATACTCGGTACATGATTCTCATTCGAATTATGTAAAAAAAATAGGCACTTAATTTTTGACAAAATTTCCGTATAAATAAGTAAAGTGTTGACACGTTCCAAGTGTTCAAGTGTGGACGCGTGCGGCGACGTGTTGATACAACACCACGTCACGACATGCGTATGTGTGAGTGTCAGTGTATACCTAATCTGTAGGGTGTTCACACGATGCGTAATTAATTACATAACTTTTGGTTAACTTTACTTAGAAGTTTATTAATATTTATGTTATATTAATTTTTATTTTGTCATATATGATCGTCAAATATCACGTCCTCAAATATCGATAGTAATTCACCAGTCACCCTGTATATATATATATATATATATATAGATTTTGATATTAAGTTAGTTAAATTATGGTATTTTTTTTAATCTAACACCAGCTCATATATATACAATTTGAAATAAATAATTTGATTTGATATAAATAATTGTGTAATCAAGTGGACAATCAATTTTTTTAATCATGACAATGGCAAACAATCATACGGCTTTTCTGACTTTAAGTGGTTAATATGTGCGCATTATTAACCTTTCAGATACTTGTACCAATTCAGTACTCTCTTGAAGAATTTCTTATTTCTTTCGATAAACTCATTATGGTGTTAATTCCATAGCACCAGTTCGAGGAAGAAAATTCCGCTGAAACCTTATTGTGCGCGATCTTATATAATTTTTTGGAGGTCCTGATTGCAATTATTAAAAAAATCTCAAATTTACCAATATGTAATTCATAACATTTCCAGAATACTTACTGCTACCACAAAAGTTATATGAAAAATTCGATTTATGATCCATTGTATATGCCTCGAGCAACGTTGCAACTACTATTTGTTTCAAATACTGCAAGCTAGTTTATTTGTAAGATAAATATGTAGAACACTCAAAACACTTGAACACGGGAAAGTTATGGACAAGATTTAATTGGAATGTTATTTATTACTTTATTACTAATTATTACTTATTTCTAATATGCAAATAACTTTATATGTGTATAACTGAAGGGTTTGGAAACGAAACGATGGGTAAGATCCGTTAAGCAAAACTATTAAACCAACAAAACCCAAAAAAAAAAACTAATTGGGTATGCATCGTCTAAATAAGTTAAGTTATCAAGTGCAGAACCACTTATTAATCAGACAAAATATGTAAAGTATACTGGATGATATATATACATTTATACATCTGACCTCCGTAAGGTTTGGCATATACCTTACATATATAAACTGAACTGAACTTATATATATATATATATATATATCTTCTTCTTCTACCTGGCAATTTCCCAGCTATAGCCAGGGTCTGCCTTACATTTAGTGAATAGTTTTTGGCTATTTGTTTTTACGACCGGCCGCCTGCCTGACATCAACCCTCTTTTGGGAATCAACATTAATCAGTGATGTCTACATACTCTTAGAAAGTACATATGACTCGGAAAAATCACATTGGTACTTGCCCGGGCCAGTACCAATGTGATTTTTCCGAGTCATATTGCCCGGGCCACCACTGACTAATAATAATAATACAACACAGTGTTTTTGTAACTTAAAAAATTTGCCATTATTAATCTTCTTCAGTTGATAAAATGTGTAAAATCGTTTATTTGTTTAGGGTCTTGGAGTTTTACACAATCAATGTGTTTTACGTAAAAATTTTAATAATAGTTGAATATTACTTATTGTAAAATTAAAAGATATTTTTAATTTACATACGTCTTTGGAATAGAAAATGCCAATAGACCTCCGTGCACTTCAGAAATCGCTTATTAAAATAAAATAAAAGACGAGTGGACAGGTATTATAAATGTATCAATAATTATAGTCACAGTGTCGGCAACTAAGTGCCTTTAAGTCAACTGATAGTATCAATTCATAGAATGTCAATTAAGTCCTATTTTGTTTAATGACAACAGCATTGATTCAAGTAATGGTGTCAATAAAGTAAGGGTACAAGGAGGAATCATTGGTCAAAGCTTAATTTTGTCCATCAATACCTTTCTCACTCTCTTGTAATCGACTTAAAAGATTAGCCAAACATTTCTTTTCTAAAATTATACTAGTTCTAGATTTCACGAGATATTTGCTAAATTATAATCTACAGTATGTCTTTCTCGCTTTTGCTAACTGATAAACTGTTCCATTTCTTTAAAATTTATCTACATATTATAAGAGCTAACTGTATACATGAAGTAAATACGATCGATCTCATTTAACGTTATAGTAAAAACAGATTTCCAAATCATGTTTCAATGACTTTATAAATAATTGGAATTTTTATTTGAATTTTTCCTAATAATAGGAAATATTAAGTTTAAATGCATTTGCTGCAGGGGTCATAATTTCTAATACGAGACCCATTATACACTTACGTAGGAAATTTTTTCGTGTCATGCTTGATTGCTAATGCTATATACTTTAATATTATATTTACCCAGACATTGTATTTGTAGATTAAAACATTTGATTACCGTTAATGGTAAAAATTCGATAAAAATAAAGATATGGTCATCTATTTATGTTAAAATTTTTCTCTGACTCCCGGATTTCCTGTAAACTTTTCAAGTCATTTTTTATTGTTTTTAGTGAGCCTAAAATTTCCTCCATGTTCGCTAGATTATATGGTTTTGATACTCGTAGTGCCCTCTTGTTGTTGTTGGTTAAATTACTTGGTTAGTTAGTATTGATGTTTGTTGAATCCGATGATCGATTTGTACTAAGCAACTGACGATTTGTTTTAGACAGTGGCCGTGAGATGGCGATTTTTGGTAAAATTATAATCGAACGCGACTTAACGTATGTATTGTGGATTTCTTTCTTTTCAGGTTATGTCGGAATCAATAATTTATTAAAGTAGAAAAGGCAAAATAAGTGGAATGCAGAATTAAAAACTTCGGTTTCACTTCACTGTTAGTTATTAAGTCTCCTAGTTAATACTGAGAAAGTCGGTAATTTTTGATGTAATGTGGTTTCGTATTATTGTTGTTTTAAAGCACTTTTTGTTAGCTTTTCACTGAAACTTCAAAATATTATATATTTCCTTGACGTTTTGTACTTTTATGTTCACTCAATATTTGTTTAATTAGCGGAAATAGTTAATACATTGAAATTATACACGGAGTCGATGTTAACCGGCAACCGATACACAAAAATAATCCTTATACCTGCTCGTAGCATGAGTCTGTATTCACGTGCTATGACTTATTATTTCATGTATAACTTTGGTGTTTCTACACCGATTTACATGATTCTTTATTATTGAATAGGTAATAATGTTAACTTTTTTTTAAAAAGGAATGAGTGATAGTGTTGTAAACGTTAGAGTAGACAAATACAATCAGAAATCTCCGAAATGCTAAGCTATCGGGAGTTTCAAGTGGTATTGTGAGTCAACCATAAAGGATAGACATATGCTGTCCAGGAATACTTTTTATATAATTTTAAGGAAAATTTTTCCGTCATACATGATTTCTAAGTAGCTTTAAGTTATAAGCCTGCAGACGCGACGGAAACTTAAAAATGGAGTAACTTCTCCCGTTTTTCCAATATTTCCTTTCTCTGCTCTGCTCCTATTAACCGTACGATAATAAAAGTATACTATAACCTGCCTAAGAGTACGAAAAATAACTGTGCTAAATTTTGTTAAAATCCGCCAAGTAAGTAGTTTTTGTTTCTATAACGAACATACAGACAGACAGACAGACAAAAATTTTACTGATTGCATTTTTGCAATTTACTGATCCCTAACCACCTCTTGATAGTTATTTTTTAAATATATTTTATGTACAGAATTGACCTCTCTACAGATTTATTATAAGTGTAGATCATACCTAAACAATTATAATTCGTAAGCTGTTTGAAAATGTTTTCCTTATCTGTATCAAATAGCTGGTCCAATTTATTTTAGAATGTAGTTAACAAGTCGCTATTTTAAGAATACTGTAAGTATTATGAAATAGCTTCTAAAAAGAACTTACTTTTTAAGTTTCAAAATTTCTTAGTTTTGCCTTTTGTTGAGTATAAATAACGTTTTGTTCTCAGTAGTTTGTTAGTTATTGCGCTATAAATATATAAAAATGCTAGTAATACTAGCACTTACTCTTAGAACATTCTAGAAAAGTTTCTTAATAATATCTACTAACAAAAATTTGGTGGCTAAAGAATATTACGATATATTAAAAAGTAAAACATATTCAATTATTCGAAAAAGAAAAATTACTTTATAAATTTTGGATATATCTATGACAAACTCCTAGCAGTATCACAACAATATTTAAGTATTTTTGAACCTTCGTTTATTATATTAATTATTAATTATTATCATCCGCTCGTAATAGTTTACTTCACAACACTTATTACTCCGCGGATTTTTTATTTTTAATGTTTATGATAACTCTAGTCTTGTTTAACTTCAACCTTAACTTTTCTCGTTGAAATCAAAGAGTTTTGTTATTTAACTGTGAAAATGATATAAAGTTTTAGTTTTATTGGTTCTAGTATAATAAGTGTTACAAGTTAAGGTATATTTGCTACATTTAATAAAGAATTGTGAATGTATAAGAAGCTTTTATTACTGTTTACCAGGCGCCGTTTTCTACTAACTTTACAGCCTGATCGACAGAGAGCAACAATAATATAGATTGAAAAAATGATTGTTTAATATTTATTAAGTAATATAAAACATAAGTTTAAAAAATCTTAAAAGAAAGATGAAAGGCCCGAGCTATAGTGCGACTGAGAAAAAAGAAACATTTGGAACTAAGTGAGAACTAAAAACTGACTTCTTAATTTATTATTTAAATATTAATTAATTTTGTAGTTTTGAGGTATTCAATTTCCATTATTTCTTACGATAGGATAATTTTTAATCAAGACTTAATAGATCTATAAATAGTTAAAGGATAACTTAACTGTACATGAACTAGTTTGAATGTAATAGTTGTTTTACTTTTATAGTTAAATATATATTTATAACGTTTAGCAGTTATTTATAATATGTTAGTAATAAGTGTTTAAAGAATGTTCTAAATTAATGTAAAACAAGACATTGGCTTGTATATTTTATATTAGTTTGCGCCACAATTATAGCTTCAATAAAAGAAACAGCTTTATGTTTAATATTTTAATACTATATAATTCTATTATGTAATATTTGACCATCTGTCCGCGGGTCTGCTCATTAATTTCATTTTGATATAAACATATAGATATACATCCATTCCATTCTACAAGAACTCGGCATCAAGGAGCGTTTATCTTCCATCGTCCAATCGCGTATTCTTACATTCTTTGGCCATGTGTCGCGGCGTTGTAATGATTCTGTGGAGCGCGTGGTGGTACAGGGTAAAGACAAGGTCACGTGGTAGAGCGCCATTGCGTTGGCTTGATCAAGTGAAGACCTCGACAAAAGTTCCTGTAAACTTGTGGGTCAGGAAGGCATCGATTAGAGAAGAATGGCATCGAATTGTCAAGCGAGCCACTACTACATCTGGACATACTGATAATAATTGGGAACTTTTGTTCTATGGTATAGATTCAATGTATATATTAGTGCATAACAGCGTAAGGTCATTCAATAGAATTATTTTTATTTAATTAACTACTCACGTATAATATGTACCAGTGACACAGCGGTCTCACACCGAAGTAATAATAAGAAATTTGTCAAGGTACGCTTATTGTTAACGTATCTCTCGAGACGAAAGACTCACTTTTCTAATGTTGACCAGATTAAAACATTATGTAAGACATGGACCGAGACAGTTAGGTTCATTTAGTATTAAACATCATCTAGGGTGTTATAGTTGAAGTTATAAAAGTCTTAGTTTTAGAATTAATATAATATTTCAATTTCTGTAAAACATAATTCAATTTTCTAATATAGTTTCTACATGTATGGAACTAAAACACTCCTGGAGGTTATAGCTCAATGTTTGTGGCGTCTTAAATCTTAAAGGAACAAGTTGAATGTTCTGAACACAGTTGCACCCTTCCACTATAATTGAGAGTTTCAATATCTCCTATCATTTCCCTGACATTGTTTTTAGGTTTCTCAATAGTTCTGTTTTTGTGTGGTCACCTATTAATGACATAAATAATATTTTTCAATTTTATAAAAAATATTTTTTTTATTTATCTTATATCTACGCCAATAATTATTGTTTTGTTTAAAATAAAATCTTTATTACACAGCTCTTATTTTTACTTGATCTACAATCAAACCTGATTAACAAAAATTTACAGAATAGTATAAGTTTTCTCTACAATATAAACTATAAAATTAGATGTTGTTATAAATGTTTTGCGATAGTTTAAACTAATAATAAGGAGTTCAATACAATCAACTTTATTGTAATGTTATATATTTTTCTGTTATAATGACATATAGTTTTATGTTGATATAAATGTGATGTCGACACATCAGGTCTAAGTTTTTGTCGATAAAACTTTTAATAACTTTGTTACTATTGCTTTAGTAACAATAATTCTTTTACTTTAACAATATCTTAAAATGTTTTCTTTGAAAGGTTACGATATAATATTTTCTAAATTTTTCAACAAGAGTTTGTCGGATGCCTTGAAAAGCAATTTCATTTTAATCGGAACCTTGAGCAAGTCATTTTTGTACACAAAATATAAAGTGAAACCGTATGTCTGATAACATACTAACATTCATCTTTGAGTTAATAACATACAACTCAAATAATACACAGTAAGCGAGTTTTTAAATACTTGAAGTATATTCATTTTCATATTATGTTCTTCTCTGTTTTGTGTTAAAAAGTTTTCGTTTGAAAAGTCTAATTCAGATAACAATGATTAGGTGAATAGTCTCGTAAGAGTTTTATTCATTTTGTTATATTTTTCGTTAAGTTTAAGCTAAGCTAATAAACAAAGCTGTAACTAATATATATTTATAATTATTATATTATACATATTTATTAATAACTAGCGGCCCGTCCCGGCTTCGCACGGATACATATACACACACATACACACTTCTTTTTTGCGTCGGGTTTAAAAAAAACTAAAATTATTTAGGAAGTTTGAATTTTTTTTATTAAAGTTTTTTTTATTATTTTTTATTTTTAAATTTTATACAAATATCATGTTATCTACAAAACAAAAACCATTAGTTTTAGTGAGTCAGAGCTTCCCTGTAAACGATATTTGAAGTAGTTTTATTTTATGGCAGCTAAATAAATTGATTTTCAGGAGCTCCGACACATGATAGGCCAACATACAGCTGGCCATGAGTGAAACATTCTTTTCGTAGGTCGATCCCTAATAATTCAAAGGTTTGGCCTTGGGACTTGTTAATAGTTAACGCGAAAGATGATTTGATCGGAAACTGAAGTCGTTTAAAAGGAATTGGCAGATCAGTTTGGATCATCGGTATCCTCGGTATATGAGCTAGTTGACCAGCTTCTGGGCCAGTGATAATGGTCGCTACAATTAAATTGTCCTTCAATTCCTTAATAAGCAGTCTCGTTCCATTGCACATGCTCGGAGGGCTTAAATTTCTTAAAAGCATTATTGGAATTTCAATTTTTAACGTCAATTCATGTGGTGGCATACTTTGTACGATGGTACAGCTGATCCACGTCTGAAATGAAATATATCTGCAGGTATTGTGGATTTTGACCTGATGGTGGTAAAAGGCTACTTATAAGGTTATATACTTGTCCCTGTATTTTAAAAGTCGGCATAAAATTTTCTTCTCGAATCTCTTTCGCGCCAAACGAAGTCATTTGAAAAAGGCTATTGTACCTACGTATGTTTCTTAAAAAAATGTCCACACAGTGAATGATCATTTGTTAAAAGGCTTTTTATTGACTGTGGCGGCTCCTGAATGTTGGGGAGATTAATTTTTCCAGAAGCACAACACAAAACATTAGGTTCATCGGCCCATTTTTTAGCAGAGCACTTAGAGCAGATCTTATTCATGGCTCCGATTTGGACCGAAGACTGTTGAGCATAATCAATCTGTGGATCGTATCTGAAAGCCGATCTGTTACTATAAGATAAAACTCGATTACGGACTCTAGTCGTTGACATCTGTCTCTCTCGCTGATCTCCAAGGTGTTGGAAACGCTCGATACTCGACTCTCGCGCGCGTACTTGGGATGTTCTCAAATTTTATTCAGCAAGCCGCTGCGAACGCTCGATACTTGACTCTAGCACGCGATTGCGACGAGTATTCTCTCCGACTTGCAAGGCGATTTTCAGTTTCTGATGAAGATTCCTCATTACGCCGTATTTTTATTGCCCTCGCCTGGGAACTTTGGTAAAAAGTTGAGATCTTGATCTTTTTGGCATTTTTGGGCATTATAAAATGAAAAATAAAAGAAAATAAATAATTAACCAGGCTTTTACTAAATCTTTGCTTGTTGAACTATATAAAATACTAAGCTTTTTGAATAATTATAATATAATATTTTTTCTCATGTAAGTAGTAGGTACTCAATAAAAGAAAATGCAAAATGTGGTTTTAGAAAACTACCTTTTACTAAATTTTTGCTTGAATTTTGAACAGGAATACCTATAAACTACTTCTATAAGCTGTTTGAATAGTTACATTAAAATATAATATTTATTATCAGGTACTTATTTATCTACGAAACGAATATAAAGCGAATTCAAAAATTTTTCAAGCTAAAATCATACGATCACGCACACGACCGCTGCGTAGGGAGCCGACCGCGCGGCCTTTTATTTTATTACATTGACTCTCCTCCCCGTACCCCAGTGACGCTTACATCGAGCCTACATCGCATGCTGGCTAGCTGAGCGGCAACCACGCGACTTTTTTCTAGTACTTGCATTTTTAAACTTGTGATATCTTCCGAATGAAATATCCGAATTGAATAATTCAAAAAGTTATAAAAAGGTATTGAAGCCGTCTTGAACATAAAGTAATTTATTTTGATAAGGATTAATACCAAGGTACAAATAAAGAGCCTTTTCAAGCGGCGGCAAATAAATAAAATTTTTAGAATAAAAAACCGCTTACTGCAACATAACTATAATATTTAGACATATACTGTCGCGACACTTTTTGTAGATAATGATGAGTTCTGCAAAGTCGTAGTAAATGATTTGGTTCTATCATCAATAGTTTTCGCAGCGCACGCGACGTAAGGAATTTTTCAGATCATTTTTTTACACTTTGGGTTACATTATTGGAGTTATAGTAAGGATCCCTAATTTTTTTTTTAATATAATATAGCCCATATTACTCGGGAATAATGTAGCTTTCCAATCGTGAAAGAATTTTTGAAATCGGTCCAGTAGTTTCGGAGCCTATTCATAACAAATAAACAAACAAATCTTTCCTCTTTATTAATATAGATAATAAAGCTTTGAACATTTTTATCTAAATCTGATTCAATAAAAATTATAAATATATAAAGTCTTACTATTCAATTTTCTGTGATACCTACAGTTCTCCCTTAATGCAAGAAATTATCTTTGATCATGTATTATACTATTCAGATAGAATATAAATACCTGTTTTTATATATAATAACATTGTTTTAAGTATAGTTCTAAGAAGATTTTGTCTATATATAGATAAATATACATCTGGAATTAAAGTTTTAAGACCTTTATTTCTGTATGAATTATCATAAAACTTGGTTTATGATTTCAGAACAAAACTAAATAATTATTATATAATATATTGAGCAAATCAATTTTGTTATTACAAGCAAAATTTTAGAGAACCCTGTTCTAAAAGATTAAGACAAGGCAGCAATTTACATCACTGCACTTGTTCTTATTTTACAAAGTATAGAATTGTCCCTGCTTGGAGTATGTACTATTCTCAGTATTAATATATATACATAGTTATACTATGTCTACGATACATATAAAGATCGGATTTTACTGGAGTATCAGCTATAAAATTTTCGTGACGATTAAAAGAAATAGAACAAAAATATTTATCCTTCACTTATCTGGATACAAAAATAAAGAAACAGAATATTAAGATAAATTTGAAAACTTTATTTAATAATAAATTAAAACTTACGTAACATAAAATAATTATATTCTAAGACATTAGGTATAAAAACTTGTGTTACTGTTTGTTTTTATATTTAAAGTAATGAAATGACAAAATCATGAAACATGAAATAAATCATTTATAACATAAATATAAATAATAAATTTACCCATTTTGTTTCGACATACATACCAAAATTATTTGATATCGGTAAAGTATGTTAATAAAATTATCAAACGATGATTAAATAAGTCAACATGAAAAAAGATATCTTCGGGGATAGTGCAAAACCGCGTAACTATAATTCGATAATCTCGCGTATCTACATCGGAAGCAGATTATCAGAGAAATAAATTGAACCCTAAATTACTAGTTATGAAAAAACTACCTTCAAAGTCGTTAATTTAAAAAATATTTCAGGAGATTTACCCAATGGTAGTTAAGCGGATTTGCACTATCCCTGTCGATATGCCGAATCGTTTAATAATCCAAGGCACAGAACAAAGCGACGCCACGCTTTATCCAATGAGATTGTGACTTATGAGTCGCCAGTTCAATAGTCATTACATAGTTGGTCGAGTGTCCAGTGGTCGAGAGTGTCCCGGCTCTAACGAGTGTCTTGTATGTCGGATATTTTGTTCCGGTTTCATATATATGATTGCCATTTCTGGAATTGAATATTTTAAATATTTTAGTTTTATCACCTCATTAACATGAATTACTAATAAAGTTTATAAGTAGTGAAGTTTTGAAATACCAACCGGTATGTAGTTCCTTTGGCCTGCTTTCTTCTTATGTCATATCACCATCATTAAACCTAGCACCTTCTAAAAATCGGCCTCGGACACAGGAACCTTCATCTGGTTTCTTTTGCTGGCGGAGCGTTAAGAGCCTGGAGATATAACTTCGTTTGTAACAAAATATGTACAAATATTCCTTTCAAATCTGTTCTGGTAACCATTTTTCTAAATTGTGTTTATTAACTGGTTTAACATTGAGTAATATAAATTTACATATATTCATCATGATGATGATGAATATAAATTTATAATAAAGTATAATAAACCTAACAGGACTTTCGCGAGTTTTCATTATTAATAAACCTCTATTATTATTGTATTTTAATTATTAATCAAATAAAGATTACATTTGATAAACTGATCCGAAGCTGTTCTGCCAGAGTTTTGAGACCAGAAGATATAATTACTTATAGCATTATGCGTGAGCACAGGTTTTTTATCTTATTTTCCACTACTAATCACTATCACTACTGATATTTAAGCAAGCGAAACAGCGGAAATTTGTGTGTCCAAAATACCTACATATTTTTTAAATTTGAATTGTACCTACCATTGGGGTGTTATCTTAGATTTATCTCAAAAGCATAAGCGATGGTATCAATTGCAATGACATGTTATCTAGCATAGTTTTGTAATGCAACAGTAAAAAATGCCTGGGGGAGTAGAACCCAGAAATCTAAAACACCTTAGGAATCCCACCATCAGCCCACGGCTGCATAAATTGTACTCGGAGACATAAATCTTTTACCCAAGCCGCTGGTGAAAAACAAAAATTATTAATAAACCTTCTGTAAATTTATCAAGCAGCTTATTTTTTGCTTTTTTTTGTAATAAATATATATTTGTGATAAATAATACCTAATGGTTTAAGCGAAGGATACGCCTTAGCACTCCACATATTGGGAACAGCGTTTTTAGCCAAACTTCCGGACATACTTTCTAGGGCTTCCGACATAACAACCAAAACTTTAAGCACCTTTTGTAGGTCACTAGTGGAAAGAAAATATTAGTAAAAAATAAACTGTTAATTGCGATTTGATTTATACACTTACTGAAGAGAACTGCTAATAACGGCCAAAAGCTTATTATATCGTATGACTACTTGAATGAGTACTGCATTTAGAGACTCTTTATAAGAAACAGGGTAACTGTTAGGGAAAAAAATACATAATATTAAATGCATTTATATATTACATGCATTCATTTAAGTATATAGGGGAATTACGTTACAGTGATGTATTTAACGTCAAGCATAGGAGGTAATACACTAAGAATGTCTTTTGCAGCATTTTCTGTCACCTCTTCAGCTGTGAGATCTCCTTCGCCACTAACTTCCTTTGATTGGAGATTACTCAAAGTGTCTGCAATAAAAGATACAAAATTCACATCAAGAACTTTGTATGAAAATAATTTATCTACTTCAACAAGGGGCTTTAATATATTGCTTACACAGAACAAACGCAAATGTAATAATGTTCATCTAGGAGTTATAGCCAGTTAATTTTTATAATTATATAGAAAATAGCCTATCTATTAGTAATTTTCATATTTAAAATGACATATGACTTACTTATACAGGAGCTGGTACAGACATAGCGTAACTAATAATGGCATTAGCGTGCAATCCGAATAACAAAGGGTCATCGTTCAGTGGTAAGGTGCGTATATAACGAGTGTAGTCATCAATCGTGGATGAATGTTGTTGCTGTTAAAACAATAATTAGTATAATTTCAAACAAATTATAAAATATATTACGATGTAGTAGTATGAAGATAACCTATTAATTGTTGAAATTAATGATATTAATAATGCGTTTTGATAAATTTTAGAGTACAAAATACCTTCGTCATAATACAACATAAGGAATTTATATTCCTGTTTATAAGCACCACTCTTATCGAATATCCATCTATCGTTGAGTACAGCAGTTGTGTAGTAATCAGCCAACAAACACAATAAACACCGACGATCCCAATCATCAGTGACTCGTCCACCATAGGTAATATGACCCGCTGTATACGTTGACATCTGAACAAAATGATTTAAAATACCAATTAAAAGTATGTAAACATTAAAATGTATCCTATCTATTATAATAATATTCCAATTAAATCTTGTCCATAATGCAAGCATTGTTCAAGTTATTGCTTTCGTGAACCCTGTTTCAATTAGAGACTTAGTAACGAACCTCAACGTCAGTCTATTGTTCTCCCAGAATATCATACGACCCAAGAATACAAATAATAGCAGTTACATAGTAATCTACTACTTATTTTAACAAACCCATTGGTTCTTTCATGTTAACTAATTAATAAAAAGCAGGCTTTTACAAATTAAAGGCATTAATTTACCGTAAAATTAATTAACAAACCCGCAATGGAACTTCATGTTATTCATTCAGACACATGTGAAGCTGAAAAATATAAATACGAAGATCACCGTCTGTGAATTCGTATGGTATATTATAACCACGAGGCCCAAACTTCCGTCTTTCTAGAACTACACCATGGAATAGGCATAGTGAAAATAGGAGCCACTGGAAATTACAAAAGTTTTGTTACGTATAATTCAACAGTCCTTAAACCTGAAGAAATAAAATAAAATAGCTTCTTCATAAAGTCAACTGAGAAAATAACATGTCTTTGTTTCGAAGTCATATAACAAATTTAATAAACAGATACATTTTATACTTGTTTTTCTTAATATTAAACTTGTGTATCGTATGGTTATAATTAACTTTATGTACGAATAATATTTAAAATACCGTTCTGTAATAGCGCCACAGGAAAGAAGGGTGAAGGTGTTGATGTGAGTCACAACCGAAAGTCCTTATGAACTACTTCTGGGACTATTTGCTCACATTTAACTCCAAGACTGGCATCCATGATGGAGACAAATGGCAATTCTGAAATTTACATTTAAAAATATATATATCGTGAGGTCAGAAGTCACACTAAAAAGGTATCTACACATATGTAGGTTCAAGTTAACATCTAACGCAATAAATTTCATTAAAATAGATTTTGCTGTCTACTGAATAAAAATACAGCCAATTAGCCTAGACAAAGTTATTATCACATTTTTATTAATACATATATGTACATAAAACAGATATATCATACATATTTGGAATATTTAAGAGTTAATCTAATCTTAAATTCATTTCTTTGAATTGTGATATAGCATTTTCTTCAAATTGTTTTAGATTCATTATGAAAAACACTTAAGCCGTGCTATAAGTTATATTCGAATGATTTAAAAAAAACGAATATACTTTACGATTGAAAGGAAATGTAATACTTTACCTGAAATAATACTCAGTTACCAAAATCACAGCCAACTTTCATCATAGCTTGGGCTAGAGGCCCTTGACCTTGTCCTAATGAAATATTGTCAAATCTTTTGCCCATCTTCATTTTGTCGTCAAATTTCAACAGATCTGAAACATGTTACACTCAATTAATCATGTAAAAAAATCAAACCACAGTAAACGATCCACTATGTAAAGAGAAATTAAAAATATATAAGGACTTATAACAATTAAGTACTTTGTAAAAGTTAGACATAGTTAGTTTTAATTTTGCATAGAATTATTGCAACACTAAAAAACAAATTGAAAAAAATTGAACTTGTTGTGCCATATTATGCATAATCTTATTATGGTTTGATCATTATAAATATATTTACCATTCATGAGTTTGCAAATGAAATTCCCCATACAATTATCCCATGGTAATAGACTTGGGGTCAACCACAGATGTATGAACCGGAGCGAAAGGAAATCCATCAAGGAAATCCAAATCCATCCATCCAACAAATCTGATATAATACCTGTATAAAAAATTACACAAAGGATTAATGTCCCTTATGTATGTACTTTTCTTTACCAATATATTGAATACAATATGGGATAATATTCTCGTGACATAAATATGCTTCATAAGGTACTATACCATTGAACAAAACAAGATTATCAGCTAGAATCTTGGGTACATTCACATCTCGTAATGCTCTTAATACTACTTGTCTCTCATCTCCGTCGGGCATCTGACGTATTAGATTACCGGCCACAAGGATTACTGCTCCTAAAATCGTAACGCTTCTGTTTGGAATAAATAAATATGAACCTTATCCGTAACTTAATAAGGTTTAAAACCAGTATACAATTATATTTGTATCTTTTATTGAATTGATTGAAGTAGCATTCAAATACAAAAATATACACATAACATCATCGCATACTAGATATTTAGTTATAAGTCATGCTAAATAAAAAACTAAACTGTACGCATGCATGAAAAATAACCAATAAATTAAAATTATATTGTTGATTAACATGTACATAAAACGGCTTAGTTATAATTACATAGTTATAATAGTGTGCCAGTTTTTTTTTATTTATATAGAGAGGTAATACACTAATACCGGGAACGGAGAGAGATTATTCAAACTATTTTTAAATATGGCTTGTAAGTGTAAAATTAAATCTTACCTGAGAAGACAATTGTTCAGAGCTCAATCTAAACGTTGTAGTAATTTTTCCTGCCAGAATCTTGGCGTCGTAGAAACCATATGAAAATAAAGAAATTTCTGCTATAGGAGCGTAGTCGGGCACCATCATTGCGATAGGACGGAACAATGCTTTCAGATTATCTGGTAACTCCGTTCTTCCTGTTTAGAAATAGAAATATTATGGCAAATGGTTATAATTTTAATATTACTATGTAGTATGACGCTTCTTTGTCTTAACTATATGTTAATTTTAAATTACCCGCAAAATTTTAAATAAATTTACCCGCGTATCCAGGGTTCATAGTGATAAAAACTGAACAGGAAGCTTTTAAGGGAAGCTCGCAGCCTTCGAAAACAAACTTTTCCTGACGAGCTATTTGCGCTTTTTGTATCGTCACGACCTTTCAAATGAAATTTATGTTTTGATAAAGTGAACGGCAAATAAGGTCGATGGAAAATGAAGTGGGCGAGTGTTATATAAATGAAATGAACTATTTTAAAATGATATAATTGTTTGAATAAAACTAATACTTTGGAATAGTAATTCCAAAAGCGTAGTAACGCGTTTTCTATTAAATTATTTTTTAAAACTACATAGTCCCGAAATTTCGATTACTTTGTAAAGTATGTAGTTTTTAAGAATAATAAAATAACGCTCAGTAATTCAAATATAGTAGTTTCATTTAAATGAATACTGAAATAATTAAAGTATTAGATCTGATTATACTTGTTGAGCGACGACACTGATGTACTATCAATGTCAATTCTTTTAAACTCATCAAAACAAGCCCAGGCACCGGAACTGATATATTTTCATAAAAATTATAAAGTTCAACTACAGTTTAAATGTAGGTATTAGTAAATATGTATATATATTTACTTTGAAAAAGTTTCCCATAGCCATATAATCGAGTTGGTCTGAACAGTTGAATACCACACATTGAACAGCCAGTGCTTTGGCTAAATCCTGAAAGAAACTCCACATAATTAATAGAAGACTAGCGTTAACCATACACACTTATACTTAGCTATTTATAACGGGAACAATATTATTTTTTTGTTCTCATATAAGGAAAAATTTAGAATAAAAGTTACCTTAGTTGTCTCAGTTTTTCCAGTACCAGCAGGCCCTGCCCTGCAGGTGCATTGCAAACTTCAAGGTCAAATAACATCTATCAGTTAGCGGCGTGATTACCAGACGTCCGCTGAAAAAAAAAACACTTATATAAGCATCATCGCTACATTTATATATTACCTCGAGACTGGTTCGCAGCGATGGCATAACCATAGGAAATCGAGATAAAATTATTAACCCTGACACGTAATAAATGGTTGATCTTGACCGTTAAATGTCAAGGGTAGGTAATAATTGAAAAGAAATCTATAGCATAAATGAGTCACCTATTTCCCGAGTACTCGTTTTGATAAGTGAAGATAGAATTCAGTGCGCGAACGTCACACTTATTCTGACTGAACTGACGATAGTACAATGAAGAGTCTAATCTTTCCTCGTCTTGATATATCTCCAGTAATTCACCTTCCTCAAGCGGTATCATTTCTTTTACGATTTGGTAATACCTGAATAGAAATAAATGTATTTTAATTTTTTACAAAGACTCTAATATTAAATCATTTTCTCAGGAACTGTAAATAAAGATGAAGAAATTTTATTTTATCGAATGTGTGTCAAAATTTTATTTGCTACGTGGCCAATTATTCTGAAACTATAATATACTTTTTAAAGGTCTAATTTTGAATAAATTCTTTTGAATTATACTTCTTCAAATTGTCTTAAAGTCCAACTATGTGAAAAGCAATGATATTAATATTTAAAATAGTGGAAAAGCCTTGTGAAGTTCAATTAAATCCATGTCAAACTATAATTCTATATATCTCTTTATAACCCATAAAATCAATATTACCTCAACTGACATATCCATTGGAAGTCGGTAACATTCTTGACACTTTCATCAACGAGTGTCTTTGTAACATCACAAGCATGCGCTTCGATAACTATCAGAGCACATAAAACTTCGCGTTGGAACCTTTAAATAGGGCACGAAGACTATCCAACTATTGAAAAATTTTTGCTTATTACTTCAGTATAAAGTAATATATATGTTATGTGATTATATTTCTTTTTATAGAAAAAATATTGGACAGATCTAAATATTATGTATAATATTTAGATCTCTCCAATACGTTACCTGTTTGAGTATCTCTTCAAAGAATTCATCCATTCGGTATTCTGAGACAGCTTGTTCAACTCCCGCCGTCCAAGCTGTTTGTGATCCCGCAATCACAACTTGCCCTGACCGTCGCAGTACCCACTGATCACGAGGTAACTCCCATAGTTCAACCATTGAATCCACCAAGGTCAGACGGACTAAGAATAAAATACAATCGTTTCATTAATCATCATACATACCTAATATGCCAGATAGTTTATTCAGTTCAATATTTATGTCTGTTTCTATATTTCTTTGTTACATTCTATTGTTTATACGTGATAATTTTAAGCTAAAAAGTTAATTGGAATTCTCTTAGTAGTGAATATGACTGCTGTACATTAACCTATTTTACTTTCCGTACAAGTGATAATCTTTTGCATAAATTTATAAAATCTGAATGGAAAAAATTCAAAGATTTAATGGGTGATTTATTTTTAACCTTTAGATAAATTCCAAAAGGGTCGGTAGAACTATTTGTCTGTCTATTAAATTAAATAATATATTAACCCATATGAAATAGACACTATAAAGATATAACAAATCAATCTGGCCTCACTCGTATGTCTCATAGTGTCTTCTAGTAGAAGTACCCACTGTTCGACAATTGCAGTAGGGTAAAATTTGTACTTCAACTCCACGATTTCACCTTTACTTCAATCCATTTGAGTTATCTTTAGATCTGGTTCAAATATTACCTGACGATATTATAATAAATAAAAAATCATAAATATTGAATGTAAAATATTGTAATGTATTAGAACCACTTATTTCTGTTGACAATCATACTATACATTATTATAATTTATTTATTGATGTACCAAAAGCAGAAATAGGTACATTTTTAAAATAGAAAGGTAGTGTGTAGTTGATACAATAAAAAGGGAGAAGAAAAAAAAAAAGATATACGTATAAAAAATAATACAAACAAAATTATAACAATAGAAAATTTAGATATTCTACATGCGTAGATATATACATAAATATATACAAATTATATAATAATTAAACACTACATACCAGAAGGTAGATATAATTAAGTACCTTAGCAATATGCTCGAAGCATTTTCTAAGATGGGGTTGCACTGCTCTTGGGTTGCAAGATTGGGATAATATTTCTAACAATTCATCATCGCTTAGGAAGAAGAATTTCGGGAACCGAACTCGTTTAAGTTCCATATATTCATTCAGACCTCGTGATACAAAAGCCAGTAAATGATGAGCTTCAACCAGGCTGTCTAGAAGACGACTATCCGGACATATAATCATTATCTATGAACAAAATAAATATATTAAGAGTAGTTATAAACCTAAGGCTACATTTACACATATGTACTTATTTTAAGCAACACCTGAACACACATGACTTTTAACTGAATTGAATAATATTAACATGAAATCGTTTGAAAGTTTGCCAAATACAGTTAGGAAAATAAACCTTTGGACATGCTGCTGCCGATGACATAATTCGTCTCCATATTCTCTCCATAATGTCATACTTTTTAGCTTCAAGCTGTAATTGTCGCGATATATCTTTAGATGTAAATATTGGTTCTAAATACATCCACTCTTTATAAATAATACCGATTAGACTCCACAGTAAATTCAATATAGTATATATATATATATATAAAGAAATACTTTAAAAAACATACTTTTGACATTCAATCCATTCGTCAACAACTTTTTGTGTAAGCCGAAGCTTATCATCCCATTCCTGTATTCGTAGCTCGACAGCTGCTTTGAAAGGACTGAATCCTAATTGTTGTGTAGTTAAAAGATGTTCATCCAATAATTGGAGAGTTTCGTCAGCAATCTTCATTATAAATGTGCCTGTAAATTAGATTATAAACGCTTGATAACTATTTAAATAAAACGTAACTTTATTAATTCTCAAACTTGCTCCTTATACACTACTGCTTTGACATGATGTAGGACAAGTGCATTACTTAGCCACTATGCAGCTTCTCATTGTTTTAATTGTGAACTAGGTAGTAATTCAAAATGAATCCTATAATGATGCCAGTTAAAGTAATGTAATCTCTTACAAGTACTATAAAATACTACAATACCAATATTATGACCAGTCATATAAGTACTAATAAAGAAGCCAAACTTTTGGTGGTATTCGTATGCCCTATTCATCAAATAAGTTTTAATTAATAATTGTAACCAACCATATAACTGGCCTCTTCGTAGCACCATTTACACTAATTTATTTTAAATTTGTACAGTGTAAAGATTTTATTAAATAACATATCTTATCTCCACGTTTCCACACTGCACAATTGAAACTTTAAAACAATTTGAACTATGTACAATGTTGCGTCCTCTTTCAAATATAGTTCGGTATTGATGATATTTTAATGGAAACTGTTGAGTTCAATGTTATGCAATACATTACATTTTATTTATGTTAATACAATTCGGATATTATACATTAAAATTTGTTTGTAGTGTGTATTTTAAATTGTATTTTAAAGTCCTTTTGCACCATACATTTTTTAAGACATTGAGCATTTTTTACTATAAAGATATTTTTTATTGCATAATTACGCAATTCAACAGGACTATAGTAATGGTCACGTCTTTTCTATTTTTATGTGCGAACTTTAGGCGCTAAAACCCCATTTAGGCCGAATTATTAAACCGAATCTATATTTTTGTCTACTTTAACAGCAGTTTTATCATGTATTGCTAATTATTTTTAGAACGAAGTTTATGAACAGTTTTTTTGATAATAGGATAGATGACTTATATTAAATTAAGAAATATGACAATCATTTGATGAACAAGGAGAAGTCTATCAATAAAGAATATATATCGAAATTGTGTTAAAAGTATAATAAAAAATTAAATCATACCATGTCAATCTTCATTCGAAGTTTGTCAAAGAGCTTAACGCAGCGGCGACAGTGTTTTACAAAACTTTTTCACTGAAAGTATGTATAGTCAATGTATCGTCCACATCCAATCACACATACACATTGTTACTAATGTCTTATTTCACAATTTATATTTCTGTTTACAAATGAACATCGATTACACTTTATTAATACAGTCTTTAAAAAAGCGAACTGACTTAAAATGCATTAGTTAGTCTATATATTATATAGTTCTGTTTTTATCCTATCACAAATAAATTACATCTACCCTCACAATATTTGCTAATGAAAATTATCCATATAACTATTTTCATGCAAAATGTTTAATAAATTTTAACATTTCCATTAAGCAATTTTTGAACCATTTAACATTAATAAGTCACTCAAAATAAATTCTAAAAAAATATTTAATATACTTAATAATAATTAATTACTTTATGAGAGCTGGTAACATTTCATGACGATTCTACCTTATGTTATCTTCTCTGAATTAATGTCACACTTAAACAGAACTTTCTTAAAAATCAACAGAAAAAATCTACTGAGTCTATTACTTATTTTAGAAATATACGAAAGTTTTACAAGCTTTAGATCTTTGTTTTAGAAACAATGATTAATTATTATGAACATATTAACTATTAGCAACAAAATAAAAACGAAATTATGGTACATGTAATAAATAACAGAGAGATACAGAAATGCCTCTCTGTGAAATAAAAAGAGGAGTAGGAGGAGATGTTTAACTGGATAATAGTAAAATAGATCTAAGTTATAAATCAAGAAAGCAAATTGCTTTCCAAAGTCCAATGAAAGAAGTTAATTTGTTATATTAAAAATATACACAGTATGTATTGTTTTAAGTCCAATCGATAAGTGTAAATTTTAATGTTGTACTGTTGAATTGTTTGAATACGAATTAAAATCAGTTTATGTATACAATTTAGGACCTAAATATCATATACTTTGAAAGTAAATTTAATTTAGGTTATTTACATTAAATTTTATAAATAAAAAATTATTATTAAAGTTGTTTGACCTATTATATCATTGTTCTAAGGAAAAATATTAAATTGAATGAGAAAAATTAAAATGAAACTTTCTGAAAAATACATCAATAAAACCGTAAAGAAAAGCTACGTGTATTGATTTTATTGCACATATTTGGAAGTCGAAATTATCTCAAAATTACATCTCTTTGACTTAGACTGTTCTCAAAATATACAATGTAAAAGTAATATGAGAGAAGCAATGTATAATCAAAATTAGGGTTAATATAAAATACGAAAAAACTGTGCATACAGGAACGTATTAAAATATGGACACTCCTTATATGTTATCATTGAATTTTGAAATACATGTTCCAGGAAATATTTTTTGATATGGTGGTGACAAGTTATGCTTTCCAAAGATGTGCGCTTATATGACAAATGAAAGAATTGAAAATAAATTGATCACTGAAATTGTCAAACGTTGTTATATCGATAAATATAGTCTTCTATCTTCTATATATATAAAAATGGATTGCTGTTCCTTAGTCTCGCTAAAACTCGAGAACAGCTGAACGGATTTATCTTATCTTAGTCTTGAAATGTTCGTGGAGGTTCAGGGAAGGTATAAAAGCTGAAAAAAATTGATTCATTACTGGGAAAACCATAAAAACAGCCCTTTTCTATTTCCCATACAAACGTTTTTTTTTGACATTAGATTTGACAACTATGTAATATGTCAATCATTTTGTCGCACTTCAAAACACGGAGATTTATGGCTTACAGGTAAACTCCAAAAATATAAATAAAAAACGTAATAGATATTTCTTGATTATAGGGCGATAAGAAGTTCGCCAGGTCTTCTAGTTGGATATAAAATGTCACTTGGGAAAAGGGAATAACAAATTAAAAAGTGAACTGTCAAAAATACTCTGTACTTTGATATTTAAAAAATGATTTCGAAGTGCTCAACAAAAGTCAATCCAGGAATAGGTTATTCTATCGACATTTAATCTAAATAAAAGTATAATAATAAAATGTGACGTTTATCAAAATAATGAATATTATATCAATTCTGAATCGGTTTTATTAATTTCTTCCAAAAAAAAGACGCTAAATGTCAATTAAGACCTGTCTTTTGTAACAAATGTATGACACCTCGGAAAAAAAAAAACTAATTCATCTGGTTAATGTCAAATTTATATCATTAAATTTAATAATCGATTTATGATATGTTTCGGGGCATGATTCTAGGAAATAAATCAACTATTTTGATGATATAGAAATTTAGACAGAGAATAAATAACGTGGAGTTCATTAATTGTACAATTGCTAATAATGTTTTAATCAATCACCACAGTTGCGAGCGGATCTCAATTTGGGGCAGCAGGTTGTACACAAACAACCACTTTACTTCGTACCTAAAAGCACTAATTTAAACTAATCTAGTAAATTGGTTAGTATAGTATTAATTATGTTTTTGATTTTGATAATACATACGTATATGTATTTTTTGTATGATAATGGTAATTTATATAATTTCTTATTGTTAAAATGAAATATAAATTAATCAATTCAAAAACGAGAAAGTTCGATTTAATTAAAATTTTCAATAAAAGGTTTGGAAGGATCGTATAAAATTAGTTCTTATAATATATGTGAACGTAACATTGGATTACCTTGTATGTAGATGACATTTTGGATAGACATACATAGTTAGTCTGTTAAAATTTGAAAACTAACAAAGCTAAATAATACTACATGATATTCTATGAAATAAAAGCATAGGTTTTAAAAATTCTTATAAATTTAGAGTAATATAACATTAACAAAATATAGTACACAGTACTGAAGCTCTAACATGCTGTGATCATTCACCAAATATAGCAATATATATTGCCAATATTAGAGTACTTGTCATTGTAAATAAAAACGACTTCAGATATTATAGTAATCGAATAGTTTTCTAACTCAAATTTAAAGTAGGTTCTGCGAACATGTGCAACAATAACACAATATATTAGAGCGCTATATGGTTTTATTTTATTGATTGAGATTCTTTTTATTTATCTTCTTGTCATCTTCAAGATCATTGTTAATAGTATATCTCTGTAACCTTATTTCAAGTGTGTGTCATAACTCTACAGCACCTATTTTATTCATAGACCTACATTGATACTGTGTTGATACTTCTTTAATATATAAATTATGAGACAGGATGAAGTAAAAACAAAGAAGCAAGCTGTCAAAAGGTGTCCTGTTGCTCCATGACAGAGCGCTTGTTCATACCGCTGGTGTTCAGAAGGGAGCAGTTCGTCAATGTTCCTTCACAGAAGAGAAACATCCACCTTGCAGTCCAGACACGACCCTATCCATCTATAATTTATTTCTAAATGTAAAGTGGGATTTGTGAGGAAGAAAGTTTTTAAGCGATGAGAAGTTACAGGCAGCCGACCTCGATCATATTGATCACGGGCAGACGATATGATCTCGGAAACGTCCGGAGTATGTAGTTTTAAAATAATAAAATACGCGTATTATAATCCTAAAAATATTAGTTTCATTTAAATGTATACTCGCGAAAGTCTTAGATCTATTTAAAAGTTTAGAGATATATATTCACAGATGTCAGAAATGTGTTAGGCTTCATTATGATTATATTGAAATAAAAATTTATAGGTCAATTCTTTGTGGGACCGCCTAGAAGTAATCTTTGGAAACAATCATAAAACACTTCTTTTTTGTATCAATTATCCGTTTTTTATCACCAAGCATCAGATGAGTACTTTTTTTACAGAACAAGTAAAACTATTTTCAACTAATATATTTATTAAAGAAACTTTGATCTCCACTCTCGAACTGGCTTGAAATAAACTTGAACAAACTAAAAATACTTTATTATTTTTATATCCTGAGAATGAAAATGTGTAAACGTGAGAATATGATTACTTCAGCATATTTAAAAGTCGTTGAAAAAAACCAAAAAAATACTCACTTATTTTTCTTGAAAGAAAAGAAATACCATTAAGGTTTTAAATATGCAAGACAAAAATGCCTTCGACTTTTTACCCTTATGAGGCCTTCGTGTCAGAATAAAAAAAATACAAAAGTGAGAGTTTCGACTTGATATAATTTATTGAGAACTTAATAAATCAACCCCAACCTATTTCTCTAACAAGTAAAATGGTTTTATAATAAATTGTTATTGATATTTACTAAGTATATAAAAACAGAAGTATCCAAAAAACTGAAGTCTAATTTGAATGCTCACAAAATTTAATTCATTAATTTTTATTATATCAGATATTATTTATATTGTAATATTGTCACACTTCGATATTTTGTTTTAAAAACAGTTTTCAAATATTTGACCACTACAGTAACCAATAACTATACTTAAGATATTTTAATAGTTCAAATAAGATTCTGAAAAAATAATATGAATTAAAAGGAAGGGAATTCGGAGCTAATTAAAACTTAAACCAAATAAGATTCATAAAATTCATTACATAGATAACATAATTTAATTACCTTATCTAAGTAATTTTTTTAAATAGTTTATATAGCATATACCTAAGAGTTAAAAGATTTCATAATTTCCCTTGATACTAATATAATACTGCTATGAAGATAAATTAAAGCCTAAACCCATTTATATACATACGTTAAAGGTTATACGTAGTTAAGGAAATGACAAGAGATATAGTAATATATTTTCTCATACTTATTATCTTACATGTTACTAATATTGCCTACGGGTGATTAATAAACAAATGGCATACAAAAATATATGAGTGTTTCGATGGATCCATCAATTATTCTATTAAATTATTATCTACTAGTAAACCTGGCGAACTCCGTTTCTCCACCAGAAGGCTTTTATATAACATTTCGTTTGATGATTAAAAGATGAAGAATTTTTTGTTTTATATTTGAAAAGGAAAATTTTTATTTCATTTCACAACAGTAATGAATTCATTTCGATTACAAAAATGAAGTGTTATTTAGTTGAACTTTTCTAAGTAAATGAAAGTGAATCCAAAGTAGATACCGAATCGAAGCGTTATACGTGTCCGCAAATTATTCGTTTCATTGAAGTGCTCCTTTGTAAACCACATTTTTTGTTTTTTGGTCTAACTTTAACACAAATAAAGCGGATGGTTTCCAAACTCGTGAACACGCAAAATATAACGCCCATGTGAAAAACAATGATTTTCTAAATTTAGCCCGCAAGTACTAAATGGTTTTAAGAGTTCAAACTACAAACACATTACCTAAATATTTATATTTTTATATAGTAGATTTCTTACAAATATCTAATTGTCACCCATACGTCATTACATATCTGTCATTATACGTCAATTGCATAGCTGTCAATTGTGTTATTCCACGTTTTATAGTGACTGACGTTTCATGTCAAGTCCCACGGGAATGCTGTCGAACGGGATAAAAAGTATCCTATTGCAATTTCCTGGTTCTAAACTACCTCCCTGCCAATTTTCAGCTGAATCGGTTCAGCCGTTCTTGGGTTATAAGTGAAGTCACTAACACGACTTTCTTTTATCTATACTAATATTATAAAGCTGAAGAGTTTGTTTGTTTGTTTGTTTGAAAGCGCTAATCTCCGAAACTACTGGTTCGAATTGAATAATTCTTTTTGTGTTGGATAGTCCAGTTATCGAGGAAGGCTGTGAGCTATATAACATCACGCTACGACCAATAGGAGCAAAGATATCGTGGTAAATGTGTAAAAAACGGGAGATATTATTTCATCTTTGAAGCCTTACGTTGCGTGCGCCGTGAAAACGGGTCAAGATACACAAAAAATATGTATTAAAGAATAATAGCTCTTTTAATGATCTAAAAAACAGTCCGCGACAGTATATGTCTATCTTTTAAGATTAACTCACAAAAACCGTTTTTATGGTACCTAATTTGGTCGAAATAATTTGTTTAAGTTGTATCAACATAATAATATTAATCTTTATTCAAATAAACAAATAAATATGTTGTTGGTTAAGAGTACTTCATTGTGAATTTAAAAAAAAACATAGGTTTTATCCTGAAAATTCTACGGAAACTCGATCATTCCGAAAACCCCGCAAGAACGGGAACTATGTGGGAAGAACCAAAAATCTGCCGGAAGTTACTACTCCACGCGGACGGAGTCGCGGCAAAAGCTAGTATATATATATAAGATTTATATAATTGAGTATTCGTAATATTAGTGTAGAAAATAAGTCATTCAATACAGATACAACATTTAGCTGTTAGTAGATTAATACATAAAAATAATACAAAATTATAACAAGTAAATATTATATAAAGTAGATTTTTTTTTATAGTTTATCAAGTTTAAAATATGAAAATATTAAAAAGTTACTAATAAACCATAAAGTAATAAATAAAGTTAAGTAGGTCGAAATTTTTAGATATTAAGGTTTAAAAATATTTTTATTCAGCATCTGTTATATAAAATTATGATTAAAAATTAGATTTATGTAACAAGGGAAGTGATAATGAATTTATACAAATAATTATAACAAAAGAAGTGCGCGTCGTCAGCCTCATCCTCACAGCTGATAGTCCTAGGTGTTGTAAAAATATTAAAATATTCTCTAACGAGTTTTATGTAGCCGCCTAGTAAATAAAAAAGTGCAAATGCTTAATAATAACGAAAAATTTAAAAACACATAGGACGAAGTTAAATTCAAATTGTTTATAGGCAAACACTATATATGTAAATCAGTTATTCAAAAAGAAAAAGTTGAAGCGATGTTGAGGTGTTCCTAACGATGATATTAATGATATATTTGTTAGATTTTGTGAAGAGTCAGTCAATATTATTTTATACAAAGTTTCAAATTCACAAACAACAACAACGCAAGAACAATTTAAAACGGTAATTTTATATGACGCCTCATACTGACTAAAACATTTTTTACTCTCCAAATTCATAATAATGATAAAGTCCCATAAAAATTATTATATTTTTAACTATAATTTATCTTTTTTAGTAAAACCTTTGTAAGATCCAAAAATATTAATACAATATTGGTAATCAAGGAAGGATACAGCAAAATGGTTGAACTATCAGGCTTCCCATAATCTGTTAAGAAACGGTATATCAATAACCTCAACTTGGTTAAAGATTTACCATTAGTATACAAATTAAATTTCGTTCAGAAGCTTCCTAAGAGAATATCTAGAACACAGAACATACTTCAACAGGAGAAAATTAAAACGATTTGTACTTGTATGTATATAATATTTACTTAAAAGCATATAGAAGGATTGTTTAATGGCTCAAAAATTACATCACTGAAAAAATCAAAGCACAACTAAACAAATACAAAGTCATAAATAATAAATAAAGGAAATGTATCGTGTACTTACAAAAATCTATGATATCATTACACAACATCATAGTCATATTATGTTTCGTAACATACATTCATGATATAAATGTTATAAGGCCTTTTATATAATGCATGGATGATTTAAGAGGGTTGATAGAACGGTAGAAATATTAAATGGAAAATATGGACTGATATAAATAAAACAGTCTTAACGTTTCAGTCGCTTGTTAAATTAAAAGCCAATAATCCAATATGTAAGGTTTGATCTAAAATAATATGTAAGGCTAGGGAGGAGCTGTATGAAAGATATTGTTGGTTTGTGTAGCTTGATGTGAAAAAATGCAGAGGAGAGGAGAGGAGAGGAAAAATATTTTCATAAACATATTTAGTTCCAAGTTGATTACAGTTATAAATAAATATTAGTTTATAAAAACCAAAAAAGAAGACGCTTGTAACTAATGTTTAGTTTATATTTTTTAGTACGATTTATCAATTAGTTTTTTGTGGACATAAGCAAATCGCACACTAGCTCTGTCCCTTTCAATGTCATAGAGGATCTATAAAAAGAATATATTTATCGTTGCGGCCCTAACTTTAGGATAATGGGAAATTGTTAACGAATTATTTCATTGTCATTGGTCCTTGAGATATATGCAAAGTTTCAAGTTAATCAGATGTTAGAACATATATGTAAGAAATGTTTAGAACACCTGGCAAACTTTTAGACCATATGTGTAAGAAATGCTTAGAACACCTGGCAAACTTTTAGACCATATGTGTAAGAAATGCTTAGAACACCTGGCAAACTTTTAGACCATATGTGTAAGAAATGCTTAGAACACCTGGCAAACTTTTAGACCATATGTGTAAGAAATGCTTAGAACACCTGGCAAACTTTTAGACCATATGCGTAAGAAATGCTTAGAACACCTAGCAAACTTTTAGACCATATGGGTAAGAAATGCTTAGAACACCTGGCAAACTTTTAGACCATATGTGTAAGAAATGCTTAGAACACCTGGCAAACTTTTAGACCATATGCGTAAGAAATGCTTAGAACACCTAGCAAACTTTTAGACCATATGCGTAAGAAATGCTTAGAACACCTGGCAAACTTTTAGACCATATGCGTAAGAAATGCTTAGAACACCTAGCAAACTTTTAGACCATATGCGTAAGAAATGCTTAGAACACCTGGCAAACTTTTAGACCATATGCGTAAGAAATGCTTAGAACACCTAGCAAACTTTTAGACCATATGCGTAAGAAATGCTTAGAACACCTGGCAAACTTTTAGACCATATGCGTAAGAAATGCTTAGAACACCTAGCAAACTTTTAGACCATATGCGTAAGAAATGCTTAGAACACCTGGCAAACTTTTAGACCATATGCGTAAGAAATGCTTAGAACACCTAGCAAACTTTTAGACCATATGTGTAAGAAATGCTTAGAACACCTGGCAAACTTTTAGACCATATGTGTAAGAAATGCTTAGAACACCTGGCAAACTTTTAGACCATATGTGTAAGAAATGCTTAGAACACCTGGCAAATTTTTAGACCATATGTGTAAGAAATGCTTAGAACACCTGGCAAATTTTTAGACCATATGCGTAAGAAATGCTTAGAACACCTGTTAGATCCATAAACAGTGAAGGCGCCGTATAGTCTCTCGGGCGCACGCGCGGCCATTCATAGCAAGCGCCGGGCCGCCGGAGTTATTATTATTATTTTTTCGATTAGCGATTTTGCAACTTTAAAAATTAGGTATATCGATAAATATTCTATCGATATTTTCAATATTGCTATAAATAGTTATGCTTTTCACATTAAAATAATTTCATTCAAAATAACTTTTATTAATAATAATAATTATTGATCATTATTATAATTTGGAACTTTTTCAGGTAAATTAATTATTTTGTATTATTAGGATAAATCGTTAATCTACTTCTGTTAAAAATGGTTTTTTACAATCAAAAATAATATTAATGTTTGATATCCCTACTAATATTATAAATGCGAAAGTAACTCTCTGTCTGTCTGTCTGTCTGTCTGTCTGTCTGTCTGTCTGTCTGTCTGCTACGCTTTCACGCCTAAACCACTGAACTGATTTTAATGAAATTCGGTACAGAGATAGAGTTGACCTTGAGAAAGAACATAGGATAGTTTTTATCCCAGACTTTTGAAAGGTTCTCTTGGAAACGCGATATAACCGAACTCCACGCGGCGAAGCTGCGGGCGGAAAGCTAGTATCAAAATAAGTATCGAAATAATATGAATATGAAATATTTATTTATTGTTATGATTTTTTAAATATCGATGTTTTTTATTCGAGCCTATGCCGCCCTTTTAATAATTTTTTTTATTAGTTAGTTCCTCGTGGAAATTTGTTCCGAGTGGATTACTTTTTGGTTGCGGTTTTATAAAATTGTGTTTTTTTATAAAATGTACTCCAACCAGGAATATTTCAATGTGTTAATGTGTCTAGGGAAAAGTGATTGCAATTATGCAGAATCGCATAGATTTTATGACGAACTGTTTGCTTCTCCAAGAAACATACCATTACCGTCACTTAAGGCATTTCAGCGTCTTCATATACGCATGTACAATTTCTTAAATGTCGATGGCCGTGAACAACAACGTGCTAATGCGGGAAGGCCGGGGGTTAAGAATGCCTATCTAGAGGAACACATATTAGATATTTTTCGCCAGGACCCTACGCAAAGCACGCGCTCGGTGGGACATCAACTCGGTGTCAACCATACGCGTGTATGGAAAGTTTTAAAGGAAAATGGCCCGCACCCGTACCATTATCGTCGAGTACAGTCATTAATTCCTACCGACTTCGAGCCTAGAATGGCATTCTGCAGATGGATTTTAAACGAAAACGATGAAGACAGTGAATTCTCGAGCCGTATTCCTTTTAGTTAACTAAGTGTTATTTTAAATTGATTCGTAACATACAGTGGCGGTGTAAGGCGTGGGCGACGTGGGCCACCGCCTACGGCCTCGCGGTACAAGGGGCCTCGCGCCTCAAAAAATTTTTAAAGCGAGAAAAAAATATATAAATAAATCAATTTTGTTGATAATGATATTTTCTTAGACTGGCAAAATTTGCCGCCTACCAGAGTGCGGGGTATCAGTGGTTTTATCCCTGGCGTTACGCGCATACCAAAAAAACGTATGTACATATATAATTGTGTTATATATATTGTTTATTTTTATGACTGTACTTACCAATTTTAATAAGAATAGTGTGGTCAATGTTTTAATAATATTTAGCGAATAAATAGATGGTGTTTAAGTATATGTATTGATTGCCCCGAAAACAGTGACGTTTTTAATTGTTTTTGTTTTCTTTGTGATTTGTAATACACCGGTACCTGTACTCGTCTATTTTACGTAAAGTAACAAATATTTAATTGGTAATAAGTATGTAACGCAATAATTACTCGTATATAAAATACGCTTTATAATGTCTTTTGAAGGAAACCAAAGCTTTAAGGGTGATTAAACAATGTTATACCAGTGGGTACAAACATATGGTTACTCTACATATAATAATCATTTAATGTATAATTTTATTATTTTTATTGAAGAGTTTGTAAATGTAGGGGAGAGTCGGATATATCGTACCACTTTTCACTTTAACTCAAATATTTCGACTATAACACGTCTTATAATAATTAATACATATGTAAAATAAAGTTTCATATTTTAGCTTCCTAAGAAGAAGAGAACAGATCCTTGCGATTATTCTAACATTGTTAAAACTGCTTTTTTATAGAGGCTTGCCATCGGTACGATTTAGCCGACTAGTCGTTTTAATTTTAAATCGTACCATGGGTGTTTAAGTCGTACCACTGAATGAAAGACATTCAAATTCTCAATCAAATTATTTATTTTTAAATGTTAGGTAAGTAATAAAACAACATTATTTATATCTTTTAGGTATTAGAAACAGGTTACATACAGGAACTATAAGCTTTCTCAGTAAAATAACATGATTATACTATAATAATGAGATCAATCAACATAACTAATAAAAATAAGACAAAAAAAAAACAGTAAACTATAATAATAAAGTAACTGTTAACAAGAATGTTATTTGTAATATAATTATTGTGCATATTTCTTAATGCAAACAATCATGACAAATGTCTGGATTCGAAGTACACGTCTCATGTAGCCACCGTTTACAGCGAACGCATTAAATCCAATCAACTTTTGGACCCTTCTTATCGTAGTAAGAACAATTGCACTTTCGACATATATTTTCAAGATAATCATCGCTGTCATCATCATCATCTAGTTCTACAACAAGTGTCTCTCCTGAATCATCGCTACTGGTGATGGAATGAGATCGTTTCCTCTTATAACTTTTGTTTTTGGCCTTGGGTAGTACTTACTATACGTACTTGCGGTAGTACTATAGGTACTTGCGGTGGGTAGTCGGGTAAATCGTACCAGTACAATTTAACCAACTGCAAGTGGTACGATTTAACCAACTAAGGCATTTCTAAAACAAAAGCAAATATCCGGCATAAACTCAAAACTTAGACACGCAACAAAAACCCCCAATAAACTAGTATACAATTATGGAATAATAAAAAAAAAACTGAATAATTATAGCTTACCTTGATTATGAATTATCTCCTTACGAATGTACGACAATATTTATATTAATTCCTACAAAAAATGTTTTTCTTTAATTACTTGCACAGTTGTTAACTCACGTCGATTTAAACTAGTGGGTGAAGAGGGATGATTCGGGGCCACGATTTGGCGTTGTCAGTGTAGAGAAAAATATTCATTAAATGGGAAATTTAGAAGTGGTACGATTTAAATGCTAGTACTATATAACCAACTCTCCCCTAAGTTGTTTGATTGTGTTCCATTTTCGATACTGATAACGCAGTTAAGGGGGTTGACACAATTTTTCATACACACTGTATATTATGTCATAGTTATTTTAATGTTATTTAATTAAAGGACATATTATAATTATAAAAAAAAATACAAATTTAATATTATTCATTTCATAATGCTGTATGATACATTCTGGACAACTTCTTATAACTTGTTATACGAATGTACTAATTTATTTATAGAGAATTTGTTCGAGTTTAGTTTCCAAAGTTTATATTTTTAAACCCCTGCTGCTTTAAATTAAACATGTTTTGTATAATCAACGCTTTACAGTTTCAAGAAGTGCAGCAGTAATGTATTTGTTCTACCAAATAATTTGACCACATAGAATAAAGTTAGTGTTGCATTTTATTCCAGTTCCTATTTATGTTTTTTTGTCATTTTGTTTCTACTATTTACAATGTTTATATATGGAAATTAAGGCCAATGTCTCAATTCGATATTTAAAAAAAATGCTTTTTACAGTTAAAATTAATACTTTATCCGTTTTTGAAATGTACAAATAAAAGTATATACCTAGCAAATCATGCCCGTTTTCAAAGGCCTCATTTTAATAATGAAAAAAATATTCAATTTGTTTCAAAGAATACGAGTATCCCAAAGTAATGAATGTAGTTAATTACTATTTTATTTGGCTGCGTTTGATAATCAAAAAAATATTTTACTTTTGAAATAATGTATCAGTACCTACCTATGGATTTAATTATTCTAAAATCATTTCTGAATTCTTATCTGAAAAGGAATAATATCTTATCGTATATAGCACGAATTGTAAAATTGTAAACAGAAAATAAAACAACGCTTTTATTTGTTATAATTAATTAAAATTATTTTAAAAGTTTTGTCTTTAATTTAAAAATATATTTACGTTTAGCTTTAAAATTGAATGACAGAAGTATATGTATAGGTATTCACAAATATTACCTCACAATTAAGGTATATGCTTAACAATTTCTGTAAATACTAGTTCAAAGTAATAGCCTCGAGGTTGAAATTGGCAGTAAGCTTAACTGTGAATACAATAACTTGCACAGTGTAGCAAACAGTTTGAAAATACAAATGTTACATAAGGATACATTTAGCCAGAGAGGTATTTACATACGTAGGTATTAAGTGGAGTAAAATACGGCTATTAGGTTTGGTATATATGTATATTAGAATAGCACAATTGTATATCATTCATTTAAATAACAACGATTAGAAGCTTTTTACTCGTAAAATATGCTATTTAATGACGTCAATAAAAATGTTGGAAATCATTAATCGGACAGTAGTGCGCTTTGAATTGTTTCAGTGTTAAAAAAGATTTTTAAATATATTATTTAGTTTTTGTTTTTAGACAGCTACGCCATAAATTATCAAGTAAATTTATATAAATAGTCACGTATAGGTAGGTATATATACAATATATTATGTATGCAAACTAATTTCTTATTATTATGTTATCGAAAAAACCACACCAAAGGTTTCAATATATAATGTTGTGTTAAATAGTCAAGTAAGTCTCAATCCGTACAGCCACATCCACTTGTTTCGTGTACTCCTTTATGTTTTATATATGTATGTATTTAGGTTCGTTCGTAACGTGCTATTATTCGCGTACCGTATTAAAAGCTTATCTCAGTTTCAAAGATTTGACTATACCTACTATAGGTACAGATACTTCTCAGCACCTCTACATTTGTATTTAAACAACCAGTATTTTAAAATACTTTATCTTTAAAATAGTACAATGAAATGATGAATATAGTTTAAAAAAAAATTTCACTCTATTATTTTGGTATAGGTTTTTATAAGTTTGTGTTATCTTTTTTATGACTGAAATGATAATTTAATTTCTTTCAGTAAGGCGATATTTGCTCAAATTTTAATGTTATCGTTAATTTCATTTAACTGGTGCTGATAAAATATTGCGAATTAAAATACTAATAGTACTGACTTTTTATTACATTCACGTCAAAAATAACTTCAATATTTCAAATATTATTTCTATTATAATGAAATCATGTTTTATAATTTGTCTGCTACCTCTTGTACTTGAGAATGTCTTTATTAGATTAAAATATTATAGCAACATACATTTTTGTTGTGATAAAAACAAAAAATATTTTCCGTTTTGTTTGACTGGCATAGTAAAAGTCTTCGTAATAATATTTAAGAAATAAATATTATGACGAACACTTTAAAATACCATTTTCTTGGAAATTCATGGAAATCATATTAATTTTTGATACTTAGGTAAGTGAAAAAATTCTTGAAATAATATTTATATTTCTTTTCTTTATTTTCAAATTATTTGAATTTATTTACTAAGTTTTCAAAGAAAAACGAACACATAATCAATTTATATCAGAAAGCTAAAGTAAAAGAAAAATAAATGTATTTTAAATTGATAAGTAAGATTTGTCTGCATTCTGAAGGTATCAAATTTGTTGCGGCTCTCTAGAAAACTGTTTGAACAAAAATAAATCTTATTACCAACAGTTTAAAGTATAATTTTACACGTACTTCTTTGAGGTGCAGAATTGGACGTTGTATTAAATTGGCTGGAATTTAAGATATGTAAATATATAATCCTGAAAAATCTCACTGACTCAATATATCAGCTTGTTGAGGTTCTATAAATTTATTTTACAAGTTCTTGACACACTCTGCTTTGATGCATTTAAATTGAATTTCAAAATAATATTTGTAGTGCTATATTTATTTAAAAATATGTCCTTCTTTTTATTTTGTTATGGAATGACCCAAAAGAAAAAAAAAATTCAAAATCTTATCATTGAACATTACCTACATATATTATAGGTAGTAGCATGCACACCCCATCATAACTAGTTAGGATATGTTTATTAAAACGTAAGTACCTAATAAGTGGACTGTATAATAAGATACTATACTTTGTTTTACGTTTTAGCAAATATTTGTAATAAAAGGGTCAATTCACGAATTTTACAACACGTTGAGCTACTAGAGCTTACGTTTCCTTTGGAAACCGAAATTCCCAAAGATCGTGCCATGACGTGCAATAAGTACCTACTAGGAGCTCAGTATCCGATTCTTTACTGATTAAACTAGGAAACGGTAGAAGTGGGAGCGGGAGATAAGTCTCTCTTGGCATAAATTGGCAATAATGTAAACAAAACAACTGACCACGATTACTCCGTTCTTACGGACAATGGAATGGCAGTCCTGATAATAATTACATCTCAATGAACCCACCACTGTTTTTAACAATATTTTCACCATTAAACAACAGTGTATACCTATATGTTTATTTTATACAATTATTTTGAGCACGAATCTTTTATATAATATTTGACACAATCATTTTTTACTCATCAAAATTTGCCTTTGAAAATTTTGTATTGTACATAATAATTATACAATGAAGTATGAACTATTTTTCTTAAACTATTAAAATATCTTGTAAGAGTACTCACATCACTTGTGGCAGAGACAAGTGTTTATTAATATCAGCTCATCACATTTGTGTACAGGATTGAAAATTTCTATTGAAATGAACTACATATACTAAAATATAGTTTTAATTTACTCAAGCATATAGAAAACAAAGTAGTGACATTAACTTGTCTGTCTTTTGCTGAAAACATAACGCACCTCAACCTTGATGTATTATTATGTAAGCATTGTGTTTTTTTCTCAATAAAGTTATTATTATTATTATTTTAAAGGATATTATGTGTCTAGAAAGAAATTGCATGTTAGATCCTCACTTTATATGACAGTGGCGTGCACACCATACTTACATGCAAATAAGCACTGCGTACCCTACGCATATAACAACTATACTCCAGACACATTCGATCTGGAATTTAGTAAACAAACCATGAGTCATCATAATTAGGGTTGATACACTCGTAATAAAACATAATTATTATTGAAATTACAACTACATATATTCATTATAACACAATTTCCTGTTTAAATACAAAAATTTTAATTTAATATAGAATACAAAAATGTTATTTAGCCGGTCAATACATAATTTATATGAAAATTAGCTTAAAATAAAAGTTTAAAAATCTTTAATTACCACTATAATATTACTACAAAACTAACAACCCTATATTTTAATACTGAGGTAAAGAAATCGCGGGTTTCTTAAATTTGGAGTGTTTATTAAGCAATTGTCAGATTTAGGAAGGTATATAATAGCGATACAGGCTCTTCGTCATTGGTGGTGTATATTTTGAGTCGTATTATAAAGGTAGTATGACCACAACAGGTTAAGAATGTTATTATTACACACGTTTCATTACACACAGATTTAAAAAAAGACATCTTGTTTTGGCTATCATACATATAGCACTATAATCACTGCTTCAACCACATATATTTACAATTTCTTCTAATATATGTATATCAGATAAAATTTAAGAAATTTTATTGCGATTACAATTTAATTAATTTTAAAAAATATTTTTTTAACGCAAATAAAGTTAAACGAAACGTAACTACGTAATTTTGTTGCATTATACGCCCGCCATAATGTTTGTTTTGTTGTTAGTTAATTAATGTACACTATATTAATAATTAATCTAAGAAAATGTATCCTTCAATTATTTATTAACAAACATTGATTATTATCGTTGATATGCATTTGTTACTTTTTTCAATAAACATATAACATTATGTATGTACTATATATCATATATGTATAAAACTCGCATATTTTCATACATTCGATTATCCGAATGCCTATTTGTTCATATCACGTCGGGGTCACCAGCTTAGTATCGCTACTTTAAGTTTTTAAGCAAACGATAAGACACTTTAGTATACGTTGAAGATACAGGTACATACCTATTATGTAATAGGCCAGCGAGCATACGAGCGACGTGCAGTCCGACCCGGAAGCTGGAGTGTACTAAACAATTATGTAATTAAAATTATTATAGTTGTGAAGCGACGGCTGGCCGGCCGGGCCGCAGGGCCCGCGGGGGACGTCGCCCCGCAATGGGGCGGAGTCTAACGTTGAAATAATTAAATTGATAAAAAATAATTAAAACATACAAATACAAATCACACAACAAAGATCAACACCTATCGACAACGATTAGTTCGCTTAGTCGAGTTTCTACTGTATTTGAAATTAAAACAAATACTTCTTTTTATACATACTCTATTTGTTTACACAATGTCGCCTTGTATTGTGCCGCTTTGGCACTTGTCGGCTCTAACTAAAAGGATACCGCCCCAAATCAAACAATGCCGCGTGCGGGCGTACAGACGCATAACATTTTAGTGTTCCGCATTTCGCTCCTTTGTAGCTTCAATAATAATTAAAAAGATAGATAACCTTATTAATGATTATTAAAAGCTAGATTTAAACATTTGAAATGTTAAGAAAATAAACATTTTCTCGGTAACGTTCTATATAATTTGATTACGCATTTGATTTGATTACACATATATTGTATATAGTTGATTTTTCGTTTTTATTATTTCGATACTTCAATTAAGTTTGATGCTTACTATATTTAATGTATTATTTTTTATTTGCTTATTCAGGCATTTTTGTCGGCAATCAAATAGTGTCAAATATAGTGCGTTCGGTGCGGCGGCGACGATTGTTTGTATGCGCAAAAGAAGACGCCGCACGTGTATCTTGACCTTGTACTTCCGAATAGCCGCAAAAGGAGAATATGGAAACTTTTGGGCCCAAATTGTAATGAGTTCAAAATTGACTTAAAAAATTAGTTTATTTTTTTTTGTGTGAAATACCAAAAATCTACATAAATTCTCAATCTACAAGCGGAGAAATATGCAAATAACTATTTTTATGAAGTAATCGATTAACGATTAATTAAATAAAAAATGATTATTCGATTATTTAACTACAAAATAAAAACTTCACTCCTGGTTTTAAACTTACAGTAACTTCATTTAAACTACACCATATATGTTTACAATTCAATAAAAATAGCTTTTAATAACGTGTATTAATATAATAGTACTATTTAATATTATTTTAAAATATCCTTTTCCATTATCGATTCCATATCGATCGAAATCATTCCGTATATAGTCTAGGGCAACATAAGATTGACACTTAATAATTACCATGCCAGATGCATTGTTATCTGAGTCTCACTTGTTTCGTCATTTCGTTTTTTTTGATAAGTTTCGAGTGCTTTCCCGTTCATTTTACGTTCTCAACGACCACTGCTTTGTTTTTTACGGACTCCGAACCCGCCTACGTTTTACGACCCTTGCTGTCACATTGGACACCGACGATCGCCTGCACGTTTGACTTGGAATTGTTCATTTGGATTATTTCGCCGGCTTGCGGATTGGATATTACTGAAACGATGGATCGCTGTGTGAATTGCGGGATAGCAACTAGTACCTGCAATACATTACGTCGACGACCATTAAACGATGAAATAACTCTATCTGTGATTCGGCAATGGCTTGCACCTCAGTCTGTAAGTAAATATAAACTCTCCTAAGTAAGTAGCTAAAAGTTAAAGCACTTACTTAATGTATTTTAAATCTACCTTGGTAGAATTAAAATACAGCTACAAGACTTGAGCAGGTTATTTACATTTAAAGCAAATAATTTAGTATATCATTGTACTTTATAATGAGAAATTATAAGATATCATTAAGGTAACTGAATACTAAAATGTATGAAATATTTTATTCCATTTGTTAGGTGAGCAGTAGTGACGGTGTTTGTCAAGCATGTTGGGATTTGGCTCAAAGTCCACAGGCTCTTACCCAGGGAAGACTACTAGGACATGGTAACATTTGTCTCCGCTGCGGACGCTCTCTAGCTGCACGAGTCAGTCATGCACTTCATAAGAACACTATTCGTGAATCAAGAATTTATAATGTCATACAAGAATGGATTATTCCTTGTGATGTAAGTAAATAATAATCTCTCGTAATCTGCTCAATTATACTATTAACATACATTCATTCATGACAGTGAAAATTATACAACTCACTACTTATTATTATCAAAAATCTAAGATGTATATGTATAGTATATTTACAACCATTGTCACCATAAAATTGTAAAAACTGTTAGATTACAATACATATTGTGAGATTGTTAACTGTTGATATATTGTGAACTGCTAGTACTTGGGTAAATACTATATATGACTAGTGCTTGCTTATATCTGTTATAATATATTTTATTCAAATTATTAATGATGTGTTTCTGTTGCAGATTGAAGCGACGAGTCGTATATGTCACAAATGTTGGATGGCTGCAGACAGAGCGTCTGTCCAAATGACCGGGGCCCGTCAACATCATTGGGACAAGACAGTCCTCAAATAGTTGAACCACATGAAGAAGATCTTCCTGATGTGTCTCCAAATGCAGGAGTTAGCAGCAACCAAGCAGTACCTTCTATTGTTTTGTCTGAGTACATGAGAGCTATTGAAACTGAAAGAAGGTGCTTCATTGAAGGATGCCGAGGAACAGAAAGATACAGAGTAGCACTTACTACTCGTAAAATGTTATTTAATGAATATAAATATTACATCCCTCAAAATAACCGTCTTTGTGCTCAACATTTGGTTATCGAAGCATGGGATTTACTGGATAGTTTGACATCCAATTATGTTCAGACATTTACTGAGAGACATATTTATGATATGATGTCTCTAAGAGTAAATAAATAGGTAAATTAAAATTAGAAATTAAATTGACCATGCAATTGTAATTATAAATTCATATTAAGTGTTTTACAGATGAAAATTAACAATTCAATAAAATAACAAAGTCAAATCAACAATACTCGTACAATTGAAGTTATACATTAAACTTAACTACATAATTAAAATTAACTATACAATTTTATTATATATCCGATGATTTGTGATACAATGATAAATAGATAGATGATTATTTAAGTCATATATTTTTTATGCTGCAATTTCTTACAAAATTATGTATTATTATTACTATGTATTATGTAAGTTATTTCTTACAAATGACTTATCAGGTATTCTCTTCTAAATAAAATTATTATTTTTCACATAATTTTACGTGTATTGATCTAACTCTTAAAGATAATGCAATATAACCTCACTTTTACTGAACCTCAAATAACTCCGCTATCTGATTGTCAATTCCTATTAAATTTTCAATGAAGAAACTCTTAATTTTGAACTTTTAATTAATACTATTTTCATGTCTTTACATTGTGGGCCCAGAATTGTCAATATTAATAAAGAGGAAAGATTTGTTTGTTTATTTGTTATGAATAGGCTCCGAAACTACTGAACCGATTACAAATTACTAAATACTATTTTTAAAACAAACAATACTATAGATACTTACAGAAAACACATAATTATAAATTAACTAGTTTTTGCCCGCGACTTCGTCCGCGTTAGTTATGTCATTAGTAATATATGTATAGCTGACCGGGCGAACTCTATTCCGTTTTAGAGGCCATTAATAATCAGGTTTCTCCTGTTTCAATCGAACAGAATGATTGACATATTAGTTAGTTGTCAAATCTAATGTCAAAGAAAACGTTTGTATGGGAAATAGAAAAGGGCTGTTTTTAGGGTTTTCCCGGCAATTATTCCAATTTTCTCACCTTTTATACCTTCCCTGAACCTCCACAAACATTTCAAGACTAAGATAAGATAAATCCGTTCAGCCGTTCTCGAGTTTTAGCGAGACTAAGGAACAGCAATCCATTTTTATATATATACTAGAAGACCTGGCGAACTTCGTATCGCCCTATAATCACGAAATATCTATTACGTTTTTTATTTATTTATGTTTTGAAGTGCGACAGAATGATTGACATATTAGTTAGTTGTCAAATCTAATGTCAAAAAAAAAAACCTTTGTATGGGAAATAGAAAAGGGCTTTTTTATGGTTTTCCCAGTAATGAATCAATTTTTTTTCAGCTTTTATACCTTCCCTGAACCTCCACAAACATTTCAAGACTAAGATTAGATAAATCCGTTCAGCAGTTCTCGAGTTTTAGCGAGACTAAGGAACAGCAATCCCTTTTTATATATATAGAAGATATAGATATAGAAGATGAAGTACTCTTAACCAACAACATATTTATTTGTTTATTTGAATAAAGATTAATATTATTATATTGATACAACTTAAACAATTTTTTTCGACCAAATTAGGTACCATAAAAACGGTTTTTGTGAGTTAATCTTAAAACATAGACATATATTGTCGCTAACTGTTTTTTAGATCATTAAAAGAGCTATTATTCTTTAATACATATTTTTTGTGTATCTTGAACCGTTTTCAAGGCGCACGCAACGGAAGGCTGCAAAAAATGAAATAATTTCTCCCGTTTTTTACACATTTACCACTATATCTTTGCTCCTATTGGTCGTATCGTGATGTTATATAGCCTACAGCCTTCCTCGATAACTGGACTATCCAACACAAAAAGAATTATTCAATTCGAACCAGTAGTTTCGGAGATTAGCGCTTTCAAACAAACAAACAAACTCTTCAGCTTTATAATATTAGTATAGATTAAATATAAATTCCTTCAGAATGAATCGCGAATAAAGTTTTCGCGGAACTTATTATGCTATAATATGTTTTAATGAATTAATTTTCACTCATATAGGATATGGTAAAGACTAAAGAATGTCAACCAGATTGTAGAGCTTCGAGAAATGAAAGATGCCAAAGGATCCATAGTGTTATGAAGTGCGTGTGTAGACCAGGTTTCGCTAGAATGTTCCCAGATCGACCGTGTAAACCTAAGATATTACTATTTTCTATTATACTAAAAATACACAACCAGTTAATATTTTAACTATTTTAACATAATATTTTAAATGTGCTCAATTATAGCAACATACACGTGCTCAGTAAGATTAGGAAATTCCATAAGAATTTATCGGACAATTCTACTAAAGAATATGAGAGTTTGTCATTGGCTACTCATGAAGGAATAAATAGAATGATAATGCAATCAGACTTACGGGATGTTTATCACGGAGACCACATAACAGGATTCCATCCTATTGAGATGAGACCAATAGACGGTGCATATGAGGGAGTTATCAATGATTTCTACGTTCAGGTAACCATTCAGTAAAGACTTGAAATATGTTGTTTTAAACTTATTTTAAATGAATTTTTCTTTAGCTTTTCGATAGCGCTCATGAAAGCAGACTGAAGGAAGTTATAGAGAAATATCTACGGAATAATAATTATAGTCTTGGTGGAACAGAAATTTATGCATCTGAAGAATTTATTGAGAGCCTTAATGTCAGTGGTAAGTGAACACTCTCAAGTCAGTTAATTATAAATACAGAACATTTACAACAAACACAATTTTTCAGTCTTATTACTCAGTGGCGTGCATACCATAGATGCAAATAAGCACTGCATATCCTACGCATATAACAACTAAACCTATATTGTTTAATTCTTACTTACATATTTTTAATCATACATTACGAATTACAAATATTAACAGATATGTTACGTAAGCATAACCCGATATTAAGTTTTCGGTATAACAATGGTGTAAAGTACGGAATGCTGACTCTGAGCCATCGGTGGGACTGGGAAAGTGAAGTGGACACCACACGTCTTGCACCATCGGTGAGAATGAAGAATGGGATTTTTACATATATTCAGTCTGGAGTCAACCGCTGACTTACAGATACCTCTTTAGTATGGTTAGTTATAAGACTTAATTATAGAATGGGTCTTAAGTCAATCGCTGACTTAAAGACCCCACCCTAGATAGTAGTTAAATTTAAGTCTTAACTGGTAATTGAATATATTTTATAAGTAAAACGGATTTTTCTTGCATCCTTCGCTGCCACCAAACGTAATTGATATTTAAAACGATATTTGATTTATGATTTGTTATTAAGTGCCATCTATCAATGTTAAAACGAAACTTCGTTCGTTCGTTAATTGTCAAATGAAACGGGACGCTCTGATTGGTCGGTAAACTGTTCATATATTTTTTCGCCATTTTATTATTTTAGAATATTGTTATTTGTCTTTCTAACTTCTAAGCGCAAGTGAAGTAAGTTTTAATTAGTAAACAGTGGATTAATTTATTAACGAATTGTGTAAAATTATTGCTGTGAGCTCTGTGCTGGTGATATGTGTTTATTGAAATTAGTTACGATTAGATTTTTAATATTGGCCTATTGGTAATAAAATTAAAATAAGTGTAAAGTCAAGGTGTGTGACCAGTTGAGATTGAACTAAAAGAAAGGTAATGTTATTGTTTTAATTAGTTAGCAGGTTGTGTACACACAAATCAGTTATTTTGATTACCTTGTTTCTTATTTTGAAAAGGTAATAGGTAATAAGAATATTTCTTATTATTTTTAATATTCCTATTTAAATAACTTTTATAACTTAAGCTGTGGTGAACAGATCGTAATCGTTTTAAGGATTCGTGGCTTTCGTCATTCGTGGCTCAAAGGTAGTTGAGAGATTCATAAAGTATAATATAGATGTTCGTTCTGATCGGACTGCTGTCCCTACCATTTTGCGCGAATTTTATCAATATTTAATTTAAATTAATATTTTCTGATTACTTCTCGTATTTTATCGTGCACGCCACTGTTACTTATATACTATAAAAATCTAAGAAGCATTTGAATTTTTTCAGATTTCGACGAATGCACGAGTAGTCAGTTCAATGACTGTTCCGAACACTCACGCTGTTTCAACCTTCGTGGAACTTACACTTGCAGTTGTTTAGAAGGTTTTACAGACCTTAGTGTCGACACTCTATACCCTGGAAGGATATGTTCTTGTAAGTCGATTTCATTTGCTACTCTGTCGCACGAAATATATGGGGTATTTTAGACATCAAAACATAACCCTTATATATAATTTGACTTTGAAAGCGTTTTAAGATTAATCCAATGATAATAAAAATTGTACAAATAATGACACGATTATGTTTTAAATTGTAATTTTTAATAAAAACTTTCAGCTGACGCAATAGGCTATGCGGGCTGCAACTATCATGGTAGCTGCTTCGATCGTGAGAACGCGATGATACGTGAATGTTTCAATTGGTACGCGGGATGAACTTGTCAAGTTAATCTGAAAGGTAAACAGAGACTTATGATACTTGAGTAATCTGAAACGACTAAACTATAAAGTATACCACAGGGTTCAATATATCCAGAACTACTACTATTCACTATCTCTTAAAAGTGTTGCTTATTTTAAAAAATATGACGATATTAACATAAATTGTTCTTGATTTGAATTTAATATTACCTATCCATAAAGGAATAACTTGATCAACGCCAGCATTTAGATCAGAATGGTTTTTTATGCCAAATGTCATGTAATTTAACATAAAACTAATACCGAATGTGTTTTATTTTCAGCTGTATTAATAACAGTCACCATAGTAGGAGATCTGATTATCATAGTGGTGACCATCTGGGCCTCGAAAAGATGCTGCAGTCAGAAGAATCCTACGAATCAAATGTTTGTTATTGGTTGCATGCAGGGAATGCCAAGTTTACATCAGGTAATTTATCTATAATGTAATACAAACATTTTGCAAAAATTATAGTAGCTATATGTACTAAATTTCTAAACAATATTGTTAGTTAAAAGTGGTTAAAAGGCCCGCCTCTCATGCACGAGGGCGCGGATTCGATCCTGGCCCTGGCAAGTACCAATGTGATTTTTCCGAGTCATATGTACTTTCTAAGAGTATTTAGACACCACTGATTAATGCATTCCCAAAGAGGGTTGATGTCAGGCAGGCGGCCGGTCGTAAGAACAAGTAGCCAAAACTATTCACAACATGTAAGGCAGACCCTGGCTAAAGCTCAGAAAGTTTTCAGGTAGAATATCGTTAGTTATAGTATAAATTCAATAGAAATTTTTCTTCCAGGGTAATGTTCCATCAAAGCAAAGAGCTGATAGCGAGCATTGCTTGCTGAAAGAAATGAAGCAGCAGAGAGACTTGTAGCGTACAGAATGCTTCCCTGCCTTATGTACCATGAAAAGTAAGAAAAAAATCAATTGAATTAAATATTCAATAGTCACCACAAGAATTCTAACACGATATTTCTTAGCTCCCAGTTGTTTTTTAAAAACACTCATGATTTATGACGTCACTTAATTAGACAACATTTTCATCCTCCATATCTTAGACAGAGAGTCGATCTCATCATCATCATCATCATCAGCCTATCAGACGCCCACTGCTGAGCAAAGGCCTCTTTCTCACATGGAGAAGGTCGATCTCATATTTATTACAAATACCATTTAAACTAATTAATGTTTCATGTGAAGCTTCTTGTGTAACTTCAATGTTGCATCATGCTCTTTGTTCATGAAGTGTGTATTCTATATGTCTGTATGTTTTAGTTGTATTCTATTCTATTGTAGTCCGGGTGTACATCACACAGTAAGCAGGCCCCGGAGCCTCCCGGACACTCTCTTCCCCGCCGCCAGCCCTCATGATACCTCAAGCGAGATTACATGCACATTACATGACAGGTGCCATGAGGAACTACATGTACAAGGAACACATAACACTTGGTAAGGATAAAGATAAACGTTATATAATTGAATAGTATATACTGTATATGTATATGATAGCTTATATTCTTGTATTGTCTTTGTAATATGGATAAATATACAGGTAATGACTTTTAATAGATTAAGATTATTATCTGTATATTATGTTCACAAATTTATGTGCATTATTTATATTAATATGTAAAAATAAACATGAGGATATCTGGACTTATAATATCACAATCATAAGTTTGAAATCACCAACCCGTCTTAAGCAAGTGTGGTGATTAATGCTCAAACCTTCTCCATGTGAGAAGAGGCTATGCTCAGCAGTGGGCTCTGAGGGTTTAAAAAATAATAATAAAACTAAAATAAATCCCTTTTTTCACTTGTGAATGGCTGGACCGATTTTACTAATTCTGTTTTTGTTGTATTTGTTATTATTAGGAGAAGGTTCTTATGTAAGAAAAAATACGAAAATTACTAGAAAAAAACACTAGAATATTTCATTTTGTTACAAAACAAATAAATTAAATATTTGTAGGAAGAGGATGGGCTATTGTTAAAGGAATAAGTTCCTTTAAACTTAATAATAGTTTTAATAGGGTATAATTAGTCTAACGACCAAATTACAGCACCGGAATAATTAATTCATTTCCATAAATTGATTATCCAAATGTGAAAAGTATACAAAGATGTCTGTTATTTTATATTAATATTATTTTTATTTATACAACGTGTAACGTAATTAACGCACACCCTCAAATACCCCAATGCGAATATAATAATATAAACGCAATGCATACACCAAATATTATTTATATGTGCGTTTGCATTTTTTATTTGTGAAATTAGTTATCCCAATTTCGTGCAAATAATATGGTCAGCTATTCACCAACACTCCGCTGCACACGCACACACAGACAGACACAATGTACTCGCCGCGCCCGCGCCCCTCTCTCCGAGTGCCGTCCGACAATAATTAGTAGGTAATAATAAGTACACGAAATAACTACATACATTATGATTTATGATTCTTCTTTCCATCACACTTTTCAGGCTTTAGATTGTCGACATTGAATTTTCTTTTTAATGTGAAGCCAGTATTTTATAATTACTGATCTGTTAAATTTGTAAATAAGAATTATTAAACAGCTGATAACTCGTGATTTGATTAGACACCACAATACCTACGACAAAGTTTAAACACAGTTCGCGTGTTTAAATTTAAATGGTGTGAATCAAAATATTTACAATAATTTAAAGATTATAAACAAACTTACAGTTTAATTTGCACTCGCAAGACGTTGTCGGTTTTAATCATTTTTAAAATGTCCACCGCCTTGTTCAATGCACTTTAATGACCGTTTTCGCAATTGTGGTTTTATTTTAGATAATACTGCAGTGTCACTTTTCACTTTTACAAAGGCGGTTATTATCTTATTTTTTAGTTCCTCGGCACTTATTATCTCTGTGTTATAAACTAGCGATTTAATTCGCCCCCACAAAAAAAGTCGAGTCGCGACAAATCAGCTGATCTAGGAGGTCAATGGACACGTGCGTAGGTACTTGATGTGTGCCGGCTGTCGCTGTGCGTGCGTGGATATTTGTAAAATACTGTTTTAGCCTTGAAACAAGTATCAGTTTTCTTTAATTGAATGATGATTACTAATTTAATATTTCATTTTAAAAACTTAATACTCTGACTTACGATCCATTTTCGTTTCAATGAAGGGTTTAGATAACTGTGTGTAGGATGACTGTAATTTACTTAGTTCTATCTAAATTTAAGAAAAAAAATGACCTACATAAAAAAACTATAAAAATCGATCCAGATTCCGATTCCGAACAAACTACTTTCAGGGTGTGCGTTAATTGTTACACGTACATACATACACACACACACACATATATACATATATACACATACAGATAGGTATTATAAAAAATATTATTTAAGCATAATATGTGCCGCCCATATATCGGAAAGTGTTCAGTAAGAAGCTGTTATTTCAGAATTACAAACAGACTCCAATTCTATTTACGAGTATACTAGTATGTCCGAATTAGTGACCATTATAAGGCTACTGTTACACATGCTTATTCCATGCACGAAAGCATGCTTTAATTGAGCACGAGCTGAGATATAAGATTATCGCGAGTACTCAATTAAACTAGTGGTTAAAGGGCCCGCCTCTCGTCACGAGAGCGCGGGTTCGATCCTGGTAAGTACCAATGCGTCATGAGTCATATGTACTTTCTAAGAGTAGTTAGACACCACTGACAGACGGTGAAGGAAAACATCGTGAGGAAACCTGTACTTATAATTTCATAATTATAAGTTTGAAATTACCAACCCGTCTTGAGCAAGCGTGGTGAATAATGCTCAAACCTTCTCCATGTGAGAAGAGGCTTTGCTCAGTAGTGGGCTCTAATAGGCTGATGACGACTCAATTGAATAAAACTAATATTTTCATTGATGGCGTTAGGTGATAAAATAACAAGACTGATTGACAGACACTCACATCTCGTCTGCCCGTGATCATGGTTTTTTTACTCCCGAGAGTATGTAGTTTATACTCCCGAGAGTATGTAGTTTTTATAGTCGAAAATAAAAAATCGCGTAGTAAATCCGAAAATATTAGTTTCATTTAAATGAGCACTTTCTGTTTACTTGCATGTGTGTCCAAGTGTTGATTAAAATAAGCATGCTTTAATATCGACAGGCGTATAATTTTTAAGCTTACTACTAGCGGCGCGGGTGCAAGGGTGCGTGCTTTTCCGGCGTCGGGACGTGACGACCCCATCGCCCACTGGTGTATTCCGGTGCAATCAGTCACGGGGGGGAGGGCTGGGGGTACAGCCCTGGGAGTAAGACGGTCACGGATCTGGCAGGAGGCCGTCCGTGGCTGTCTTGGGGGGGAGGGGATACTCGGGTCTCTCCGGAGGCCTGAGTTCGCTTGTGGTCGGTCGGTTTCCTCTCTGTCTGCCGTCGGGCGCTTGCGCTCGTCGGTGGGTGGTTGGAGACTGGCCGCGTGGGCTTGGGTGGGAGGGGTAAGGGGTTAACCCTCTCGCGATTAAGCAAGCCCGCCAGGCGGGGGGACACTCCTGGTCACTTGGAGTGAGCCCTCGGGGGGGGAGGTGGCCGTTCGCGGCCCGCCGCCGGATCGTCGCGGATGCATGCATGCTTCGGCGTTTCCCGTGGCGATCCACTTGGCGGCAACGGAGAGTGACCGCTGGTGTTTTAGTGGGTAACATGGGCCCTTCTGGCCGTGAATCCCACATAACCGCCTCAGTCTCCCCTAGACGGAGGGGTAGGTATAAAACCTTTCACCGCGATAACAAAAAAAAAAAAAAAAAAAAAAGGGTGCGTGCTTTAAGCACGTCTAACCAGGTTGGTTATTAAGCATGCTAGTACCGATCAGTCAATTACAACAGATGAAACGTCGTCTCCTCGTATTTCTGTAAGTAATTTAGCACTTGATCCCAAGTCCTGACTTCTCGCTATTTAATTACGTACCCAAATCATTCTCTTTCTTTTCTATTTTTGGCGACCTGATATAAGCTTCTGGATACATTGCATCGCCAGCAAAAGGATGTTCTTATCTTTGTTTGAACTGACAGAGAGCGAGAAAAACAAATGTAAACGACTGCCAGGCATGCTTAATAGCATGCTTATTTAAAGCATGTGTAACTGTAGCCTAATGTATGTATATATTTGTTCCAGATGTCTGTCACAATGCCTAAACGATGGTATCGGTCGAGAAGGACCCAAATCGTTATTATAGTTTTCACAGCCGCCTCTATAATATACTACATAAGTCTTTCTGTTAGTTTACAAAGGGAACAGAAACTCGATATGACCAGGAGGTATGTACATAGTTTTAACAGCTTTTTGGCTTATTAAAGGGTTATTAAAGCCTTAAAATTATTGTGACAGAATTTCTCGATTGTAGCTATCCTGAATATATCTTTCGTTTCCTTGTCTACTTACTACGACTTATTTAAAGGAAATCACCAAGATTCTGATACTACGTCATAGACACTTTTTAATTCCACAAACAACAAATGGATTTGTAATAACAACTGTATAAACGTCCTAATTTGTAGTTAGTATTAATATTATATAACATTCATTTTTAATACTATTAAATAAGATAATAATGATGCTGTTCGTATTATATTTTCTATCATGAAGAGCTTTAGCATCACAAATATAAAGGCTTAGATTTTTTGTTTCCACAAATTTTTTGAATCGTTGTTTTTACAATGTTGATCAATGATAAATTACATATATTTCAGGCAACCTGTTATTGAGAAAGTAGAACTGTCTAGTTTGACGTATTTCTATTTTAGTTTACAATATACTTTATATTTATAGTGTATAATTATAATTTTTTTTTAACATACATAAGGATTCGTAATGAAATTGTAATTTCAGAACAGCGTTGTACATAATTTTATAAATATCGGTTAATTCTTGATTAACCTTGATAATTACACATATGAGGTAAAATCATATATTATTAAAGTTAGTTTTATTATCAAATAGTCTGAATTATTAACTTAGGAAGACAAACCGTTTTATATTTTTAATCCAGGTCCATGGAAAGACGATTAGAACAATCTCAGAAACAGGACAAAGGGTCCGGGTGTGAGATACCCAGATTGGATCCATTCTCTAACAAGAAGTCACGCAGTTTGATAAGGACATACCCAAGGTTATGTGTTTTGGGAACGGATTGGGTTAAATGTTATGTGAGTTAATTTGATTTGGATACTGGTTTTGTAATAAACCCTGATATTAAACACGAAAGATAACATATATTCTATGAATTAATATAATTTTTTTCAGCATTCTGAATATAGGGTAGTTCCCAAAATATTCAATACCACCGATAACATAGTATGTTCATACCAAGAGATAATATATGAGAGTGATCAAAAATACACAATCGGTCCTCCCACAGAGGTCAGAGGTGATAACGAGTATGTTCTCACTAAGAGCGATCATGTAAAGATTAAGTGTTCAGGGAAACATAGGGACAGGTGAGATTATGTGTTAAAGGCAATAGAAAGTGTAGTGAAAAATACTTTTCAATAATCAGGATAACGGGAAGACTATCGTTTAGTCTTAGTTTTTATAACCTTTTACTGCTGTTTCTTGAGATCTTCCACTGTGGTCAAGTTATATATATTTTTTTGATTAGTAATTTTTCGGATATGTTACTTGCTATTCATATTTTTTTAACAGTCTTGATTTTTTTCACTAGTATAGACGTCACGTAACAATCTATCTATATATATAAAAGAAAGTCGTGTTAGTGACTCCACTTATAACCCAAGAACGGCTGAACCGATTTAGCTGAAAATTAGCAGGGAGGTAGTTTAGAACCAGGAAATTGCAATAGGATACTTTTTATCCCGTTCGACGACATTCCCGTGGGACTTGACATTAAACGTCAGTCACTATAACATGTGGAATAACGAAACACAATTGACGTATAATGACTGATATGTAATGACGTATGGATGACAATTTGATATTTTTAAGAAATCTACTATATAAAAATAAGTCCGGTTTTCCATCCTGACGCTATAACTTCAGAACGAAAAAATCAAGAAAAGGGGGAAAATCTTTTGTCACATACAGCGCCATCATACATAACACGTACTACAAATCAATATTTTAAGTAGATGGTGCCTTCGCATGATAGGTACATTGGTTGACAGCTACTCATTTTTCTCTTCTCAGTTAATTTAATGTGACAAACCGGTATTGTGTTTGTAGTTTGAACTCTGAAAACCATTTAGTATTTGCGGGATAAATTTAGGAAATCATTGTTTTTCACATGGGCAGTTATATTTTGCGTGTTCACGAGTTTGGAAACTATACGCTTTATTTGTGTTAAAGTTAGACCAAAAAACAAAAAATGTGGTTTACTAAGGACCACTTCAATGAAACGGATAATTTGCAGACACGTATAACGCTTCGATTTGGTACCTACTTTGGATTCACTTTCATTTACTTAGAGAAGTTCAACTAAATAACACTTCATTTTTGTAATCGAAATGAATTCATTACTGTTGTGAAATGAAATAAAAATTTTCCTTTTCAAACAAGTATACAACAAAAAAAATTCTTCATCTTTTAATCACCAAATTAAATGTTATGTAAAAGCCTTCTGGTGGCAAAACGGAGTTCGCCGGGTTTACTAGTTTTGAATAATTGTTACTAATATAAATCTGAACATAATGTTTCTATTGTTTTCACCATTTTCCAGTATACTCCCTTCCAAATGGATCGGCCACTCTCTTGGCTTCCGTTCCACTGTTCTTGCAAAACTCCCTCCGAAAGGAAGAGGTGACTCCTTGAACGTGCTCATCCTGGGATTCGACTCCACCTCCAAAAACAGATTCATGCGAAAAATGCCGAAGAGTTATAAAGTTTTAAAGGAAACATTGGGCGCTACGATTTTGAATGGGTATGTAACAACCAACTTGATATTTTAAATGATATATTACGGGGTAAATTTTCTTTGTTGTTTTTCTTAAATTTATCTGCATCTTTTTAATGAGAAATTTTATAAGAAAACCAAATCTAAAATGGTAAACAACTTTACATTTCGTTACTTTATGTTTCTCTTGAGGAATTCTAATCTAAATACCGACCCCAATAGTCTTAGTAATATTAGAAAATTTCAAAAATATCATATACAAAGGTACAACATAGTAGGCGATGGGACGCCCGCCGCCCTGTTCCCGATCCTGACGGGGAAGACGGAGTTGGAACTGCCTGACGTGAGGAAGAAGATGAAGAACAACAGAACCTTGGACGACATGCCCTTCATATTCTATAAGCTGGAGGAAGAAGGGTGAGACTTGGTGGATAGGGTGGACTAAATTTTGGGGTAATATTATGAGCGTCAGTCTTTTTAATCTTTATTTAAACGTAATAATTGACTCTTCATGAATCACTTCAAAAATGAACATTAATACTAAGAAAAATTAAGACAGATATTATTGAGAAAAATTTAAATGATTTTGGATTTTCAAAAAGATCTGTTTGATGTAAGCATAATATGTATGATTTTAGTTACCGAACAGCATTCTTCGAAGACACGCCCTGGATAGGAACATTCCAGTACAGATTCAATGGTTTCAAGAAGCAACCCGCGGATCATTACTTGTTATCGTTTTATATGGAGGAGTCAAACGGTGGCAAGAAATGGTGGACGAGCAACTTGAACAAATACTGCTTCGGACATACTCCGCAGTATAAACTAATGTTGGATATTACTGATCAGGTGCAAGGAAATTATTCTTTAAGTTTTATCTAATAGGGCATATTTTTGATTGGTACATCATCATTTTTCAATCAAGTATATAGAATATTGAAATACTTTCTACAATTATACGTTTTAGATTTTATCTGATACAATAACTCAGTCGTTCTGACGGTGCTTAGTTCTACAAGTCAAATATTATTTTCCTGTTTTATCTTTTCATTCGTCTTCTTTTCAGTTTCTTCGCCTGACGGAAAACGTTTTGCGTTCACGTTTATAGTTGACATATCCCATGATGACTTCAACATGATATCTATAGCTGATGAAGACACTGCGGAGTATCTTACAAGATTCCATGACGGATATAAAGAGGACACCTTGATAATTGTCATGGGGGACCATGGAACGAGGTAAATATTATAATTAATTGAAATAAACAAAAGGCAAATAATAACCTATAAAAAAACAACATTATATTTATTTTCATCAATTGTCTTTCGCTATACTTGTATTGCCTTGAATTTTAACTTTTTGTTAGTTTTAGAGATTTTTTCAAGAAAGTATCATACGTGTTTTAATAGTTCCCCTCATTCTTTGATATAAAATTTTAGTCACATTACATTACATATCTGGGAAAAAATTAAAATTTGAATTGTAAAAGAGATCCCCAAGAAATATCAATAAATAAAGTTATTGACATAAAATAAGGTACGCAAATGTTCGGGATACTCTCCAAGGGAAACTCGAAGAAAAAATACCACTCATGGCGATCAGACTTCCAGACAAACTGAAAAAGAGGAGAACAGAGGCGGAGAAGAATCTGAAGGAGAACGTGGAAGTATTGACGACACCTCACGACATATACGCTACGGTGTTAGATGTACTGGACCTGACGCAGTTCACTAACACATATAGAGTTAAAGGAGCCGATCTGAACAGGGGACTCAGTCTGTTGGAACCGGTCAGTAACATTATAATATAATCATACTTGAATTCGACCTAGCACGATAGTTTAGTTTGCCAAATAATTTGAACGCAATGTTTCGGATGCGGGTTCATAAGATTTTTTATTCAAGCATTTTTATTAAAAAAGAAAAACTTAATTGTAAATACTGGTATTGTTTTTGATCTCATTGTCTTTAATATAAGTATTCTATTTATATATACTGAACAACCTTCATTTCATGGTTAATTACAATACATATTTCATTTTGTAAACACGTGTATTTTCTGAATAAAGCTTGTGCTACTTAAAAATGTTTCCATAAATTAACTAGTCTGGTCTGGTACATCCAGAAAACATTCAAAGCTCGTGATCATGAAGTACATATTACCAATCTAGTAACGTTGTCAAAACTATCATTATATCTCGGTCATTTTATAATATATTACTATGTATATATCGGATTTATTACAAATTCGTGGTTTTAAAAGAGAGGGACGCCAGCCTCGCTGACGTCACAAATGTCACTTCTTCAAGTACGGTCCATGATATTTTAAAATGAAACTTCAATTGTTCTTAATGCTCCTGTATTTCTCAAAGAGTCTTCACAATAACATACATACTTCAATGATTCACACTCACTGAACTCTGTAATTATCAATTCTGAAGTCCCCATTCTGCCGTCGTGCATCCAGACGTCATATTTATAACAAGATTCAAACATAGTTCTATTCTCCTTTGATTTCGTTTTATTTTTAACAATAATAAGTTTAATAAGAATTGATGACAGCCTTAAATTATTTTCAAGTCGCATCCGTTATTAAAGCTGGTAGCGCCGATACGGCCATTCTGACAGGCGGTGCGTGCTCTGCACCTGCCTGGTGATGTGTTCTCTCTTGGTTGGTGTTCGTTATGTGCTTGGACCAGTCGCGCGTCTCGTAGAGTAGACGGGACAGGATCAAGAATTGATGCTTCATCTTCCGAAGTCATGCCGATACGGTCATACTGATGTTTGCTCGGATAACTATTAGGTAGTCGAACAGTCCACCTTGCTGCTCGTTTACTTATACTCTCTCGTCACTCCAGTGGAACTTCGTCTGGCTGGTCACGAACCACATTTCAAAGTGTTCCTCGGTTTCTATTACTTTTTCTGTGATATTTTTTTTATATTAAATCTCCATTCTGAAATTATTTAAATTTTAGCTCGAAATCTCTAAAATTCAACTTTTTATCTTCTCTCCGCCTCGACCATCCTGTTTTAAATGTGTTGCTTCGATATCTACGGACGGATTGTCAAATTGTAATCTAAAATGTAAAAGCCGGATTGAATTCGTATGTTCATAACATCGGCAAGGATACTAAATTTGTCAAATGTACGCTGATGCCTGTAATCACATAAAACTATTTATAGGAATAATAGAGCCCGGCCTCAATCCTCGCAAATAGTTGTCTGATTTGTTTTCTATTCCCAGAGATGTTATTTGCCATTGATTCTTGTTTAACGCACCCCTGAAATCATGCATTTTAGTAAGATTAAATTTACCAGTTGATATTAAATTTAAATTCGGAGTGATATCCTTTTCCTGTCGACAACATGATTCAAATGACCACGGTTAGCTGAAATGGAAAAAAATTAGCTGTACTCGCAATAGGTGTATTTGATTAGAAATTTGGAGTCAATTATGCTATCATTTGAATTATAACATCTTTTTTTAGTGGCACTGTTGTGTGTGTTAACCGACATGTTGTTAATATTACTGTGAAGGGTATGTCTACAGTCGATTCTAAATAAAACCGTGGCGCCGGCTGTTTGATATCAAAATCATGTAAGTTCTTATAGATTAAGTGACTTCATATTTACTCATAGTTTCCCAAGGCCGCTCTTCGTCATCTCATGGTATTCTCAAGGATACAGCAAGGACCTGTGGTCAGCTCAAGGGTAACACGTGATTAGCTCAGAGGTACGCTCTCCACATCTGTGACGTTTACTTGTCTTCTCACGGTTCCACAAGGCATCCCTACGTAATCTCATGGTTCTCTTTCGGATACATCAAGGACCCGTGGTTAGCTCAAGGGTAACTCGTGATTAGCTCAGAGGCCACGCTCTCCAGATCTATGGTGTAATACTTGTCTCCTCACGGCTCCACAAGGCTTCCCTACAGAATCTCATGGTTCTCTTGAGAATACACCATGGACATGAGATTAGGTCAAGGGTAATAACAAATGTTATGTGTGTATGTGTGTTATGTTAGTGCTTCTTATGTAGATGTTGTAACCAATTGTCTGCACACATTCGAGCTCGCTCCTTTTAAAGATTTCATTTTCATTTGAGAATCATGGTTCCTGATTTAGTACGTATTTTCAACCGTAAAGATGTGTCGACACCATTCCCGAACACACACACTACCACCGGGGTCAAACGATGATAAAAATTAAGATGATCTTAGTAGTAATTTTAATCTTATCCCTTGATTTGTTTGTAGTAAACGTTTGCACACGCTCTGCATTATTGACATCAATGAATGGAATGAAAAAAAAATTCTTTTAGCGTTCTTCAGCACGCAAGTTCTCCACATGGTTATTTTCTTCAGCTGGATCAGGATTTATAAGACCGGCAGTATCTGATCACGAGAGCGATCCCACTTCTGATATCAGATTTATTACAAATTCGTGGTTTTAAAAGAGAGGGACGCCAGCCTCGCTGACGTTACAAAGGTCACTTCTTCTAGTATGGTCCATGATATATATATGTAATATATATATAGTAGCGCCGATATATATAATATGTTTTTTTCCAGATACCAAAGAACAGATCGTGTAGCGAGGCGGGTGTTGAGGCTCACTGGTGTTCGATAGAATTTTTACTTTATAAGTCTTTTGTTACGAAGACTACTTTTACGACTATAGGATAGTCACTACTGTGTATTTATATTTGACTATCCTATAAGAGACGAAACTTCTGAGCATTCCACGTTGTAGGAGGGGAAGCTTCAAGAGTATCTAAGACTCGAGACCCAGGTGTAGGTTTAAGGGGCCCCCTATCTAAAGCGCATTGAACGCTCACCTCCACCGTCCAAGCTCCTCTCTCTACCTAATCAAATTTGAAAATATAATAATATTATAATATCCGTTTATCTCCAGGTCGGTGTGTGCAGTCCGCTCGCTCAAGTCAGTGTCGTGGGCGATGCGAGCGAGGCCCAACAGCGGCGTATTAACGTTCGTGGAGGCTCGCGATCAAGACGGATTTATTGGACGGTTTGGTAACAGAGTGAAAACAAGTTAAATAATTTTTTCCATGCTTTTTAAATATTAGCATCATTATGACACCCGATAGGACGAAATAAAAAAAATGTATTATTAGTCATGAATGACTGCGTTTCGTCCGATGAGCGAGAGAGCCGGTTGCCCTTTCCCTTTTCCATCCCTTTCCCACCTTTGCCTCCTCCTCCTATTCCCCAATCAAGGGTGGCAACACATCCGCAAAACTATGTCACCGTTGTCCATGGGTTACTAACTAAATCATCAACATATGTTTAAAAAACGTTAAGTAAATTTAAATAAAGTTTAATTGATTTTACTGTCCTTACATATTATATAAGTTTAATGGATGATTAAAGTGATGACTAGTAATAGACATTGGTGGTTGAAGACTACATGACTGAAAGGCTGAAAGTTATATGTTTATAATTTCAGATCTCAGTAGGACCTGGTGTCGGTAAATACGAAGCATTAGTGACTTATGTTATCAACGAGAACAGATTTGAGATAAATTCAAGAGATATATCAAGAACTAATGCGTAAGTGGCTGAATTATTTACATCATTTTGTCTATACTGCATTGCAATAAATTATATGTAACGAACACAGTTATTTTTAAAATGTATATATAATACAAGATAATATACTAATAATATATTATACATATTACAGTTACAACAACGAGCCGAGCTGTATAAGCGCCACCCGCCCTCACCTCAACATGTACTGCTGCTGTAACCAATAGACATTAACAATGTTTTATATTATATATCAAAACAATTATATATATATAATAATATAATTCTACATTAATGTACGTGAGTCTGTAGGTGAATATAATGTTCTACTGTGATTGTTAATACACATGTCTTTCTTTATATGTAATATTATATAATTGGCACAAACTATTGTTTTAGTATCAATGAAGACATGTTTATACTGGGTATGTATTCAGTTCAAGTTGTTTATAGCGGGGAGATGTGTTAGTGTTCCTGAGCTACCTGTACGTGTAGTATTATCTGTATATTTAACTCTCTCATAATTATTAATATTATTATAATAACTCGATTTAGTAATAATCAGATTTTATTGTATTATGTACAAAAATTAACCAAATATTTTTTAATTTATTCGTACTTAGAATGTTTTAGTTTTGGTGTCGTTTTAAGATGTCTAAATGTTTCTTAGTACTCTTTTTGTTTTCTAGTATATTTTCTCTTATATTGGTAATTTCAACATCATTAATATTTTAGTAAAATGGTTAATTCATGTAAATGATGTTAATCTGTAATTATTATTAACGCCATCTTCATCATATATTTGAAACTTCATTGCATAATGTTTAAGTACGAACAATGAAAAGTGATTTGTAAACATGTTGTATTTGATCGTCTTCTCACATTATATACATCTAGCTTACCTCTTAGAACTTATGTGTTTTCACATATTTTTTAGGTATTAATTGTAATTTTGTGAATTTGTAAAACACTTTAGAAATATATTTTTTGTTGATTAGTTCAGTCTTTAATAATATGCTTTTCTATGTCAATTTAACATTTTAATTTCTAAATTAAAATCCATTGTTTAACAGTTCTATTTATTAAAGTAAAAATCTCAGTCACCAATATAATTCTCTGATTATTTTTACATTTTTGGACTAGTTTAAAACTAAGTTTTACTTCGAAAACTGTTGGGTGGAGTAAAGTATATAATAATAAAATAATATTGTAAATGATATTGTAAATTAGGAGTTGATGGATAAAGAGTAGCGGATACTAAATAATTATTTTATTGTATGAGTTCCTTAAAACATAAATTCCATTTCTTAATGTGTTTCGTCTAGTTTTATTTGATTAAATCTAGTCAAGTAAAAATCTTGAGATTTTTTTGTCTGTTTTGTTGTTTGCTTTCAAATAAATTTGGTTTTTAAAATTGAATTGTGTTTTCTTATTTGAGCCTTTTGTAATTGATTTATAATTTTAACCAAAGATTATACACCGATATTTACATGATATTTACGAAATTCCAAATGACAAGTGGAATAGGAAACTGACTTCTATATGTGAAAATACATTTTGAATTTAGTATACCATATAATTTTTTTTTGATGTCTCAGAGAAACTCCTTTTACGAGCCGTCCAATCGGCCTTAATGGGGGCCGGAAGGATAACATATAATTGCAACATATGAGACTGACATTGAGATTCAGATTTTCTCAGTCTGAGGATCAGTTTCTGATGTAGTTTAGCGTATTTCTAAAGTCACATAGTCGCCAGTGATAACAAAACCTTAAAATGTCTTGAAATTCCGTCGCCATCAATCTGAAACTGACTGAAAGAAAATCATTAGTTTTGTACATGAAATAGTGAAGAATTGAGACGATGTTACTTTTAACTTAAATACCAGAAACTTTTGATATTCAAAATATTTAGGGCAGGGAAAGGCAGAAAAAGGAAATGCAGCAAAACTTGGAACAGTCTTAATCAGTCTTAAACAGCATATTTGGAGGTGAAGCTTTTTGGTTCCTAGCAAAAACATATTACCAAACTTCTGTCAGCTCAATTATCGGGTACCATTTAGTTTACCTGACTTCGATTCCTTTATGTCAGAGTCCCTTATTTGTAAAAAAAACCGAGACTATTACTTAAGAATTTAAGTGGTTAATTTTAACGCTAGGTAGGCGCTCTGATCCTATTCCAGCCCTACCTATTGGTTAAAATATGTGCAATTGTGCATGACAGTTGTCTCTTGTTCCATCACGCTTGTACCATACCTCTTTAATCACTGGTAAAGTGATTAAATCTTAGAAATTTGGCTATAACATCGAATATTGAGATATCACCGAATCCCAACTTTGGATTGTTCATTAAGTTGAAAGCGATAGCACTTCAAGGATATGCGATGTCCTTACAAAAGTATAACAGTACCTCAGTACCTATAACAGTACCTACCTGGACTACTTTTTTGTCTATTTAAAGGAGAGGTCCGGTTGTAGGATCAGTACTGATGTCATATTTTGGCAAGCACTGATGATAACACATAATATGTCGTCTGACTGATCTGATCTTCGTAAACAGATACTCAAAAAGTCTTGTTGGTGACCCCGAGTTGGCTAAAACCAATTTAGTTGGTCCTAAGTACGCGCGTAGCTGGCCTTTCAGTGTTTTAAGACACGAATTTCGGTATTGGCCTTTGAAGACTGTGCTTAGACATTGCTCGCTTGAATTCTTGCATGCTTTTAATACCAGCCACCACTTTGGGAATCATGTACGCAGCAAACGGTTCGACAAGTTCACCTGATTTTGTGTTTCCATCCAATTATAATTTGAGTAGAATGACAGGAAAGCACTATCCATCCAAGAATTTATGTAATATAATTTGTACCTCCATCAAAATTTTACAAAGAAATGATCGTGGGAATGAAAGGAAAGTATAGATTTTAGAGTTTAATTATATTTACATTACGTGAATATACTAACATTTTTTAAAAAGTTTAAGATAACAATGTAGATATAGGTATCTAGTTAATTAATAAATATACCAATTAACACTAACTACTAGAGTAAAAGATAACATTTACAAATTGTCATGGTTTTTTTTTTCTTTACATAAAGTCTTCTAATAAGGTCCGTTGTTATAATCGTTGTTGTAATCCGCTTGTCTGTTACTGTCGTAGCCTGATCCGGCGCCGACGTCCTCGTATGAGATTCTGGGCTTGAAACCGTCCTGGTCGGCTTCATATTCAACGCTCTGGTGACAAATAATTCATTTCATAAGTCATTCTCATAATCTCGATTGTGTTTATAACAACAACCCATCCTCCTACTGTATATTACCTGTTTCCTTCCATCAGGTAAGACGACGTAGTAGACTCCCTCAGCGCGGTCCCCTCGTCGTGACTCTCGGTGACCGAAGTCGTTGCCGGAGGGAGCGTCCTGGACCATGTATTCGAAGTCGTAGTTCGCAGGCTCCTGATAATTAAGGTTATTATATGTTATACATGTTATGGATCGATGTTTGATAATCAAAAGCTCAAAAAAGTAAGGGCCAAGTTTAACAAAACCATGAGCCATCCCTTCCGTTTTGCAGATCGGCATTTTTAAGCGAGGATATATAATGTTATTATAAAGTGTTGCTTTATAGTTATATCTAGCACCCATATACCACACCTCATAGATACCTCGCCGCCTGGAAATTATTGAACCCACTGAGCGGTTGTGTAATGGTGTGGCGGGTTATTTTAATAAAGGTAAAGATTTTACTGTCTATTACTATGACTCATACATTTTTAATGAGCCATTAGTAAGAGAAAAGTATTTTGTCTAAAAAATAATAGGAATTTAATAGGAATTTCTGTAATGAAAACTCTTTAGAGAATAAAAAAATAGATTTTTTGAAAAAAAAAAATAATAAAAAATTATCCAAAATATATATTTTTAATTTAACAATTACATTTCCTTATAGTAAACAGTAATCTCCTACATGTAAACAGGCGCAGTTTATAATCGCTCGGAACAAATAACCTCCACACAAAACAATGAAATATCAACTCTATTAACATCAATTAATGTTTAATTTCCTCTGTATTTAACACATCGTTTGGAACACAAAACCTCCACGTGTTAAAAACGTGTCGATAAAAAGTATAGAAGTCACAGGGTTTTATAATAATCGATAATTTAAATTTTTCTTTATAGATCATAATGGAGTATGAATCATATTATTGTAATAAATAATGTTTATTATCTCCACCGGTACGTGATTAGTGAGGCGATGTCCTCTCTGTCATTTTTATAGATCTATGTACTATTTATTATGTCAAAGCGTTTGTTAATATGGACTGTTAATGACATTGACCAAGGGTGAATTAATTTTTAAGGATATTAACAAATGTATAGTAAATAATATTAATTTATTTATATAGATTCGGAATAATTTATATTTTAATTACGTCACACTTAAATTGAATTAACATAATTATGTATAAAAAACATGTCTGATTTATGTTTTCTTCTTCTACCTGGCAATTTCCCAGGTTTAGCCAGGGTCTGCTTTACAAGTAGTGATTAGTTTAGGCTAATTGTTTTTACGACCGGCCGCCTGCCTGACATCGACCCTCTTTGGGAATGCAGTAATCAGTGATGTCTAAATACTCTTAGAAAGTACGTATGACTCGGAAGTCACATTGGTACTTGCCAGGATCGAACCCGCGCCCTCATGCATGAGAGGCGGGCATTTTAACCACTGGGCCACCACTGACTATGTCTGATTTATGTACCTATATATATTAAACTATTAATTCGATTACGATAATTATATTATATTATATTTCATTATTTAGTGTGAATTGAGGATTTCTATGAATTTAAACTTAGTCAAAACAAACACGTGTAATCAAATTCGATACATTTAATTGCAGATATAAACGGAAACCAACAAACATAGTAAAATGATCTTTATATTAATGTGTAATAGAGACGATTTTTATATAAACTATTACCTTTACTGTTCATCATGTCATGATGCCATGCTTCAGGCAAAAGATGAAGGAACACGTCTCCAAGTAAACCGCCCACCGCGAAACTCAATAAGACACGAAGAGTTGCGGCGCCAGCTGTAACAATCACCCCTGGAATTACTATCACTAACAGGGGGATATTGAAGAAAATAAAGTAACATTAGAGCCAAAAGAACTAATTTTTTTCGTATTTACTACGCGTTGTTTCTTTATATTAAAACAACATATTCCCGAGTTTTCGTTTACTTTGCAGCGCTCGTGATCACGGGCAGACTACATCACATTTTCTGTACAAAATTTCACCATACATTATTTTACGCAGCGTTTTCTTTAAAGGCTCATTTTTTCTTGACATATTCAACAAGTATTGTTTATGTATCCAAATACATACACTTAACAAAATTTATATTGAAACCTTTCGCGAAAATCACGCTATCGAGTGGTGAAAATCGCATGATAATCGGTGCAGTAGTGTTTGTTTTATAGTATGTATGTATGTATTGATAATAATAGTCACTACACACTATTTGAAGCTTGTCACTCGTGAATCTTCGGCTAACTTCGTGTTTCTTTAGAGATCAATTTTGAAACGTTTTGACTGTAGGCAACATAACTAACTCGTACTGTAGGTAACTCGTATTAAGAGAAACATCGGTCTATTTATCGAATTTTAAGAAAAAATTTGGTGAATTTAAGTCAAACAAATATTATATGATATAATACTGAGAGGAATATACAGGGTGACTGGTGAATTACTATCGATACTTGAGGACGTGATATTTGACGATCATATATGACAAAATAAAAATTAATATAACATAAATATTAATAAACTTCTTAGAAAAGTTAACCAAAAGTTATGTAATTAATTGCGCATCGTGTGAACACCCTACAGATTAGGTATACACACACACACACACGCGTGCGGCGGCATGGTGTTGTATCAGCACGTCGCCGCACGCGTCCACACTTGGAACGTGTCCACACTTTATTTATTTATACGGAAATTTGGTCAAAAATTAAGTACCTATTTTTTTTTACATAATTCGAATGAGAATCATGTACCGAGTATGCTCCTTAAATATTGATAGTAATTCACCAGTCACCCTGTATAATGCTTTATTTATCAAGAAGATGTACTTATATAATTATATATACATGGCACTACACATTATAGTTCATAGTATTTATTCATTCACTGATAAATATTTTATATATAAATATTCAATATAAATTATAACTATCATCTTATTTACTACTAGCTGTGCCAGCGACTTTTTTCGCGTGGAATAGTGACTATGAGCAGCGCTATTTTTTAAATATGATTCTTTAATTTGACATAACTTTTTTATTTATGAACCGATTGACATGAAACAGACACTAAAGCATAACTGAAGCATACCACAATATATTCGTGAAAACCGCATCTAACTCGGATCAGCCGTTTCTGAGATTAGCGTGAATAGACAAACAGACAAAAAAAAGTTAATCACATTTTTGGGTTCGACATCGACATAACAATAACCCCTGCTATTTTTTTATTTTTATTTTCAATGTACAGACATGACTTTTCTACAATTTTATTATATGTATAGATTAAGCAACCCGATATGGGAACTGGCCAAATGTTGATATAAAAATGAATTCAATATTAAACTCACTCCATTGCTTCCATCATCGTATCCCCGAACACTGGGAGGGAGGTACTGTCTGCTTTGCTGGTTGTTATATTTGTTGTCACTAACACCTATTAGAAAATTACAAACGATTAGTGAGATCTAAGATTTTCGCGAGTACTCATTTAAATGAAACTAATACATATTTTCGGATTTATTACGCGATTTTTAATTTTTAACTATAAACTACATACTCAGGACGTTTCGGTTACTTTACAGTAGGTAACTGCAACCAGTGCTCACGGTTGAAAATAAACAATCGCGTAGTAAATCCGAAAACATTAGTTTCATTTATACAAACCATTAGAATGATATAACAAGAAACACAGAGGCATGTAAACGAGCTTTGAAATATATGGTTGGAGCTGATCCAAATTTTTGTTCATTGAATATTATCTCAAATACAACATACTTAGTTCAAATCCAGAGGCTCCATATTCTTGAGAGGGACCATTGGATCCAGCCTGATCTGGTGCACCGCATTGAGTGGAAGGTGCTTGGTATTGGTTTACAGGTGGCAAGTATTGTGCCTTTGGTGCTTGGAGCAGAGAGTTGGTTCCCATAAGCTTGATACTGGTTGGTAGGTGGTAAGTATTGGCTGGTGGGTGCTTGCTTTTGTCCTTGATATTGGTTGTTCGGTGCTCCATACTGAGAGGAAGGAGTTTTGGGTAGTCCGTATTGAGAGTTTGGTTTCCGGATACATGCAGATGGTCCGTAGGCAGATGAAGGACGTCCTCTGTAATATTATATCGAATTTTAATAAGGTTTTTATATAAAGTAATTATTTATTTAAAAGCATGACAATGTTTCACTATCTTGAGAATCAACCTTAAGTTTTGTAATCAATTAAAATAAAAGTTGATATAATTATTCTTCTATTCATAACCTTACCTGAAGACAGCTTCAGTCTGTCTCTGACTGAATCCGGGAACACCATAACTCTGAGAGGGAGACGTGTTCCTCGCTTGTGGAGGAAGATACCTGGAGATTATACTTTCATTAGTGAAGGTAGTGAGGTAGAGAAATATTCAAATGGAAGAACAATTTGAATTCCTTTATTATTATTATTAGCTGAACGTTTTGTTACCTTTTATTAACTGGTGGCTCAGCCAAACACGACACCACAAGTAACGAACACACTATGAAACACTGAAAACAATATGGCATTAGAAAATATATGACAAATAAAATAATTAATAATATTATTATTGATTAAACGTCACACCTTCATTTTGTAAAATGAATCCTTGATTTCGTGAACTTGTTCGTTCTTTTAATATATGATTAGTTATTGTTAGTGCAGCTGTTACTAGATATGTTGTTGTGTGTTCAATGATGCTGGACGATGTATCGATCGTCTTATATACTCCTCGATCTGTTAATACTTTTAAGATGCACGTCTCTAACTGTAGCAATTGACTGATGTGTGCTCGGCTTACATATCTAATATAAAAATTATATTATTATTATTTTGTAATATAAAACAAGGAGTAAATTCATGTAAATTGTTTAAGAAAACAAAAATATATGAAAAGAAAGAAAGACTTCGGATCAAGTAAAGGCTTTCATTTTTAAAGCCTTGTTTATTAATATAAAAAAGTATTTTAATTATAATAGAGTACACTTCAGTCAGTGGTGGCCTAGGGGTTAAAGGGTCCACCTCTCGATGCCGAGGGCGCGGGTTCAAACCTGGCAAGTACCAATGTGATTTTTCGGAGTCATATGTACTTTCTGAGAGTATTTAGACATCACTGACATACGGTGAAGGAAAACATCGTGAGGAAACCTGGACTTATAGTTTCACAATAATTATAAGTTTGAAATCACCAACCCGTCTTGAGCAAGCGTGGTGATTAATGCTCAAACCTTCACCATGTGAGAAAGAGGCCTTTGCTCAGCAGTGGGCTTTGATAGGCTGATGACGACGACACTTCAGTCGCGACCAACACAACACAACGACCGCGAGGTGTGCTCTACTTAAACATCTCTTAATTTCAAGGACATATCTTTAAGAAATACGTGTTAGATAAGAGTTCACTTTTTAATAACAGTTAATTCAACATATTGTAAAAAAAAAAAAATATTTGTTTGTAAAGCAGGTTTACGATCGAGATGTTTACGTGATAACGTCTTATTGGTGATATAAGTTTTTGGGAAGTAAGGAATTAATGAAGATAACAATTTTTTCAAATTTTAAATTACATCTATAATTTTCACCGAAAACTTAACCGCACGAGAAAATCTCCATTCGTTTGTATGCCGCTAGAGTGAGAGAGACGGAAGATCGGTCCACTCACTCGAACGCTATGCCTGCCTCCGCTCGTGAGGATTCCGCGTGACGAGTTTCACGGAATGACTGGCAGCTCTCGAGATGAGACGGAAGATCGGTCCGTCTCTCTCTCTTTATACCTGAGATCGCGCTCGTGAGGTTTTGGTGTGTGACACAAGTTTCTGAACATGTCACCCGACTAAAACGATTTTAAAGAGAAAGTCAAAGACAAAAATGATGAAATCATAAAATCGTTAACATGTCCATTGTATCATTGTATGTGTTTTATAAATGTTAAAGAATCGTTTATTGCGTTTGATTGATCTAATATATTTAGTGTTATCAAAAATAAATGTAATAAAGTATGGATTCCAATTGAACTTGATATAATTATGAGCGATCTTTAATTAACTATTAACAAGTGGAGCCAATTTAATAGCATTGCATTTATATTTGATGCGTGATGTTTTAGAAGGTAAGTTTTATTCATCAGTGTTGTGAATTGTATTTATAATAATCTATGTCCATATCGTGTATATTCCACTCTCATACAAATATATTATTGCTACCAATAGTAATGACAGAGCAAGGTCTACTGGAAGCTTGAGAGAAGTTTCATTCTATGGCTCAATACACTTTACATTAGGGTAAATTAATTTGTGTAATGTATTTTAAAAATTAAGAATGATCTTTGTTGAACAATGAGAACTGAAGGAGAATTATATTGGTTTCAAGACGACTTCTCGTTAAATAATCATGATATATGGAAAATATATCATAATGACACAAATAAGAAGGAGTTATCTCATGCACTATTTTTCAATTTTCATCCCAATAAATAAAAACACTTATTTTGAGTAATTTTCTTTATATTCTATTGACTCGTACAATCTGAAAAGAAGTGGGTCTAGACTATAACCTTTTACATGCGATAACTATTACAAACATATACCTTATTTAAGCTTGATAAACATTTTTTAAACCTACTATGTTTTAAATAATGTATATAAGCCCTTACACGTTAAAAAGTGTGTTACATATGGGTTTTCACAGCAATAAAAATTAAGTCTTTCTACCAACAAAAACACTTTTCTTTATTAAACAGAGAGTGTTTATTCTACTTACACTGGAAATATCTATCTATCTAATATCTTGTCTAGGAAGTACCCATGCCCCACGCTTTTATTTTAGTCTAGTCTGTGCATATGTTTATAATTCCCATGACTGTATCTATTTTATTATTTTTTGGTTTTTAGTACATTTATCTTAAACATTGCAATGTATGTTTCACGTAAAAACCGTTTAACTTATAAAGTTTTTTTATCTATTTTTATTTTCTAGTTTTTATTACGCATTCTGTTTTAATTCATTTGTGCTTCATTATTGCAAGGTTTCTTGCCCGTTAGTTTATTGCAGTCCAACTCCTCTAAAAATTATTATCAGCCATTTGGTAGCGGCGGCCATATTAGATTTCAATTTAGCATAGTAAATTGTATTCTACTTGTTGAGACCTTTCATTTGATACTCATATTGATGGGATTGATAAAACATAAATTATCCGCCATTTTGTAGCGGCGGCCATCTTGAATTTATAATGATAATAAATAAACATAATTGTATTGTCATCAAAATCCAAAGTGTATACAAAATTAGATCTGATTAAATACAAAATTAGAATCAGATTAATCGGTTGACAGGAAGAGGGTGAAATTTGAATTACTAAATTTGACCCAAGAAAAATGAAAAATGAAAAAAGAATAAAAAAAAGAATAAATAATAAAACAAACAGAGTGAGCTAAATAAAACCATTCAATAAACAAATATTGTAAATCATATTACACATACAAATAAAGCCATGCCATGAACCCGGACGTTTAATCCATGGTATGCTGAGAAGTTTCATCTCTGGTTGCTAATTGTTAGGTAAAGCGATAAAGTCCTATGAGATTAATACCGTCTTGAGAGGAGAAAATCACTCACTTTATGTCTTCCTGTTCCGTTGAACTTACGAGTACGTTCAGAACATACCATCACTACTTATAAATACACGTTTTATTAAAATAGATTCCCTGTTTGAATACGATATCAAAAAATACTATTATTGAACAGTTCTACGACCTGACAGTTGACAGCATCTAGTATTGTACAGTATTTTATGAAAATAAATCTTAGAATAGCACGCGTGTACCTCATACATCTGTAACCACAAACAGTAGCCAATGCATTATACGGTATTATGTTGTATCAGGCATCAACTATATGCAATAATGAACACATTTTCAATTCTGATAATAAACATTTACATTTATCGATGGATATAATTATTTAATTAATTTGATATTTAACCATTTTTGTTTTCGAGAAATAAAAAATCTTCTTCAATTGAACACGGACTTCAGAAACCAACAGCATAATTTTATGAATTTTTAATTAATATTTTTTATTACATTTCACATAAATCTAATTATTCATACTCCAATCCTCAAAAGTATCAATTACACCGGTATCGCGGTGTGTTGCTCTAGGAATACTTGTGGATTATCAAATAATTTTGAAATTCACTTACTCTATACCTACACTATACTCAAATGAAAGTATATATAAAATAGTCTTTAATTATGAATATTAAGATGAGGCAGTGATCGATAAACCTACATATAGATATAAAAAACCTCACACAATGTAATTATCCACGAAAATAGTAAAATTAAAAGTCCAAGGGCATGCAGTCAAGTTATAAGAGGAGCAGCCGTCTTGAAACGTGGTAGATAACTACTGGGCAATAAAATAAAGACAAGACAACAAACTGACAATTATATCATAACGTTAATGTGTCTACACTTATTACGTGAAACTAAATATACGATGTATTTAGGGAACACACATTTAATTTGAACCGAACCTTTAAAAGGAGGCTTTATAAAACAACTACATTTTTTCATGATTTTGTTAGAATCCGAAATATATATAACTACTTAAGCTAATTAACTATATATCTAACACTAAATTATAGTAAATAAATTTCTTACATCTATCGATACTATATTTTACTTTAGCTAGCGAAAGATAGGATATGACTATAAGGAGGACATTGTGCTTTAAAAATTGTAACCAATAAAATCTTAATAATTTTAGGAACATAGAATTGTTGAGACGAAAATTTAAGCTAAACTGTAAAACGTTTTACTCTCTCAGTGTATATAAAAGTGCTAATCAAGAGGTGCATTTTAGCGGTGTAGCCACGGGCGCCGCCGCCATGTTCCGAAACGGAAGTTGTAAACCATCCGGTGACTTTTGATAAGAGCTCATGTGAAGCTGAGCTGTTAATGTGCGGCCATTACGTGCATGTAAATATTACGCGCTCTGTACGGTACATACTACATGCTTACACTCCATCGGTGTGTTTGAAGAAGCTTCATACCTATTACACTTTATTTAATATTATAAATGGAAACTATAAACAAAACGTAATAGAAGAGAGTTGGCTAATAAAATTGTTACTACTGGGATGTACACAAAATGAATAATTAAGTGTAAAGCTATAATTATATTATTTGTATTAGTACTTTTATTTTTTTAATAAGTACTTTTATTTATTCGAAAGTGTTAGCGGCCTCTGTGACAGAGGATTTTTGAGATTTTCATTTTGTGTTATAATCCAGTCAAAATAGACAAAAATTAGTCATAACTTAGGAAAAATTCGCATAGAGCTGACAATTGCCACAGACGTTAAATACATCATTATAAATGAAATATCAAAAATCCCCTTCGATCTCACTTCTGCAAAAAAAATTATTCAAGGTCAAAAGTATAAAATTAAGGTTTTTTCCATTTTTCTCGAAAACAGTAAGTATTAATGTAAAAATAGGTCAGACAAAAGTTGTAGATCATACAATTCTCTACAAAAATGGTCCAGTCACTTTTTCTTTTACGACTCACCATTCGTGAGATATCGCGGTTTTATCATTAGAAAATTCATAGTTTTACATAATATGCACTAAAATGCAGCTTGTATACGTCACCGGACGTTCAATATAAATGAAAATAAGAAACTATTCGTTTGTGTTACTTACACAATAAAACTTGTATAAATTAAATGAGGATTTTAAAATATAAGACTATAATGTCAGTCCCTAATTCCCTTCGTCGGTTGAAGGATCTGATTTATCGAAGATCATAGTAAGACTTGGAGGTTTTCATTTACTCATGTCTTTTTTTGGAGCGATTGGATGTATGTATTATGCAAGGAAGTGGTATAAAAGAAGTACTTTCTCTGATTTATGCACCTAATTCATTAGAAAAAATGCTCAATGGTCATGCTTACGCGAGAACTGTTCGAGCTCATACCTTGCTACATCTTACTTTAGCAACAATAATATCCAAAGAGCTTGTTCTCGATAGTGAGATGGATGAAAACCTTACAAATACAATTGAACTTATAATAAATAAAACTATTTCCTATAATGATATTGAACAAGGTTATGAAATAGCTGAAGCATTACTTTATCAGTTTAATGAAAAACTACCGGAGCACGGAGAACGAGGACCTACAGCAAAACTATGGATACATATGGTGTCTATTGCAAAGGAATTCATAAGAGCTGAACGTATGGGGTGATTGACGAGCTCATTTGAATTGCGTTAAAGAAATGTTTCCTTATCTTCATGCGTCAGGACATTTTAATTATGCCAAATCTGCGCATTTATATCTACATGATGCAATTAGAGAACTTGATAGATCCTAGTGTTTATCATAGGTTTATTGAAGGATTTTTCACTATTAGACGTTCTGATAAATTAAATTGTGGAATTTCGACGGATATGGTGATTGAACAATCAATGATGAAGTGTATGAAAACAGATGGAGGTGTTGCTCGAGGGAGAAGTACGCAAGAAAGTGTCATTAGACAAAGAAATAATTGTTGAAGTAGAAATAGACAATTATAAAATGATGACAACAAAATAAAAACAACCTATTCCACTTTAATCATTAGCAATATTACTATTCTTTCAATTAAGAGGATACGATCGTGGTGTATACCTACTGGGGAAACCACGTTAAAAAAAATGCGCCAAGTACATTACCTCATAGGTGGTGCGGAAATGTGTTATTATGTAAAATATGAATTTTTTAATGATTAAAACCGCGATATCTCATGAATGGTGAGTCGTAAGAGAAAAAATGACTAGACCATTTTTGTAGAGAATTGTATGATCTACAACTTTTGTCTGACCTATTTTCACGATAATACTTACTGTTTTCGAGAAAAATGGAAAAAAACCTTAATTTTATACTTTTGACCTTGAATAATTTTTTTTGCAGAAGCAGTATCGAAGGGGATTTTTGATATTTCATTTATAATGATGTATTTAAAGTCTCTGGCAATTTTCAGCTCTATGCGAATTTTTCCTTAGTCATATGTCTATTTTGACTGGACTATTAGGACTTAAATATGTTCTTAAAAATATGTAGATATTAAAAATATAAATTTTCACTTTTTTACGATCCAATTCATTTAAAGTATCAAGAGTATTATATTTATGACATCTGTCATCTGTCAAGATGTTAAGATTATATATTTTCTAATATAGTGTATTATGTATGGTTTATGATGGTTAGAAAAAGAGCGCGGGAATTGAAACGTTGACGCGGGCTTTTTGAAAATTTTAATTATTTTAAATAGTTTTATACTATAATTTGCAAATTTTTGTTTACTTTAATTGTAAAGAAGTAAAACTTAATATATATATATGTAAGTGTTTATATGGAGAGATTGAGAAAAAACGTAAAAAGAAGGATTCGGGTGAGTCCTTGCCTTTCAGCACAAGCAGCGATTCCGATTGCGAGGATTCGCCAGTATTGCAGGATGAAAATGCCTTCGCTCCCTTTAGGGTCGCTGATTATTGTCGGCGATACCATGAAGATGCGGAAGCCAAGTCTGAATTCATAGTATTTGTCGAAAGTACTAATGATGTCCCACTCGGTAATAGGGACATGATGTCGCTTAGTACTAGTTTTTATACGCTCTGTGAAAGGTATACAATATTTAAAAAAATTTATAAATCGGTCGGTGTTGTTTTCCAGCGTGCGAATTTGGCAAATGCCATTTTAGAAAATCCTACATATCTAAAAGAATAACGACTTAAATCTTCAACACCAGCAGGGGCCACCGAACTATCGGGAGTTATCTCTTCGGTTCCCACTCATCTATCCAATCACAAAATATATAAAGCAATATCAACAACAAAAAAAGTCATTTCTGTCCGACGCATAATGCGTAAAGTAAAAGGAGAAAATAACACCTTCACACTGCAACCTACTCAGAGCGTAATAATAACTTTTGCGTCTGCTACGTCACTGCCGGACTATGTTCACATTAAGATGTGGCGCCTGCCTGTCTCCACATATGTCCCACCTATAAAAACAGTGTTTTAAATGTTTACGCTATGATCATCTGGCTAAATTTTGTAAAAATTCACCGCGATGCTCCATATGCACAGAGGGGCATTCTTTCAACGATGAACGAATGCAAGGTTAACATTGAAAAATTTAAAACGATATTTGATTTGTGATTTGTTAATAAGTGCCATCTATCAATGTTAAAACGAAACTTCGTTCGTTCGTTAATTGTCAAATGAAACGGGACGCTCTGATTGGTCGGTAAACTGTTCATATATTTTTTCGCCATTTTATTGTTTTTGAATATTGTTATTGGTCTTTCTAAGCAGTAAGCGCAAGTGAAGTAAGTTTTAATTAGTAAACAGTGGATTAATTTATTAACGAATTGTGTAAAATTATTGCTGTGAGCTCTGTGCTGGTGATATGTGTTTATTGAAATTAGTTACGATTAGATTTTTAATATTGGCCTATTGGTAATAAAATTAAAATAAGTGTAAAGTCAAGGTGTGTGACCAGTTGAGATTGAACTAAAAGAAAGGTAATGTTATTGTTTTAATTAGTTAGCAGGTTGTGTACACACAAATCAGTTATTTTGATTACCTTGTTTCTTATTTTGAAAAGGTAATAGGTAATAAGAATATTTCTTATTATTTTTAATATTCCTATTTAAATAACTTTTATAACTTAAGCTGTGGTGAACAGATCGTAATCGTTTTAAGGATTCGTGGCTTTCGTCATTCGTGGCTCAAAGGTAGTTGAGAGATTCATAAAGTATAATATAGATGTTCGTTCTGATCGGACTGCTGTCCCTACCATTTTGCGCGAATTTTATCAATATTTAATTTAAATTAATATTTTCTGATTACTTCTCGTATTTTATCGTGCACGCCACTGTTACTTATATACTATAAAAATCTAAGAAGCATTTGAATTTTTTCAGATTTCGACGAATGTACGAGTAGTCAGTTCAATGACTGTTCCGAACACTCACGCTGTTTCAACCTTCGTGGAACTTACACTTGCAGTTGTTTAGAAGGTTTTACAGACCTTAGTGTCGACACTCTATACCCTGGAAGGATATGTTCTTGTAAGTCGATTTCATTTGCTACTCTGTCGCACGAAATATATGGGGTATTTTAGACATCAAAACATAACCCTTATATATAATTTGACTTTGAAAGCGTTTTAAGATTAATCCAATGATAATAAAAATTGTACAAATAATGACACGATTATGTTTTAAATTGTAATTTTTAATAAAAACTTTCAGCTGACGCAATAGGCTATGCGGGCTGCAACTATCATGGTAGCTGCTTCGATCGTGAGAACGCGATGATACGTGAATGTTTCAATTGGTACGCGGGATGAACTTGTCAAGTTAATCTGAAAGGTAAACAGAGACTTATGATACTTGAGTAATCTGAAACGACTAAACTATAAAGTATACCACAGGGTTCAATATATCCAGAACTACTACTATTCACTATCTCTTAAAAGTGTTGCTTATTTTAAAAAATATGACAGTATAACATAAATTGTTCTTGATTTGAATTTAATATTACCTATCCATAAAGGAATAACTTTATAAACACGCAGCATTTAGATCTGAATGGTTTTTTATGCCAAATGTCATGTAATTTAACATCAAACTTATATTAAATATATGTTTTATTTTCAGCTGTATTAATTACAGTCACCGTAGTAGGAGTGTTGATTATCCTAGTGGTGACCATCTGGGCCTCGAAATGATGCTGCAGTCAGAAGAATCTTACGAATCAAACATTTATTATTGATTGCATGCAGGGAATGCCAAGTTTACATCAGGTAATTTATCTATAATGTAATACAGAACATTTTGCAAAAATTATAGTAGCTATATGTACTAAATTTCTAAACAGTATCGTCAGTTAAAAGTGGTTAAAAGGCCCGCCTCTCATGCACGAGGGCGCGGATTCGATCCTGGCCCTGGCAAGCACCAATGTGATTTTTTCAAGTCATGTGTACTTTCTAAGAGTATTAAGACACCACTGATTAATGCATTCCCAAAGAGGGTTGATGTCAGGCAGGCGGCCGATGGTAAGAACAAGTAGCCAAAACTATTCACAACATGTAAGGCAGACCCTGGCTTAAGCTGAGAAAGTTTCCAGGTAGAAGATCGTTAGTTATAGTATCAATTCAATAGAAATTTTTCTTCCAGGGTAATGTTCTACCAACATCAACAAAGAGCTGATAGACGAGCATTGATTGCTGAACGAAATGAAGCAGCAGAGACTTGTAGCGTACAGAATGCTTCACTGCCTGATGTACCATCAAAAGTAAGAAAAAAATAAATTGAATTAAATATTCAATAGTCACCACAGGAATTCTTATAACTTGATATTTCTTAGCTCCCAGTTGGTTTTAAAAAACACTCATGATTTATGACCTCACTTAATTAGACAACATTTTCATCCTCCACATCTTAGACAGAGAGTCGATCTTATATTTATTACAAATACAATTTAAACTAATTAATGTTTCATGTGAAGCTTCTTGTGTAACTTCAATGTTGAGTCATGCTTGTTGTTCATGAAGTGTGTATTCTATATGTATGTATGTTTTACTTGTATTCTATTCTATTGTAGTCCGGGTGTACATCACACAGTAAGCAGGCCCCGGAGCCTCCCAAACACTCCCCTCGCCCGCCGCCGGCCCTCGTGATACCTCGAGCGAGATTACATGCACTACATGACAGGTACCATGAACAACATGCTACATGTATAAGGAACACATAACACTTGCTAGGGATAAGGAAAAACGGTATATAATTGAATAGTATATACTATATATGTATATGATAGTTTATATTCTTGTATTGTCTTTGTAATATGGATAAATATACAAGTAATGACTTTTGATAGATTAAGATTATTATTTGTATATAATGTTTACAAATTTATATAAATTATTTATATTAATATCTAGGAACTTAAAATACTTATGAGATATAATATAAAATGTCATATAAATGTACAATATACAACGTGTAACACAATTAACGCACACCTGAAAGTAGTTTGTTCAGAATCGGAATCTGGATCGATTTTTATAATTTTTTATGTAGGTCATTTTTTTTTCTCAAATTTAGATAGAACTAAGTAAATTATAGTCACCCTACACACAGTTATCTAAACACTTCACAGAAACGAAAATGGATCGTAAGTTAGAGTATTAAGATTTTTTAAAATGAAATATTAAATTAGTAATCATCAATCAATTAAAGAAAACTGATACTTGTTTCAAGGCTAAAATAGTATTTTACAAATATCTACGCACGCACAGCGACAGCCGGCACACATCAAATACCTACGAACGTGTCCATTGACCTCCTAGATCGGCTGATTTGACGCGACTCGACTTTTTTTTGTGGGGGCGAATTAAATCGCTAGTTTATAACACAGAGACGACAAGTGCCGAGGAACTAAAAAATAAGATAATAACCGCCTTTATAAAAGTGACAAGTGACACTGCAGTATTATCTAAAATAAAACCACAATTGCCGAAAAAAACGGTCATTAAAGTGCATTGAACAAACAAATTTAACAAATCAGTAATTATAAAATATTGGCTTCACATTAAAAAAAAAATGCAATGTTGACAATCTAAAGCCTGAAAAGTGTGATTGAAAGAAGAATCATAAATCATAATGAAGTTATTTCGCGTACCTATTATTACCTTCTTCTTATTATTGTCGGACGGCACTCGGAGAGAGGTCTGTCTGTGTGTGCGTATGCAGCGAAGTGTTGGTGAATAGCTGACCATATTATTTGCACGAAATTGGGATAACTAATTTCACAAATAAACAATGCCAACGCACATATAAATAATATTTGATGTATGCATTGCGTTTCTATTATTATATTCTAATTGGGGTGTTTGAAGGTGTGCGTTAATTATGTTACATGTTGTATACATACATTTAACCCTAGAGTGGGCTCGTCTCTTTGCGTAACGTCAGTAGGCGCGTGGGGAGCATTTTGCCGCCTCATTTTCTTTGACTATTTTGACTAGTAATACTGCAATTTAATATTTTTTCTTTTAGGATTTAAATAAATAAACAATAAGTTATAATAAATCAACATATACAGGGTGACTGGTGAATTACTATCAATATTTAAGGAGCATACTCGGTACATGATACTCATTCGAATTATGTAGAAAAAAAAAAAATAGGTATTTAATTTTTGACCAAATTTCCGTATAAATAAATAAAGTGTGGACTCGTTCCAAGTGTTCCAAGTGTGGACGCGCGCGGCGGCGTGCTGATACGACACCATGCCGAAGCGCGCGAGTGTGTGTGTGTGTGTGTGAGTGTGTGTGTGTGTGTGTGTGTGTGTGTGTGTGTGTGTGTGTGTGTGTATATACCTAATCTGTAGGGTGTTCACACGATGCGTAATTAATTACACAACTTTTGGTTAACTTTACTTAGAAGTTTATTAATATTTATGTTATATTAATTTTTATTTTGTCATATAAGATCGTCAAATATCACGTCCTCAAGTATTGATAGTAATTCACCAGTCACCCTGTATATTCAACTTTGTTCTATAAACTTTGGTTTACAAAAGACTTTAGAAAACTTAATATTTTAAATTATTTTTTTTCTCTTAAGCTACATAATATTTTTTAATACTTAAAAAATATATACAACGTGTAACGTAATTAACGCACACCCTCAAATACCCCAATGCGTATATAATAATATAAACGCAATGCATACACCAAATATTATTTATATGTGCGTTTGCATTTTTTATTTGTGAAATTAGTTATCCCAATTTCGTGCAAATAATATGGTCAGCTATTCAGCGACACTCCCGCACTCGCCGCGCCCCTCTCTCCGAGTGCCGTCCGACAATAATAAGAAGGAGGTAATAATAAGTACACGAAATAATATATGATTTATGATTCTTCTTTCCATCACACTTTTCAAGCTTTAGATTGTTGACATTGAATTTTCTTTTTAATGTGAAGCCAATATTTTATAATTACTGATTTGTTAAATTAAATTTGTAAATAAGAATTATTAAACAGCTGATATCGCGTGATTTGATTAGACACCACAATACCTACGACAAAGTTAAACACAGTCGGCCTGTTTAAATGGTGTGTATCAAAATATTTACAATAATTTAAAGATCATAAACAAACTTACAGTTTAATTTGCACTCACACGGCGTTGTCGTTTTAAAACATTTTTCAAAATGTCCACCGCCTTGTTCAATGCACTTTAATGACCATTTTCGCAGTTGTGGTTTTATTTTAGATAATACTGCAATGTCACTTTTCACTTTTACAAAGGCGGTTACCTTATTTTTTAGTTCTTTGGCACTTGTTATCTCTGTGTTATATAAACTAGCGAGTTAATTCGCCCCCACAAAAAAAAGTCGAGTCGCGTCAAATCAGCTGATCTAGGAGGTCAATGGACACGTGCATAGGTATTTGATGTATTGAATGTTAGTGTACCGAAACGACACAGCGAAATGCGCGACTAAGATTTTTATTTGCACTTTACACTTGACCTCTTTTCGATCAGGTGGACGCGGCGTGACTAACTTACCCAAAACACATTTTGTTGACTTCGATGTTTAGTTATTATTACTCTGATTCCCGGAATTAGCCTGCCGTCTCGCTCTATTGTAATGTTATTAAGCCGAAGAAAGAAGGAGAAAGTAATAATTTTTGTATTACGCGGCTTTCTTTTTATGCACTGTAGTGACCTTGCTGTGTGCCGGTGTCGCTGTGGTGTTGCGTGCGTAGTTATTATTAAATACTATTTTAGCCTTGAAATAAGTATCAGTTTTCTTTAATTGAATGATGATTACTAATTAAATATTTCATTTTAAAAATCTTAATACCCTGACTTACGATCCATTTTCGTTTCTATGAAGTGTTTAGATAACTGTGTGTAGGGTGACTATAATTTACTTAGTTCTATCTAAATTTGAGAAAAAAATGACCTACATAAAAAACTATCAAAATAGATCCAGTATCCGATTCTGATCAAACTACTTTCAGGTGTGCGTTAATTATGTTACACGTTGTATATACAGGGTGACTGGTAAATTACTATCAATATTTAAGGAGAATACTCGGTACATGATTCTCATTCGAATTATGTAAAAAAAAGGTACTTAATTTTTGACCAAATTTCCGTATAAATAAATAAAGTGTGGACACGTACAGGATACGCTTTATCAAAACAATCTTCACAAAGGCATGTACAATGTTCATTGCACAGTAACTTTTGGCATCTGGGAACACCCTTTTTTCGTGCGCCTGTTTTTTCTTTGAGGGACATATACTGCATTTGTCCTCCTTTTTCGAAGAAGATGCTTGTTCTACTGGGACAAAGCGAGCGATTTGGTTCCTCAAAGGAATATTTAAAGTGCCTATAGAAGTCCTTGTGGTCATATATTGCTTGACAAGTACCATGGCAATTTGTTTCAAATATTCTCGATGTAGCATCAAATGTTGAGTATTGTCTTTGTATATAATTTGACTATTAGACCGGCAATATTCAACATTGAAAAAAAATAATCTGATTGTGACACCTGATAGTAGATACCTTCTTCTCCTGCGGGTCCCCCGGGCACTGACGGTGTCCAGATTTAAGGCAAACGTTGCTAATGAGGTTGGGAGTAGCTACTACGAAGCCCAAGTCTAACGGCTAGTTGTTTTAATTATTATTAACGGTTTTTTTTTTGCGCGGGCGGCAAAATGCTCATAACTCGCCCACTCTAAGGTTAATATTCTTGTAATTGTATTTGTAATATTGATTATTGTGACAAGTATTTATACTTGATTACATTATACTTCATTATGCTTAATTTAAAGTACATTTCTTCATAATAGATCTTATATTATATCACAGTCGTGATAATTTGTCACGTAGGAAGAGCAGCGAAGTATGTAATGAAGCTAAGCTTATCAGTTACTTGGAGTCGGGAACAACGAACACGCAAGAGGTGAGTACAGATAAATATATACTGAAATATATATAAAAAGGCTTAAATAAAATTAATAAGACCAAGAACCTAGTTCCTGAAAAGGGTTTTCATTTGAAGCAAAGATAGTCTTTACTCAAAATGATACTTTGCTAACAAATTCTAACAATGAATGTCAAGAATTGTATAGAAGAGAGTCTGCTACAGTGACTCTTAAGAATAATGTAGAACGAATTCAGTGTGATTATGCATGTATTATTATATGGTGAATTTTGTATTGCAAATTGTGGATTCTGTATTGCAATTGTGGATACTGGAACAAAAGTAATCACCTAACTAAGATTGTTGACGAATTATTTATTTTGAAAACAATTATAATGAACGAATACATGAAAACGAATATTTTTGATGCGACTAGACTCTCGTCATATATTATTCATATATAAATTAATATGAAAACCTTTAACACTTCTTTATTATAATTTATAACAATTTTGTTATCCAGATGCGAAGAAAACACAGCGTTGAATCTTCGTACTGTTTAAACAAAGAGAGAGGAAATAAACAAGGTATGGTATTTTAAAAAAAATAATTGACTATTTTGTTACAAAACAAAATAAATTAAATATTTGTAGGAAGAGGATGGGCTATTGTTTAGGAATAAGTTCCTTTAAACTTAATAATAGTTTTAATCGGGTATAATTAGTCTAGGGACCAAATTATAGCACCGGAATAATAATTAATTCGTTTCCATAAATTAATTATCCAAATGTGAAAAAGTATACAAAGATGTCTGTAATTTTATATTAATATTATTTTTATTTATATATATATTAATGTTAATTCCAGGTGCACTAGTGTCAGCTGGTTATAAAGTGTCAACGACCATTCGTCCAGATGAGGACTCAATTAAATGTGATAGAGTCGACGCTTCGTCCATCAACAACAATGATTTGGAAGCAGAGCTGTCACGCCTCGACACACTACAGAAGTCTTATAGGTAATATTATAATGTATTTGTAGAAAAGAAAATTAGCTTGATAGATAATGTAATAATTATCTTAGTAAAGAAATCATTACTACAAAGTGACAAGGGACTGTTTTTCAAAGCGAAGTCTTTTTAAGGGTGTAGATAATAATTTATACAAAGATAAAGATTTTTAGTAATTTTGTTACGGTGAAAACAAAATGTAAAAGTGTTGATCATCAAAAAAATAAAATTAGAATTAAAATGAAATAAAAAATACCATTTCAAAATTTAAAACATAAGATATCAAATGATAAACTGCGTATATATATTTATTTATTGAATTGAAATAATAAAAATTTAAAGTACCTATATGTATATGTACTTACAATACTTCCTGTTAAACGTCGAGTCTCAATTCTCATACAGCCTTCCAAAGGAAAATATACAGTAAGGAAAACAAATTGTGGAATGTTTTCTCGATTATTCAAAGACCAAAGCTTTACTTTTTTTTTTGTTACGCGATGATTTCCGATGTTATTTATATCTAACTTATAATTTCATTGAATCGTCAGATTCCTATGGAATTGTTTTTCACAAAACTTTGATTTTTTAGTCAAGAAGATACGCAGAATGGACGGATGCCAAACGTTGTATTGGGGAGTTGAAGGTATTTAGTATATATGTATGTATGTGTGTGTAATATTTTTTCCATTCTAAAATATTAATCGGTTCCACTCCCATTACAAGTAAAAAAAAATGGGGATTGTCGAAAATATATTAATCTTCCATGTCTATTTAAAAAAAATTATAATTCTTGAAACAGAAATGGAATAATACAAACTTAATATTGTTTTATTTTGCTTAAAAAATATGTATAAACCAAATAGTTACCTTATCCAATAAGTAATAATTAATTATTCCAGGACTTTATCTGAAGCTAGATCGGTCGGAGGAACTCTTCCAGCGAGCACACCTGCAGAGCTGCTTCATTAACAAGACTCACGCATCAGGTATTAATATTATATTTATATATGTATAGTTAGGAAAAACTCCTTGGTCAAGAAACAAAATAGAAGCCGAGTTAGGAACTCCTTGGAAAAGAAACAAAATAGAAGCAGTGCGCAAAAGAAACATCGGCACTTTCTGGTGGTCCGTCGTCGAGGCAACATCGCTCATGGGTTTTCGACTATTAATATTGGTTTAGCTATTAGTCTAAGGCTATTTTAAGGATATTACTCTGTAAGTACTTTAATTGTTGTTTAACTGGAGTTAGCCAGGTTATCATTTCATTCCTTTATTTACCTTTTTATATTTGTTCATTTTAAATTAATAAATCGCATAGTCAAATTGTCAAATGTCTTACTGTTATTTTATTTTTAAAAATCCGAAACGAAGTTCCTTAATTCAGAAGTGGGATAAAGATCTCTTTTTTATAAATTCTTTGGTCCACCGTATTTTGTTTTCTTTTTTTGACAATTATGTCAATAATAAAATGAATCGTAATCGATCTAAAATTAGAAAAAGATTACGCTGAACATGTGAAAAATAGATTGATATCTAGCCCACATAGATACCTAGGGTGTCCATAGCACGAGTACGTTGTCGTAGATCGAGAAACGAGTCGAGCAGCAGTAAATTTTCTCAACACGCACCCGCATCATACTTACTTGTAAGTGATTCATTGAATGATAATTTGAATAACATTTTAGTAAGACTCAAAGCTGTCGATCAGTTTAATAATAGTGTCGTAGAGTTACAACATAATTATCAGGAAAATGTTGCTGAATCGGTCGTAAGAAATGTGTCTATAGGTCACAATCACATAGTTAATAGTAGCAACGAATCACCAAACGTAAATAGTTTAGTTAACTTGAGCGATGTCTCTCAGACTACGACTCACGATCAAGATACCACTGTTCGCTATCCCGATACTATGTCAGTTTCGTATTTTACCATTATGACAGAAGCCCTTAAGAATCTCGCACTCATAAAATCGCTTCATTATTACGTGTCAATTTTTGATTCTTCTGATTGATTTGTTGTGTCTAGAGGTAGATCGCGCAATGATAGTGGGACAGTGGAAGATCATGAGTGTTTTTCCCGGGAAGCATCTTATTTAAAAGCCGACGCCAAGACATAACTAAATTCATAGGTCACAAATGGTCGTACATGGATATTTTTTAAAACTCATTTAAGACCTCTCTGTTCTCAGAAGTTGGACTCCGCTAACATTTCCTTTGCATGTATGAACACGACATACAACTAATATACGACATACGCTGGGAATGTGAGACGTACATTATAACGTTTACGATTGGTTAAGGATTTATCTGCAGAAAACTTGGAATTGTAATAATAAACAAACCAACATTAACAACTTTCAGAATAAAATGATAATCCCGCTGCTAAGTCGTCTAATACGCGCATTTATTAAAACTACAGGAAACTGTGAAGACGCATGTTTTGTCAAGAATAGGTAAGGATTAACTAACTACCAAAATGTAAACATATGTTAACCGAAGCTGGTGAGAAATATCGATGTGGTTCCTGCAGTTGATAGTGCATACCGATTAACATATTTTATCAATATTGGTGATCACATCATATCACTGATTTCTTCTGACCTTATTAAATTACTTTTCTTGCCAATCCAAGTATACGATGTACATTACGAGACGTTAATGAATACGAAACCTTTGCCACTCCTCACAACACAGTAACTATTGAATTCAGCAATATTTCATTTTAAGATCTAGTAGTAGTACCGTCAGCCTGCATGAATAACGACAGATGTTTTGAATCGTGTTGGAGTAATGTATGTAAGAGTAACAACAACAGTATATCACTCGCTGGGATCAGTCAGGTTAATCAAGTACTAGCCACCGAAAACTCTTTATATAAAATCCCTCTGCCAGGTAGTAATCTGGAATTACCAATGTTTGTATTGTCGCCTTTCTCGGATTTTCTTGTGTACCGCTGCCACTACAGTACAGTATAGGTGAGATGAATATCAAACTTACTAGTTCAATTCCAATAACTTGTCGCCCATACAATTTATTTTACAGGAAGATGGTACAAGTTAGCGAAATAATGAAGGATCTCTTAGATAAAGAATCTCGATCCCAATATGCCAGCTCAATAACTTCAGTGACGAAAAAGATTTTCGAGCACTTATTCGCAATACAGAGAAGGAAAGATATCCGTTTTCATTTATTGACCATTAAATTGATGGATTTTTTTTTTTAGGATGACATAACTTCGTCACCGGCCCTGATATGGCGACTTCATGAAATGAGAATCAGGGACGACTGTATTCACTACACAAGCTTCGTTACGTCCGCGTCAGGAGGGAACTACGAATACTGAAAGATGCCATATGGTTTGACAAACTCATCTATTGTTTACAAACCTATTATCAATTAATGATATGCTTCGGGAATTCATTGATTCTGATGACTTGCTCGTTTATATCAACAAAGTACTTCTTCTGAATTTTAATGCTAAAAAAAAAGGTAAAGGTAGAATTCTATTTTTTTCGATCATATTAAAATAAAATACTCGTTTCTGAATACCGAATTTGAGAACTTAGACAGACATATAAGTGGTGGTCAGGTTAGCCCGAGCGCTAGAAAGGAGGAGGCTCTGCAATTACATCATTACATGAACTCATCTGCAATTTGACGTATGACGTAGAATATCAACCTGAGAAAATTCGTATGAGTACGACATATTTTTCGTATTGGGGCGCGTAATCCCGCATTCGTGTATGATCGCGGTACATGAAATAGAGATTAATTACAATAGTGAAATAAGGTCAGGGCCTTAAAATATTTCCACCACAATCTAGTTGGCATCCAGTTTAAAATTGTAATCCAATGTAATGTAATGCTCTTAAATCAGCTCAACCAACCACTCAACGTGTGATGCCATGGAATTTAGAATGGTGCCCAGATACTGGTGCTATAGTATTCGATGGTGAAAATTTTTGAACTGTTTTGTCACTTTACTCATTTTCTTTTTAACGACTGTTCTCAGAAGCAGTGGTGACAAGTTTCGCGAGACGTCACTTGTCGAGACGGGGACATCCCGCTGGCCTGCAGCTGGTGGAGGTTCGAGACACCGCAGGCGTCTCATTGACCTGCTGCCGGGGTGGGAGTTCAAGACGCAAGTCTACTCATCACCACTGGCGTTTGTCGCCTTGGCGTTAGTCGCCTTTGACGTGTGTCGTCAGTTTGCGTTAGTCGCATTGGCGTTTGTCGCCTTGGGCGTTAGTCGCCTTTGACGTGTGTCGTCAGTTTGCGTTAGTCGCATTGGCGTTTGTCGCCTTGGCGTTAGTCGCCTTTGACGTGTGTCGTCAGTTTGCGTTAGTCGCATTGGCGTTTGTCGCCTTGGCGTTAGTCGCCTTTGACGTGTGTCGTCAGTTGCGTTAGTCGCATTGGCGTTTGTCGCCTTGGCGTTTGTCGCCTTGGCGTTAGTCGCCTTTGACGTGTGTCGTCAGTTGCGTTAGTCGCATTGGCGTTTGTCGCCTTGGCGTTAGTCGCCTTTGACGTGTGTCGTCATGTGCGTTAGTCGCACGGGCGTTAGTCGCCCTTAACGTTTGTCCTCAGTTGCATCAGCCGCCATCAGCGTTGGTCGCCACTGACGGGAGTCGCCACTGACGGGAGTCGCCACTGACGGGAGTCGCCACTGACGGGAGTCGCCACTGACGGGAGCCGCCAGTGATGGAAGTTGCGCCGATTGCGTGAGTCGCATTGGCATGAGCTGCACTTCTATGGTGTTGGTAGCCCTTCAAAGGCGTGAGTCACCCGACAATGGTAATGTACTGTGGGGATGTGAAATTGTTGGGATACCGTCGATTTCACACCTTTTTCTTTATTTTCACTTTATCTGTCTTGGATGCTGTTTAGGCTTACATTACTTTGTTTATTTGAAAAACATTTAGACACTACACTCATGCAAACAATAATGTTTCCGATAGTAATGGTGATGTTATTTCAAAATTCAGGGATGACAATGTTAAAGGTGCTTCGGCCGGATCGTCTATGCCAAACCTTGAAGACGAAGATCGGGAAGGTGGCGCAGTAGGCGAGGGCTACTACTGAAAAAACAGAGAGAATGTGGCCGAGGACGACCAGGAGTCAGGAGAGGCCGAGTTAGGAAACTCCTTGGTCAAGAAACAAAATAGAAGCCGAGTTAGGAAAACTCCTTGGAAAAGAAACAAAATAGAAGCAGTGGCGCAAAAAGAAACATCGGCACTTTCTGGTGGTCCGTCGTCGAGGCAACATCGCTCATGGGTTTTCGACTATTAATATTGGTTTAGCTATTAGTCTAAGGCTATTTTAAGGATATTACTCTGTAAGTACTTTAATTGTTGTTTAACTGGAGTTAGCAGGTTATCATTTCATTCCTTTATTTACCTTTTATATTTGTTCATTTTAATTAATATCGCATAGTCAAATTGTCAAATGTCTTTACTGTTATTTTATTTTTTTTAAAAATCCGAACGAAGTTCCTTAATGTATATATAATTCTTCTGTGAGTGTATGTCACTGAACTTCTCTCAAATGACTGGACCGATTTTGATGAAATTTTTTGTGTGTGTTCAAGGGGATCTGGGAATTGTTTAGATTCACAATTTTGTCTGCTGGACAATGTTTTTTTTTAATAAATTTTTAATTTATTAGTAGTTGTTATACAAGCGTTTTTTTGACATTAGATTTGACAATTAACTAATATGTCAATCATCCTGTCGTACTTCAAAACACGGAGATTTCTTGATTATAGGGGCGATACGAAGTTCGCCGGGTCTTCTAGTATTAGTATAATATGATGGTACTTCCCTCGCACTAATCTTCTTTCATATATTTATGTAATGTTAATGTTATCTTATAGGAAGCCAACACGATGGCTGAACGAGACTTAGGCTCCACTTTTCTTCTGCCTCACGTGCAGCTTTATAAACCAGACCTTGTGGGTATTACACTTACCCGACTAACGGTTTGATTCACTAATAAAACACTTTATTATTATTATTTTTATTTGTTTTTACTAACATTAGTTATAAAGGTTGCCATGTACTACTAAAATTAAAAATATGGACTATGTCTGAGACAAAATAAATTATTATTATTATTGTTATAAAAGACTTGAGCGTGTCCATAAACAACATTAAAACGTTTTTTTTTTGGAATATACTTCAAGGCAGCCCTAGTAGGTTCTTTTCAAATTTGGTTATGTAGAGAGAGGAGCTTGGACGCGATAGTAGTGAGCATTTAACTTGTGATAGACAGGGACCTCTTAAACCTACACCTGGGTCACAAGTCCCAGTCACTGTTGAAGCTCCTCTCACTACAACGATGGACCCGACAAACACATATGAATACATTGAATGATGAGAAGTTTTTATCTCTGTAGTTTTAATTTTTCTCTCACTTACCTATTTTTCCGACCAGTCCTATGTTATATTTCTTTATGCTACATTTATTAATTTCTTAAATCATTCATACAAATATTTTTTTTCATTTTTTCAGATCAGTGACGTATCTGAATTCGACTCCCTGTGAAGCGAGATGTCACACAAAATTTTGAAAAATTCGACAAAAACATTAGAAAGTTACCAATTTTTTTTTTTTATAACGGATCCAGTGACACTTTAGCTTTTTATATCTATAGGTTATTTATTTTAAAATATTAATATATTTAATGAATAGACAATTTTTTATATAAAAATATCATGTGTTATACACATTAAGTCAAAAGAGACTTAAATCGCAGAATATTTTCTTTTCTATCAGTATTGAGATATTTTTGTATTTATATAGAAAAATATTAATAATTTCCTAATTTATATTTTAATTTTATAATTTTCGCAATAAACAAACACAATTTTTGTCAATATATAAAATGCCATAATATATGTAAGCATTCAAAATAGATTTGTCACGAAAATTATTTGAATGGGAAATCTACTTATAAACAAAACTTTTAATAAATTATTTATTTGATTTCTCCTTTGAAGATTTTTTCGTATTATTTTCTTTGGTTATTTTATTGTGCAACAAAATTGTGCCAATAATCAATAGATTAAATTCAGCTTTTCAAGAAACTGTTTATACAAATAAATTTCAGTGTTATGATACATAATTGTTATTTTTAAATTATTTCTGCATTTTCATGACAATTATAATTTATTCTAAATAAAAAATATCAAATAAACATATCTTTTTTTGTATGTATTATCCTTCGACTTTTTTTTACAGATGAATATCTTATCCTATATACATATTTAAATGAGCAATTCTTGTGTATATATATATGTATATATAAAATGAAAAATACTCGTTTAAAATATGACTCTTCCTGACATCTATTGGCAAATAGTAATACTACTTTTTGCTAATTGCTTTTACTAATTGCTTTAAAGACACAACAGAAGATGGTGTTGTCAAGTACCAGGAAGTCAATGGGTGTTTGTTTTGAGGTTAGTCTAAGAAATTAATTATTTATTTATGGGTGAATATACGATATTTGAATTCCATTGGTCTATAGAAAATTTTATGTAAAACTTATTATATCATTGTCTCTCTAAGCTTAAACAATAACGAACATGGCATTTTATCTGGCCCACAAAGACTATTCACGATAATTATATCATTTAAAATAATTAAAAATGTATACTCCTCTGGCCTTATGGCTGAATACTTTCAAAAAGTACACAATTATGTTTTTTATTTAATGTGGTATTACGCTTTAATAAAACATCGAAAACATATTTCAACAAAAATTAAGATTAAAAACATTTATTAATATAAAATAATAGATGTAACTTATTTTCGAGTCATGTTACAATTCTGTCACTTCATCTGGCCGAATTCAAAGACTTAAAAATCAAATCTTTGTGCTTTTGATCTTAAATAACGGGCGAAAAACAGTTTCAAATTAGAGGCAAACTAAATAATTTATACAAAACTAAAAAAAAAATTGGATCAGTTTTCAATAAACTTTATGAAAGTAATTTTATGCCAGTCGTTGGAGTATTTCCTTTGGTAAGCATATATTGATATGACAATACCCTGCTTTGATTTGTTACTAGTCTGGCAACAGTTTCACTCTTCTGGTAACACATTTCCCTCTGGTGCTTATAAAACTGAAAAAAAAATAATAATAATCGTCTGTCCTCTGTGATTACTAATTTTAAAATAGTGTCAAATAAATAAATTATAAATTTTCAATGGAACCGATAACATTTCCTTCTGGGAACACGCAAAAACAAATAGCGTATATTCACCCTCATGGACATATACTAATGGACATGCCGTACGCGCATAATCTGCAGTATTTTTTTTGGTTTGAAAAGAGTGAGAGAGATGGCCTATGCTTCCGGTCTAGCACTATCTCATTCCTCATAGATGATTAGCACTCAGTTTTCATGACAAGCACGGCATATAAATTATCCAGAAGGGGCTCATTAAACGTCTTAAGTACGATACTATTTTGAGAGAGATAACTATAGATTGAAACTCGTTTCCTCTCTTTCTTTCGGAGTGCCACAATTCTCATCTCTAACGTCTGTTCATTAGTATATGTCGATGTTCACCCTTATATTGTTTTGTGTCTTCTTAACGTGTTCACTTAAAAAATGCCTAAACGAAATAAAAAAACACAAAATAAATTCTAATTATTACTAAATACCGAGCACAGCTCGGTAACCACGTGTTGGTAACCATATTAAATGAAACAACCAATTAAATATGAGACATAGCGTTTTATTCAATAATCAATAATATTTTTGTTTATCGATAGAATATTTAGCATTAATAATATATACAAGGAAACAATAGCTACTAAAATAGATCTTAAAACTTAATACAGCGATGATTTATTTAAAATTATGTAAAATTATAATCAAGCAAACATATATCTAAAATAATTTTAACTATTTAATTTATCCTAGCGTTTTGCTTCTTGGTTATAGAAGATTTGAAGATTTTATTTTTATTGTGAAGTTAAATGAATTTTTAACTTTTATTTATGATATTCTTCAAGTTTACTTTAACTTGATTGAACACGAATTGACCAAGCAGGTAATTATTTCACTTCATTCTTTTTAGCAGGTAATTATTCTACTTCTTCTTTTGCTTTATAAAGATGTTTTTATAAAAGCTTCTTTTTCTTTTCATAGAGATACTTGGTCGTTTTTTTTTTTAATTACATACTTGTTTTTTTTTAATCAGAGAAGATGATGCAACGGAAAAATATTCAAAAAATCATAATGATGAAGAGAAAGACAATAACACATACTTTGTTGTTATGAATAAATCACAAAATTGTGGTAAATCACCCCCTATTAATACTGATATAGAAGCAGGTGATTATGATGGGGTCACGAGGAACGAACAAGTGACTAATAATGGAGTATCACAGGTGTTTGTTCGGTGAAATATTACTCGCGGGAAACGCCATACCTAGAAACGACTAACGTTGTTTATCCAACAGGCAAGTACTTATAACTGATTAAATATAAATTCCTTCAGAATGAAGTTTTAGCGGAACTTATTATGCTATAAAATGTTTTAATGAATTAATTTTCACTCATTACGATACGGTAGAGAATGTCAACCAGATTGTAAAGCTTCGAGAAATGAAAGATGCCAGAGGATCGATAGTGTTATGAAGTGCGTGTGTAGACCAGGTTTCGCTAGAATGTTCCCAGATCGACCGTGTAAACGTAAGATATTACTATTTTCTATTATACTAAAAATACACAACCAGTTAATATTTTAACTATTTCAACATAATATTTTTAAATGTGCTCAATTTTAGCAACATACACGTACTCAGTAAGATTAGGACTAGGATCTAGAAACAATAAGGTGCTCAAATTCCTTAAGAATTTATCGGACAATTCTACTAAAGAATATGAGAGTTTGTCATTGGCTACTCATGAAGGAATAAATAGAATGATAATGCAATCAGACTTACGGGATGTTTTATCACGGAGTCCATATTACAGGATTCCATCCTATTCAGATGAGAACAAAAGACGGTGCATATGAGGGAGTTATCAATGATTTCTACGTTCAGGTAAACATTCAGTAAAGACTTTGAAATATGTTGTTTTAAACTTATTTTAAATGAATTTTTCTTTAGCTTTTCGCTAACGCTCATGAAAGCAGACTGAATGAAGTTATAGAGAGAAATATCTGCGGAATAATAATTATAGTCTTGGTGGAACAGAAATTTATGCATATGAAGAATTTTATTGAGAGCCTTAATCATTAATGTCAGTGGTAAGTGAACACTCAAGTCAGTTAATTATAAATACAGAACATTTACAACAAACACAATTTTTGGCTGTCCTATTACTCAGTGGCGTGCAAACATAGATGCAAATAAGCACTGCATATCCTACGCATATAACAACTAAACCCATATTTTTAAATTGTTACTTACATATTTTTAATCATAGGTACATTACGAATTACAAATGTTAACAGATATTTAAAACGATATTTGATTTATGATTTGTTAATAAGTTCCATCTATCAATGTTAAAACGAAACTTCGTTCGTTCGTTAATTGTCAAATGAAACGGGACGCTCTGATTGGTCGGTAAACTGTTCATATATTTTTTCGCCATTTTATTATTTTTGAATATTGTAACATATTTGTCTTTCTAAGCGCAAGTGAAGTAAGTTTTAATTAGTAAACAGTGGATTAATGTATTAACGAAGTGTGTAAAATTATAGCTGTGAGCTCTGTGCTGGGTGATATGTGTTTATTGAAATTAGTTACGAGTAGATTTTCAATATTGGCCTTTTGGTAATAAAATTAAAATAAGTGTAAATTCAAGGTGTGTGACCAATTGAGTTTGAACTAAAAGAAAGGTAATGTTATTGTTTTAATTAGTTAGCAGGTTGTATACACACAAATCAGTTATTTTGATTACCTTGTTTCTTATTTTTGAAAAGGTAATAGGTAATAAGAATATTTCTTATTATTTTTAATATTCCTATTTAAATAACTTTTTATAACTTAAGCTGTGGTGAACAGATCGTTATCGTTTTAAGGATTCGTGGCTTTCGTCATTCGTGGCTCAAAGGTAGTTGAGAGATTCATAAAGTATAATATAGATGTTCGTTCTGATCGGACTGCTGTCCCTACCATTTTGCGCGAATTTTATCAATATTTAATTTAAATTAATATTTTCTGATTACTTCTCGTATTTTATCGTGCACGCCACTGTTACTTATATACTATAAAAATCTAAGAAGCATTTGAATTTTTTCAGATTTCGACGAATGCACGAGTAGTCAGTTCAATGACTGTTCCGAACACTCACGCTGTTTCAACCTTCGTGGAACTTACACTTGCAGTTGTTTAGAAGGTTTTACAGACCTTAGTGTCGACACTCTATACCCTGGAAGGATATGTTCTTGTAAGTCGATTTCATTTGCTACTCTGTCGCACGAAATATATGGGGTATTTTAGACATCAAAACATAACCCTTATATATAATTTGACTTTGAAAGCGTTTTAAGATTAATCCAATGATAATAAAAATTGTACAAATAATGACACGATTATGTTTTAAATTGTAATTTTTAATAAAAACTTTCAGCTGACGCAATAGGCTATGCGGGCTGCAACTATCATGGTAGCTGCTTCGATCGTTGAGAACGCGATGATACGTGAATGTTTCAATTGGTACGCGGGATGAACTTGTCAAGTTAATCTGAAAGGTAAACAGAGACTTATGATACTTGAGTAATCTGAAACGACTAAACTATAAAGTATACCACAGGGTTCAATATATCCAGAACTACTACTATTCACTATCTCTTAAAAGTGTTGCTTATTTTTAAAAAATATGACAGTATAACATAAATTGTTCTTGATTTGAATTTAATATTACCTATCCATAAAGGAATAACTTTATAAACACGCAGCATTTAGATCTGAATGGTTTTTTATGCCAAATGTCATGTAATTTAACATCAAACTTATATTAAATATATGTTTTATTTTCAGCTGTATTAATTACAGTCACCGTAGTAGGAGTGTTGATTATCCTAGTGGTGACCATCTGGGCCTCGAAATGATGCTGCAGTCAGAAGAATCTTACGAATCAAACATTTATTATTGATTGCATGCAGGGAATGCCAAGTTTACATCAGGTAATTTATCTATAATGTAATACAGAACATTTTGCAAAAATTATAGTAGCTATATGTACTAAATTTCTAAACAGTATCGTCAGTTAAAAGTGGTTAAAAGGCCCGCCTCTCATGCACGAGGGCGCGGATTCGATCCTGGCCCTGGCAAGCACCAATGTGATTTTTTCAAGTCATGTGTACTTTCTAAGAGTATTAAGACACCACTGATTAATGCATTCCCAAAGAGGGTTGATGTCAGGCAGGCGGCCGATGGTAAGAACAAGTAGCCAAAACTATTCACAACATGTAAGGCAGACCCTGGCTTAAGCTGAGAAAGTTTCCAGGTAGAAGATCGTTAGTTATAGTATCAATTCAATAGAAATTTTTTCTTCCAGGGTAATGTTCTACCAACATCAACAAAGAGCTGATAGACGAGCATTGATTGCTGAACGAAATGAAGCAGCAGAGACTTGTAGCGTACAGAATGCTTCACTGCCTGATGTACCATCAAAAGTAAGAAAAAAAATAAATTGAATTAAATATTCAATAGTCACCACAGGAATTCTTATAACTTGATATTTCTTAGCTCCCAGTTGGTTTTTAAAAACACTCATGATTTATGACCTCACTTAATTAGACAACATTTTCATCCTCCACATCTTAGACAGAGAGTCGATCTTATATTTATTACAAATACAATTTAAACTAATTAATGTTTCATGTGAAGCTTCTTGTGTAACTTCAATGTTGAGTCATGCTTGTTGTTCATGAAGTGTGTATTCTATATGTATGTATGTTTTACTTGTATTCTATTCTATTGTAGTCCGGGTGTACATCACACAGTAAGCAGGCCCCGGAGCCTCCCAAACACTCCCCTCGCCCGCCGCCGGCCCTCGTGATACCTCGAGCGAGATTACATGCACTACATGACAGGGTACCATGAACAACATGCTACATGTATAAGGAACACATAACACTTGCTAGGGATAAGGAAAAACGGTATATAATTGAATAGTATATACTATATATGTATATGATAGTTTATATTCTTGTATTGTCTTTGTAATATGGATAAATATACAAGTAATGACTTTTGATAGATTAAGATTATTATTTGTACATTATGTTACAAATTTATGTAAATTATTTATATTTATATCTAGGCACTTAAAATACTTATGATATATAATATAAAATGTCATATAAATGTACATATATGTACTTACAATAAAATAAACATAATTTATATTTGAAAATTTATTTTTATGTTAACACCTGTAAATGTAGAATAATGTTACATGTACTCTTTTTGTAATTAAATAAATAAATAAATAAAATAAATAACTGAAAATTCTAAAAAAAAATTAAATTAAGTTAAATATCAAACGGGTCACGTCCATACATAAGGAGGAAACATTGTTAATATGAAAATTGAGATATGATTGTAAATAGATCGACATTTTTGTACTCCAAATTTGCGAATAATATTCAAAATGTACTTAGGTACGTATGTATTTTCGTGAATTTTTTTTAAAGCCATAAAAATGAATTGCCGCTTCTTCCTAGAATAGTAGTATAAAATGTTGGTTGTTAAAACATTAACTAATAGAACTCAAATGTTTCAATTAAAATGGATAGTTGTTGGAATATTTATATTGGTAAAGTTTGCTTTTTAAATGAGGGTTTTTTCCGTTAACAACTCCAAAGAACAATTCAAACTTTGGTTTTCGGATGAAAGTGTCTTCTCTTTAAGAAAATAGTCAACAGGGTAAATTTTAGTATAACAAATCGCGTAATCGATCGTACTTTACTAAGAAAAACTATATTTCTGTTAAAGAAAATCATTGAAAACAACTCTCTCGGTTGTAAAATTCATTTAGTGTTTGAGGCTTCGACAGTCCTATTATACTTATTACGATAAAACATCTTATAACGATGTGTCATAGATTATACTAACGATAAAAAAATCTTAAGAACTAGGTATTAATTTAAATAAATTTTGCTATATTTTGTGTATTTGAATGCAAAAAAAAAATCATTAACAGGTGCACTAATTCACACAAGTATAATATAAATGTTTTCCAGTACTAACCCAGTAGGCAGTAGATACTCGTACATACAGGATTGTATACTAATTTGTTCTATATTAAAATAAAAATTGGAGAAATAAATATATGTATGTTTTTAATATAAGTCAACTTTTTCAATGTTCATTAAATCCGCGTTGGTATTAGATAGAAAAAATAAACATATGAGTTAGTGAGTACGATAATTCCAAGTACCTTAAAAAATATTTCATATCTTAAAAGAACTTGGCAGAAGATTTACTGTGGGATTAACGGGACCTACATGGATAGGGTCACTACACGGGGGTTGGGTCAGACGGCAGACCTGTAGTTACCGTAGTTCTGGCTATGATAAGTAACGTAAGGACCTGCCCGCCGCGGCGGTGGTTATATTCTCCAAGATACAAAATCCCTTGCAATAATTTATAGCCTAAAAAAACGAATATGGTGAAATCCGCGAATAAAATGAGAATATCCAAATTTTAGTCCTTGTATCGTAAATTCTTAATTAAAGATGTTGCCCCAGCGATGTTTATTCGTTATATCAATATGTAGCACTTACGTAACAAGAAGGTTTCGGATTTAAAATTTGTTTTGTGCTTTCATTTTGTTTAAAAATTTTTATCATTGCTAGATTATTGGGAAATATTATCAATTTAACAAGACCCATTCATTAAGTTTTGAGGTAGTAGTAGAGGCTAGCGATATATCTACTACTTGAAGGGTTATTAAAGCCTTAAAATTATTGTGACAGAATTTCTCGATTGTAGCTATCCTGAATATATCTTTCGTTTCCTTGTCTACTTACTACGACTTATTTAAAGGAAATCACCAAGATTCTGATACTACGTCATAGACACTTTTTAATTCCACAAACCACAAATGGATTTGTAATAACAACTGTATAAACGTCCTAATTTGTAGTTAGTTTTAATATGTATTTATATAACATTCATTTTTTAATACTATTAAATAAGTTAATAATGATGCTGTTCGTATTGTATTTTCTATCATCAAGAGCTTTAGCATCACAAATATAAAGGCTTAGATTTTTTTGTTTCCACAAATTATTTGAATCGTTTTGTTTTTACAATGTTGATCAATGATAAATTACATATATTTCAGGCAACCTGTTATTGAGAAAGTAGAACTGTCTAGTTTGACGTATTTCTATTTTAGTTTACAATATACTTTATATTTTATAGTGTATAATTATAATTTTTTTTAATATACATAAGGATTCGTAATGTAATTGTAATTTCAGAACAGCGTTGTACATAATTTTATCAATATCGGTTAATTCTTGATTAACCTTGATAATTACATATATGAGGTAAAATCATATATTATTAAAGTTAGTTTTATTATTAAATAGTCTGAATTATTAACTTAGGAAGACAAAACCGTTTTATATTTTTAATCCAGGTCCACGGAAAGACGATTAAAACAATCTCTGAAACAGGACAAAGGGTCCGGGTGTGAGATACCCCGGTTGGATCCATTCTCTAAAGAAGTCACGCAGTTTTGATAAGGACATACCCAAGGTTATGTGTTTGGGAACAGATTGGGTTAAATGTTATGTGAGTTAATTTGATTTGGATACTGGTTTTGTAATAAAACCTGATATTAAACACGAAAGATAACATATATTCTATGAATTAATATAATTTTTTTTCAGCATTCTGAATGTAGGGTAGTTCCCAAAATATTCAATACCACCGATAACATAGTTATGTTCATACCAAGACATAATATATGAGAGTGATCAAAAATACACAATCGGTCCTCCCACAGAGGTCAGAGGTGATAACGAATATGTCCTCACTAAGAGCGCTCATGTAAAGGTTAAGTGTTCAGGGAAACATAGGGACAGGTGAGATTATGTGTTAAAGGCAATAGAAAGTGCAGTGAAAAATACTTTTCAATAATCATGATAACGGGAAGACTATCGTTTAGTCTTAGTTTTTATAACCTATTACTGCTGTTTCTTGAGATCTTTCACTGTGGTCAAGTTATATATTTTTTTGATTAGTAATTTTTCAGATATGTTACTTGCTATTCATATTTTTTTAACAGTCTTGATTTTTTTCACTAGTATAGACGTCACGTAACAATCTATATAATATATAAAAGAAAGTCGTGTTAGTGACTCCACTTATAACCCAAGAACGGCTGAACCGATTTAGCTGAAAATTGGCAGGGAGGTAGTTTAGAACCAGGAAATTGCAATAGGATACTTTTTATCCCGTTCGACAGCATTCCCGTGGGACTTGACATGAAACGTCAGTCACTACATATAACATGTGGAATAACGAAACACAATTGACAGCTATGCAATTGACGTATAATGACTGATATGTAATGACGTATGGATGACAATTTAATATTTGTAAGAAATCTACTATATAAAAATAAGTCCGGTTTTCCATCCTGACGCTATAAACTTCAGAACGAAAGAATCAAGAAAAGGGGGAAAATCTTTTTGTCACATACAGCGAAATCATACATAACAAGTACTACAAATCAATATTTTAAGTAGATGGTGCCTTCGCATGATAGGTACATTGGTTGACTGCTACTCATTTTTTCTCTTCTCAGTTAATTTAATGTGACAAACCGGTATTGTGTTTGTAGTTTGAACTCTGAAAACCATTTAGTATTTGCGGGATAAATTTAGGAAATCATTGTTTTTCACATGGGCAGTTATATTTTGCGTGTTCACGAGTTTTGGAAACTATACGCTTTATTTGTGTTAAAGTTAGACCAAAAAACAAAAAATGTGGTTTACTAAGGACCACTTCAATGAAACGGATAATTTGCAGACACGTATAACGCTTCGATTTGGTACCTACTTTGGATTCACTTTCATTTACTTAGAGAAGTTCAACTAAATAACACTTCATTTTTGTAATCGAAATGAATTCATTACTGTTGTGAAATGAAATAAAAATTTTCCTTTTCAAACAAGTATACAACAAAAAAAATTCTTCATCTTTTTAATCACCAAATTAAATGTTATGTAAAAGCCTTCTGGTGGCAAAACGGAGTTCGCCGGGTTTACTAGTTTTGAATAATTTGTTACTAATATAAATATGAACATAATGTTTCTATTGTATTCACCATTTTCCAGTATACTCCCTTCCAAATGTATCGGCCACTCTCTCGGCTTCCGTTCCACTGTTCTTGAAAAAAAACTCCCTCCGAAAGGAAGAGGTGACTCCTTGAACGTGCTCATCCTGGCATTCGACTCCACCTCCAAAAACAGATTCATACGAAAAATGCCGAAGAGTTTTATAAAGTTTTAAAGGACACATTGGGCGCTACGATTTTGAACGGGTATGTAACAAAAAACATGATATTTTGAATGACATATTACGGGGTAAATTTTCTTTGTTGTTTTTCTTAAATTTATCTGCATCTTTTTAATGAGAAATTTTATCAGAAAACCAAATCTAAAATGGTAAAAACTTTCCATTTTGTTACCTTACGTTTCTCTTGAGGAATTCTAATGTTTAATACCGACCCCAATAGTCTTAGTAACACTAGAAAATTTCAAAAATATCATATACAAAGGTACAACATAGTAGGCGATGGGGACGCCCCGCCGCCCTGTTCCCGATCCTCACAGGGAAGACGGAGTTGGAACTGCCTGACGTGAGGAAGAAGATGAAGAACAACAGAACCTTGGACGACATGCCCTTCATATTCTATAAACTGAAGGATGAAGGGTGAGACTTGGTGGATAGGGTGTACTTAATTTTGGGGAAATATAATTAACGTCCTAGTCTTTTTTATCTTTATCTTAAAGTAATCATTCACTCTTCATGAATCACTTCAAAAATGAACATTAATACTAAGAAAAATTAAGACAGATATTATTGAGAAAAAATTTAAATGATTTTTGATTTTCAAAATGATATTATTTACTTAATCATACATTAAATCTTCTTTATTTTGTAGTTCGTTTCTTGACAATTAATTATTAATCTATACCTTTATTCCATATGACTTGTGCAAATTATTTTTAGCTACAAACGAGCAAAATGCATCACAAACTTACTGATGCTTAAAGATCTGTTTGATGTAAGCATAATATGTATGATTTTAGTTACCGAACAGCATTCTTCGAAGACATGCCCTGGATAGGAACATTCCAGTAAAGATTCAAATGGTTTCAAGAATCAACCCGCGGATCATTACTTGCTATCGTTTTATATGGAGGAGTCAAACGGTGGCAAGAAATGGTGGACGAGCAGCTTGAACAAATACTGCGTGGGAGATACTCCGCAGTATAAAACTCATGTTGGATATTACTGATCAGGTGCATGGAAATTATTCTTTAAGTTTTATTTAATAAGGTATATTTTTGATTGGTTCATCATAATTTTTTAATTAAGTATATAGAATATTGAAATACTTACTACAATTATACGTTTTAGATTTTATCTGATACAATAACTCAGTTATTCTGACGGTGCTTAGTTTTATAAGTCAAATATTATTTTCCTGTTTTATCTTTTCATTCGTCTCCTTTTCAGTTTCTTCGTCTGGATGGAAAACGTTTTGGTTCACGTTTATAGTTTGACATATCCCATGATGACTTCAACATGATATCTATAGCTGATGAAGACACTGCGGAGTATCTTACAAGATTCCATGACCGATATAGAGAGGACACCTTGATAATTGTCATGAGGGACCATGGAACGAGGTAAATATTATAATTAAATCAAATAAACAAAAAGCAAATGATATATGTAATGTTATTATATTTAATTTTTTACAATTGTATTAATTGTAGTACTCATAAATAATCATCGAATTGCCTCTACCTTTTATTTTTTCGTTATGGGTTAATGTTTTAAGAGATTTATTTAAGAAAGTATCATATGTTTTAATATTGCCATTCATTCTTTGACATATAATTTTAATTTAATTTGTTTTTGCTAATAATATAATACGATTTAGCAACTAAACTGATAAACCCTAAAAATAAATTAAAACTTGACTCGTTAAAGAGATCCTTAAGAATTATCAATAAATAAGCTTGTCACACAATGTTTTTACCATAAAATAAGGTACGCAAACGTTCGATATACTCTCCAAGGGAAACTGGAAGAGAGATTACCTCTCATGGCGATCAGACTTCCAGACAAACTGAAGAAGAGGAGAGAACAGAGGCGGAGAAGAATCTGAAGGAGGACGTGGAAGTATTGACGACACCTCACGACATATACGCTACGGTGTTAGATGTACTGGACCTGACGCAGTTCACTAACACATATAGAGTTAAAGGAGCCGATCTGAACAGAGGACTCAGTCTGTTGGAACCGGTCAGTAACATTATAATATCATTGATCAACTCGAGTTAACATGATAGTTTAGTTTGAGAAACAATTTAAATGAGTACTCGCGAAAATCTTAGATCTCATTACAAGCCTTAGATTTTGAAAATTATTATTTTTTTTAAGTTAATATTATGTAAGAAAAAGAAAATGCCAACAATTTTAATATTTTTGTGATCACTTGTAATAATTAAGAAAAAAAGCATTACAGTAATAAAAATTTTATTGCTTCAATTAAAGAAGCTTATTATTTATCTTTTTTTAATTAAAATTTTAAATAAATTTTCGAACATTTATGTATATCTTAGGTGTTGTTTAGTGATGGTTGATTCCAAGTGCCGTTTGAAAAAAATCTGGATATTGACAGTTAGCAATGAAATAATTTTAGAAATTTATTAAGGTTCTAAGTTTTTATTTGTTGCGAATGTACTGCTCATTGTGAAGAAGACTATACTGTTATCAATTATCTCAATCATCGACATAAATACATAAACGTAGAAATATTTTCAATAAAGTTTAATTGAATCTACTGTCCATATATACAGTTTATTAGATGATTTAAGTGATACCTAGTGATAATCATTGGTGGTTGAAGACTAAATGACTGAAAGTTCTATGTTTATAATTTCAGATCGCAGTAGGACCTGGTGTCGGTAAATACGAAGCATTAGTGACTTATGTTATCAACGAAAACAGATTTGAGATAAATTCAAGAGACATATCAAGGACTAACGCGTAAGTAACAGAATTATTAAAATCTATTTGTCTATACTGGGTGCAATACATAAACTAATGAGTTTTAATAAGAATTGATGACAGCCTCAAATTATTTTCACAATGCATCCGTCATTATATGTATATATATATATATATATATCGGCGCTATCAGCTTTATATATTATATAATACAAGATAATATACTAATAATATATTATATATATTACAGTTACAACAACGAGCCGAGCTGTATAAGCGCCACCCACCCTCACCTCAACATGTACTGCTACTGTAACCAATAGACATTAACAATATTTAGTATTAAATGAAAACATTATATGAATATGTTTTTATATTATATGTGAAAAGAATTATATATATAATAATAAAATACAACATCAATGTACATGTTATTCTGTAGGTGAATATAATGTTCTACTGTGATTGTTAATACACATGTCTTTCTTTATATGTAATATTATATAATTGGCACAAACTATTGTTTTAGTATCAATGAAGACATGTTTATACTCGGTATGTATTCAGTTCAAGTTGTTTATAGCGGGGAGATGTGTTAGTGTTCCTAACGTTAATTTATTAGACCTGTAACGTTAGTATTATCTGTATATTAACCTCTCTTATAATTATTAATATTATTATAATAACTCGGTAAGATAATAATCAGTTTCTGTTGTAATATATACAAAAGTTTACCAAATATTTTTTTAATTTATTCGTACTTAGAATATGTTGTTTTTGTTTTGGTGTTATTTATAAGATATCTAAATTTTTCTTCACACTCTTTTTGTTTTCTAGTATATTTTCTTTCGTATTAGTAATTTCGGCATTTTTTAATATTTTAGTAAAATGTTTTATTCTTGTAAATGATGTTAATCTGAAATTATTATCAACGCCATCTACATCATATATTTGGAACTTCATTGCATAATGTTTAAAGTATGAACATTAAAAAGTGTAAAATTTTGCAAACATGTTGTATTTGATCGTCTTCTCACATTATATACGTCTAGCTTACCTCTTAAAACTTGTGTTTTCACATATTTTTTTTAGGTATTAATTGTAATTCTGTGAATTTGTAAAACTCTTTAGAAATATGATTTTTGTTGATTAGTTCAGTCTTTAATAATATGCTTTTCTATGTCAATTTAACACTTTCATTTCTAAATTAAAATCTATTGTTGAACAGTTCTATTTATTTATGTAAAAATCTCAGTTACCAATATAATTCTCTGATTATTTTTAAATTTTTGGAAGTGAAGTAAAGTACATAATAATAAAATAATATTGTAAATGATATTGTAAATTATAAGGAGTTGATGTATAAAGAGTCGCGGATACTAAATAATTATTTTAATGTATAAGTTCCTTAAAACATAAATACCGTTTCTTAATGGGATTCGTCTAGTTTTTATTTGATTAAATCTAGCCAAATATAAATCTTGAGATTTTTGTCTGTTTTGTTGTTTGCTTTCAAATAAATTTGGATTTTGAAATTGGATTGCGTTTTCATATTTGAACCTCATGATTCATAATTTTTAAAATCAAGATTTATACACCGACCTCTTCAAAATATTCACGAAATTACAAATGGCAAAGTGCAATAGGAAAGTGACTTCTATATGTGAAAATACGTTTTGAATTTAGTATAACATAAAACTGCAATATATGTTACTGACATTGAGATTTAGTTTAGCGTATTTCTAAAGTCACATAGTCGCCAGTGATAACAAAACCTTAAAATGTCTTGAAATTCCGTCGCCATCAATCTAAAACTGACTGAAAGAAAATCATTCCTTTTGTACATGAAATAGTGAAGAATTGAGACGATATTACTTGTAACTTAGAAACCAAAAACTCTTTAAATAAATATATTGAAAATATGAAACTTTAAAATGCGTGACGTTTATTCATTCGGTTCGGTAGTTAAAATATTTAGTAGAGGGAAAGGCAGCAAAAGCGAATACATCAAACCTAGGGACAGCTCTAAATTTTGGAAATGGAGCTTTCTGGTCCCTAGCAAAAATATTCTTGCGAAACTTCTGTCAGCTCAACTATCGGGTACCATTTAGATTACCCGATTTTATGACAGAGCTCCTCATTTGTAAAGCCAGGACTGTTTATACTTAAGTGGTAATCACGTTTACTGTATTTATTTATATCAAAGATATTTTTTGTGAAGAAATATTTGACAGCAATAAAATAGTAAACTGAATGTCATCAGTGTCAATCAATATTAAATGGCTGTATGTTTTTTGTAAAAAGCGCGTGTGAATTAAATTCGTATCTTTATTTTGATCTCCTTTTGATGTTAAAGAATGTATAATAATATTTTTTTAATACTCATTTGAATTCTTCTGTGATTATTTGATAATAATTGAGATAAAACTAACTTTATAAAATTATACCATAATATATATGAGCATCTTCTATATATTTAAAAAAACGAAATATTTAATGTTTTGCAAAAAAGAGATTTAAGATATAATTCGATCAATATAATTACTAAATGTTTGGTTTTAATACTGTTATTAGTATTGAATTATGTTAGTAATCAAATATTTTCACTTAATTCTATTATAGATCAGTCTCCTCTTAGTTCATAGTACGTTTATCCATACTTATACTTTCACTGAGAATCGTTGTAATTACTGAACAAGGTCTCTCACGAGCGATCTGCTTTAGGAAAGCTCTTATTGACCTTAGATCCTACTTCATTGATATTAAACAATATACATATATTGTTTTGATTTATATAAATACGTTGTTATTTATAATTTAATATCAATAATTTACGTAAAGAAATTCAAACGAGTAATCGATTTATTCCTTGGTAAATTGATACTGTCAGCTATGAACATATAAAGTAATAACAGTAATATGTTGAGGTATTACAGAGTTATACTAATCAGGACACGCTTTAAGTCTTTCAGGTCACTCGTCTCACAGACGCTTGAGTTTTCCGTCAGAGGGCGACACTGTCAGGACACACAAACACTCACATGAGATACAGAACAGTGACTAGAACAAGGTTATGTAACTTATTAAAAGGTGATTATGAAATATTTGGTTGTTGAAGACGATAATTTATTATAATAAATATACCTACTCCCTACGTTTCAATTGCTGTAAAGTAAAATTAAAATCACGTATGTAGTATATCCGAAAATTATTAGTTTCATTTAAATTAATTCTCGTGAAAACTTAGATATCATTACATTCATAAGTTCTTATTTTCAGTATAATTTTCATAGAGAATTAAAATAAATTATTAGTACAAATAACATATCAGAGATATAAAGTCGAATATTTATTAATGATTAAATCATTCAATTAATATAAAACATTTTCCATAAGTCTGTTCTATTAATACATTTCTTATTATTTTTAATGAGTTTTGCAACTTTATTAAATGTTCTAAATATATCTTTCTGTATTACGAAAAAAAACCAATTAAATGTATGTCGGTAAGCGATCTCGATCATACGTTAGATAAAGTCGTGAGCTTCATCAAACAATATCATGTAATTACATTGAGGTCAGTTATCTGAAATAAAAAGCACTAAACGCCTCACATTCCGTGTTACTCAAGAGCACGTGCTATGCTAAGTATTTTGATCATCACTCCGAGCAAGGACGTTGGTGAAGAGTGGTCTTACACTTGTTATGTTCTTTTTGTACTTTGAATAAAGTTATATGTGAATTACATAATTATACTTAGAGAGAAGATTCTCATAATCAGCATGTTATGTGTGTGTTATATATATACAGGGTGACTGGTGAATTACTATCGATACTTGAGGACGTGATATTTGACGATCATATATGACAAAATAAAAATTAATATATCATAAATATTAATAAACTTCTAAGTAAAGTTTAACCAAAAGTTATGTAATTAATTACGCATCGTGTGAACACCCTACAGATTATACACACACACACACACACATACGCGTGCGGCGGCGTGGTGTTGTATCAGCACGCCGCCGCACGCGTCCACACTTGGAACGTGTCCTCACTTTATTTATTTATACCCTAGCTGCCTAATTTAATACTTACGTTTTATGTCCTAGAATTTAACATTTTAAGTTTATGACCAAAATGATTGATATATTTCTATTGTGCTTTACAACTGTTTTTATATTTTTGTAGGCTTCAAAAATAATAATAAAAAAATGGTAGTATGAAGAATAAAGTAGAAATTAATAAAGACTTGATTAAAATATAATATCGATACCCATAATAGGGAACATAAAATAATGTAGTAGATAAAATATGGTTTGAAATAACTCATAAATCGTTTATGATAAATATTTTAATGTTGACATTTTATGAACAGATTTTAACTATAAACTTATTTAATTAGTAATAAACTTAAAACTGATGTATATGGAATATACAAGAAACGAACAAAATGATATAATACTTTGGAAGTTAAAAGTTTTTTAATATCTAAGATTTTCGCGAGTACTTACTCATTTAAATTAAACTAATATTTTTCTACTACTTTTCAGCAACTTTTTAGCCGAAACGTCGGGAGTATGTAGTTTTCTAATCAAAAATAAAACGCGAAGTAAAATCCGAAAATATTAGTTTCATTTAAAAGTTCTTAATAACACTATGTACTGTAAACGTTATTTGTATTCTTATTATTTGAAAAGTCTGAACGTGAGACCCATACTAGAACAAAAGAGAGTACCTACCCTTCTCTCTATTTTTGTGATAGCGTAGAAGGTGGTAGAATTTGCTATAACTTGGGCATTATATAAATGTGTGCTGCTATTGTAAAAATTTTTGAAACGTAAGGTTGGGTCCGTATCTGAAAGGACTGTGAGTTAAGGATGTTTGTGGAGAAGAATACTTGTCTGGAGCCGCTTTTTGGTAGTACTTCTCAAAATAATGATGGTGGTAGTTTCGAAATTACTTTTACATCAGGTGCTTTGCGCATTCTATCAAGAAAGTCTTTGCATTATGACTGCGTGTTAAACTTAACAAGAAATTAAGAGGTCAAAAGATTAAGATATATTTAATAAGCTTATTTTGTTGTAGTAGTAGTATATTTTCAATGAAATTTTTTTTAAGTCATTGCCTTTTTTGTTTGTCCAAACATTGTTTTAAAAGATTATATAAAGTGCAGTGATTTAATGTCCTGTTTTGGTCTGAGTCCCTTCTGAGTGGTTGTATACTACATATATTTCATTGGCATTGGTTCAAAGGGAATCAAAGAAAACGACGACTCAGGTCTCGGTGTCTTGTCGGTGTAAGAATCCTACAAGCATTCTCCTGTATAAGTTTGTTATACCGAAATACAATCGGTTTCTGGTAGAGAAATCAAATTAAAACAAAACTCGTGTCCCTTTTCTCCATTTTATAATTTCAAGTTTATGACCAATATCACAACGGAGTATCAGAAATATAACAGAAAAAGGTTTCTTTATAAATTTATATTCAATTTCATTTCGTAAATCAAGTTCATTGTTTATTCCTGATCATAATATATTTAAGAACTCTTACTTCACTAGATGTAATGAAATGAAAAAGATGAACCCCAACTAAGGAACTTTATCTCTATTATAAGGTACTTCTTTATTAAATTAAAATTAACATTTAATAATAAATCTATTTTTCTGTACTTGTTATATTAATATTTAAAATAGTCATAACAATCTAGATCTTATCTATACATATAATAAAATTGTAGAAAAGTGCTGTCTGTACATTGAAAATAAAAATAAAAAAAATAGCAGGGGTTATTGTTATGTCGATGTCGAACCCAAAAATGTAATTAACTTTTTTTTTTGTCTGTTTGTCTGTTCACGCTAATCTCAGAAACGGCTGATCCGAGTTGGATGCGGTTTTCACGAATATATTGTGGTATGCTTCAGTTATGCTTTACTGTTTGTTTCACGTCAATCGGTTCATAAATAAAAAAGTTATGTCAAAAAACGCTGCTCAAAGTCACTATTCCACGCGAACGAAGTCGCGGGCACAGCTAGTCCTACATATTTTTGATATCTAAATACATTATTGTAAAAATTAATTAAAATAAGTTTAGCAATTTCTATGTAAAAGAATGACGGACATCTGCACAACCATAAATTGTATAATGATATCGTTTTTATAATATACTACGAGTAGCTGCGCCCCGCGGTGTTATCCTCGGATTTCCGGGATTTCCGAGATTTCCGGGATGTAAAGTAGCCTATGCATTATTCCTGGACGTCAGCTTCTTGTAAACAAAATTTTATCAAAATTGGTTCAGCCGTTTTGAGCGTGAAGAAGTAACAAACATACACACACACTCACAAACTTTCGCAATTATAATATTAGTAGGATAACGAACAAGTTAAATTTAGGTAAAGAAGGAAAAAAATTCGTTATCTGAATACACTTACCTTATAAAGAATCTTAAATATTTAGGAATATGTATAGTTCTTTGAAAGCACTCCGATAGATTTTTTAACCTCCATAATCTGTTGAGTTCTGTTAAACAAAGATAATGTTTCCTTAATTATTATTTAAAGTATTTTATAACAGAGACATCGCAAATTTAATTGACAAAGATTTGATTGTTTCGCAACTCGTTTCAGGGTCTGTGTTCTGTGACACGGTTTATGAGAGTATTGAAACTGTTAACATCTGAGTAAATATTGTCTATAGAGAGCCGAATGACATTCGTTAACAAAGAGACCTAGCTGTTCATTTAATATGAGACTGAAAGACGTGCTGAGGTGTCAGAGTGGTTAAGGAGTTGGACTTGAAATCCAATGGGTTTTACCCGCGCAGGTTCGAATCCTGTCCTCAGCGGACTATTTTTTTTTACTTTAATTGCATTCAAAACTCTTTGATTTCAGTTATATTCTTGTTAAAACAGAATTGATAAGGAAAAGTAGCCGTAAAATGTGTTAACTTCGTTAAAAGATTTCTTTGAAATCTCAATATGAATCATTACTCTCATACCGTTCTAGGAAGACGCCGGCGGTCACCGCGTCCTACTAATGATGCTAATATAGATATATTTGTTATTTCTTAATTCATTCATGATAAAAGGATTCATACAGTTTAGGGTAAAATGTTGTAAATCATGCAGCCTGAGCTTCTAGTCTAAATATCGTGTTTCTTAAGGCAACACACTAAATAGATGTATTTTTCAGGAAATGTTCTAAGAACAAGTCACTATCAATGTTTTTTTTATCTTAAATATTTATTCGGAGGTTCAAAGTTACAGTGAAGTATGTGTTATTTATATTTGTTATATGTATAATATTAGATATATAAATATATTTACATCAGATCAGATTCCTATTATAATAAGCATGACAACTAATGTCTCTATATTTGTGTCACAGGAACGTATCGGAATGATTATCTACTTGAACGTATTTTTTATTTTTCTTTCTAAGAATGTTTATCCAGAGATTATTGGACATATTTAAAGATTATTATTTTTGAACTTTATGATTTTAGACTTGGTTATAAGTAATATGATAGCTACGGCTCTAAATATGGTGACAAGCATAATTCGGAGGATAACCTGAACGTTGCAAACACTAGCACATTTATAGTTTTAAAAATACTTTCTTGACAAAATGACTTAATAAATTGTATCGACACAATAATAAATAGTGATGATACACTAATAACATCATACGATAATTGATTGTAGGTTGTCACCGGACACCTTCTCCGTGCACCAGACTGCTGACTGCTGCTATTGACTGCTGAGCACACGGCCCACATATATGTCGCTCGCCTCGTAGCGCAATTATTGTTTTTTATATAAAACTTTTGTTTTGAATTACGTCGTATTTGCTAAATATGTAAATTCATCTATCACCAAATAAGCCCTTATTTAATAATTATAAGATAATCCTGTATGACTAGTGGCTGCGTTTGCGTAAATTTTCGTATTATTCCTTATATGATTATATTTTCTAATAATTTATTAATTCTTTTATATATATGTACACATAAAAAAACCACATTAAGTTTAAACATTATAATATGTGTATTTTTGCAATTGTAATTGATTTAGTTATTCTCTGAAATTGATTTTAAAATAAGAATTATAATACACATGCCAGGTAACGTTACCAACAGGACTGTTTAGTAATTTAAGATTTAATATACTTTTAATATAAACAACTTTATCATGACCTGCATATTATGTTCCCTCAGTAGTGTTATTATGAAGATTGTTGTATGTTTTTTATTTTCTTTTTATGACATGTTTCATTCATATAATTGGTGTAACATGACCACTATCGTGTGTTACAATCCAATTTTATTCTTTTTTATTATTTTATATTAACTATATTTATACACGACTGACTTGTACACAACGACTGTTTGTAACCGATTTTAAAAAAGGTAATATTTGTATGTGGCTATTTTTTAACTTCCGACACAAAAAGAGGGATGTTATATCTTTGACATCGATGTCTGTCCGTGGCATAGTAACTCTTATGTGGATAGCTCGTTTTGGATGCGGCTCTTCTCAATTAAAAGTCATTTTCTTTGTGGTGCTTATCTGCGTTTAGTTACTACCTGTCAAGCAGTGTAGAGTATCTTTAACCCTTTTCTCAAATGATGTAAGGCCAAGAGCCTATAATTACTCGATTGATCGATTCACACAACAATATAATAGCTAAATGACAACTTTTAAAATTTAATAACATTTTGTTAGTATGGAAGTGTTCTGCTTGTTATGTAGAAATATTTTTACACATAAGGATCTAACTACGGTCGTCCGATACAGTTCTTGATTTTTATTCGGTCATCGTACTCTTAATGTGATGTAGGTCCTAGATTTTATTACATTAAAGGATTAAAATATTAAACTGTGAGGTTTCACTTTGTTATTATTATAATTTAAATATTATATATTATAATTTATAACGAGTGTGGTTCCCTTTATTTATTGATAAGAAATTAATAATAATATAAAATAATGAGCTGTCAGCGTCTTGCGATTGATATATAATGTATATTCTGTAGAGACAGTAGCGGTGACAGGAATCAGGAGGCCGCTTGATGGTGGCGAGTGTGTTTTCCTCTCTACTAGCAGGAAGCAAGTATGGTGGTCAGGAGGAAAGCGGATTCTTTTGAATCCTAAAGATATGATGGCTGGACTCATTGAGGAAGCTTTCCCAGAATTTCATCTCATACCTCATTTTCTATCATAACCCAAAGTGCAGATAATTTTAAATATTTTGTTTAATATAAAACCAATTAAAAATGCATAAATAGGAATCGTAAACGAAACTAAGATTTTGTTTTACTTATATGGGAAATACTAAACCTGATTGATTTTCATATTATAATAAAGTGAAATTAGTCATCCAACGAATCATTTAAACTGTGGGCTATGTTTATTATATAAAGTATATATGGAGGTACTACAGTCAGATGCTTCAACAAACGCGGTCGAGTCTTGTTAGTACGGCCTTATATTTTATACATAATAAAATAAAATTAAATAATTGAATAATGAATATTATACAATAACATTTTATGGACGATTAATATATTAGTTGTGTCATATCATACAAATATGACGTTAGAAATATTCTGCTGTTGTAAGGAAAAATATGATGACCTGTTTACTGAGGCGAGGTTGAATAACGACAAGAAGAGTGACGCTCATACACACTACACACTACTAACAGAATATAATTATTAATAGAGTACTGATCCTTCATCATCATCATCATCATCATCAGCCTATCAGAGCCCATTGGTGAGCTAGGGCCTCTTCTCACATGGAGAAGATTTGAGTATTAATCACCACGCTTGCTCAAGACGGGTTTTGCGATTTCAAACTTATAATATTGAAATTATAACTCTAGGTTTCCTCAAGATGTTTTCCTTCACCGTCTGTTATACAAACATTGAATTATATAAATATTTAAATTCATTCTATTTGTTTCCAAGTTGTTGTAAGGGAGTTCTAGTCACAGAAATAGTTGTACAGAGAGACCAGAAAATAAATCTTCTTGGTTCGTTTGGTTTAAGTAAGAATTAAATCATTTAAATAATATATTAAAATGTGATATTAAATGTTTTTATATGAATCACAAGACTATCAAAAGGGTTTATATATGTATGTCTATAAAAAAAATTGTTGATTCAATAGATTTATCTATCCAACACGTTCGGACATTTTTTACTATACATACTGTCGCTGTTATTTCAAATAATCACTAAATTTATTATAATGGATTAACATTTTATATTACATTTATTGTAACTTAATAAGTAATAATAATACTACCACACTCAGGGCACACACTGCGAGCTTGTCTTTCAGTTTCAGTCTGTCTTTCAGTTCAGTTTGTCCTCTGGTCTTATAAACGAGTCACACCGTAGTCCTTGTAGTTACATGCATCTGTTATAATACTTCCAAGACTTAAACTCAGTAGAACCGAATTTATACACGAGACTAGAAGGTAGCTGTTCCGCTGTAGTGTTTGATAAATGTACCCACGTTGAATTTGACAAATACAACGACACAGTTCTTAGTAAATCTTTATTAAAAAAATCATTATGATTTATTAATTATTATAAACAAATCAATGAATAAGTCATTGGATACTAAACTTGATTGTAGTTCGGTGTATAGATCTCTGATATAAAAATAAACAAGATCATTGGTATACAGTACGAATATAACATAATAACACATATCTTTCCATATGACTTACAAATAACTATATGTTTCTATTTTATAATAATGACGAGTTAATCGAAAATGATGTCACTCTCGTTATATAAATTGTATGAAGTTATTTAAATAAAATATTTATTAAGATCATTGGACAGACCACCTCTTTAAGTCATTACAATAGCTTGATGACGCTCACACATTAAATATTAAGAGATGACGTTAGTACCGTGATGAACACCTGTATCCCTACTAATATTATAAATGCGAAAGTAACTCTGTCTCTCTGTTGAACTTTCACGGCTAAACCACTGAACTGATTTTAATGAAATTTGGTACAGACATAGAGTTGTCATTGAGAAAGAACATAGGATAGTTTTCATCCCAGACTTTTGAAAGGTTCTTTTGTAAAAACTCCACGCGGGCGAAGCTGCGGGCGGAAAACTTGTTAAAAATATGTACATATCACTGTTTCATTTTGTATATTACTTAAACATAATATGTAAGATTTTCGAGTGTATTCATTTATATGAAACTAAGGTTTTCGGATACTGCAACGTTCTTTTTTTTTTTATTATTTTTCAACTAAACAATTCTGACGTTTCAGCCCCTTACCAGTCCAGTCATTTTCTGTATTGAAAAGCGGATGTTTTTGAATTTCATTAGAGAAGGCTGGAATTTATTTAACACCTGGGACCCCTTAATTAAAAAAATAAATAAAATATTATGTCCGTAATCATACCACAATACCTTAGGAGACACAGTGACAAATAAAAAGACTAACTGACAGACACTTTTATCTCGTGTGCCCGTGATCACGGATAATGCAAAGGATCCGTAGCTTGGGTATTATGTAGTAATAAAATAAAGAGGAACGCATAGTATCCAAATACCCTATTTTCATCTGTATTTACAAAGTAATGCCTATATAATACATTTAAAAAAGGGGAACTATAAAAATTGCATTGGTAACATAAGTATTTATGTATTTTAAAATAAAAAACGTAGTTATTATATGTAGAAAAATGATTTTTTAAGATTATAACAATCAAGCAATAAATTATTTCAAAAGTAAAAGATAACATATAATAGTAGAAAGTTAAAAATCAAAGTAGATTAGAAAAAATATTATAATGTTTGGTATGTCTTTTGTACATAATAAAAAATAAAAACTAATTATTATCACCGAGTTATTATATTCATATTAATAATTATAAGAGGGTTAAATATACAAATAATACTAACGTTACAGGTAACTCAGGAAACACTAACACATCACCCGCTATAAACAACTTGAACTGAATACATACCCAGTATAAACATGTCTTCATTGATACTAAAACAATAGTTTGTGCCAATTATATAATATTATATATAATGAAAGACATGTGTATTAACAATCACAGTAGAACATTATATTCATCTACAGAATAACATGTACATTGATGTACTATTATATTATTAATTATTATATATATAATTCTTTTGATGTATAATATAAAACATATCCGTAGAATGTTTCATTTAATACTATTTATTGTTAATGTCTATTGGTTACAGTAGCAGTACATGTTGAGGTGTGGGTGGGTGGCGCTTATACAGCTCGGCTCGTTGTTGTAACTGTAATATATATAATATATTATTAGTATATTATCTTGTATTATATATATAATTGATATCATACATATATTGTTTACAATAACTTCTGAGCATTCTCATTCATTTAATAATATTAGCTTAATTTGTGCAACCCAATGGAGGTAAATAATAAAATTAACTCAGTTTGATATTTCAATAAATAATAATTATCCAATATTCGGTCTTGATTAATATTTTTGTGGCTAAGTTGCGATAGTATTAATTACTACCACGATTTCAGCTACATGGATGTATGTTACATATGTATAAGTGTGATTGACCTCTGGTATACAGTCGGGGTGTGTGATCATGGCCACTATGTCGTCTAGTGGCAGCAGACTGTGACACTTGATCTCCGTGTACACGTTCTTCCCGAGGGTACAGCATGTTAACAGCTTTATGAGGTCTATGTGGTACCTGCAAGAAATATGTATATACATAAATATTATTAATTATATGTAATATTAAGTGCATATTTATATTAGATTGTCAAAGAAGCTATCGATAAACCTTTCTTGCATATATATCTTACGCTGTTGTACCTTAATAATGTATACAAATTCGACCATTAAAGTAATGAAAATTGGGTTAGTTAATTTTGTTTTCACACTTTTCGTAATTAATGCATAATTATTTTAAATCCTTATTAAATGCCAGAGCAAGAATATAAATTTTGAAATGATCATATAATGGTATATATATTACGTGAGAGCTTCAGGCATCTCTCCCGTCTGTTTGTACTCCCTCATCATTTTGATGAAGTAGTTGAAGAGTACTTTATCATTGTAGAACACCAGCACGTCCTCGGCGGCATTCAGCATCTATAATGAGACATGAAGTACGATTAAATATATGTATTATATGTACCTTAGTACAAGTATGCGTCGTTCTAAATACTGAGCGTTTCCGAGTTTCCATTCATGAACTCAAATGATAGAATAGATATTTATTAACGAAGATAGATTTATTATTGAACAACAGAGAAAAAATCGTGTTTACATAATACATTGACGACATAAGCATGTGATATAACATAACTATATTACTGAAAATAGAATTTTATGTTAGGTAATATTTGATAGAGGAGCTTTAAAAATGGAGGTGAGCGTTTAATGCGCGTTAGATAGGGACCTCTTAAACCTACTCCTGGGTCACAAGTCCTAAGAGCTATTGAAGCTCCTCTCACTACAACGATAGACTCGCTACCACGGGAAATCATGGAATTTTAAGAGGTTTCGTCTCTTAAAACCATGCATGCTATGATGGGTGAAGGGAGAGGAACTTACTTCTTGCATGACCAGGTCCTGGCTCCTCCGTATATGGTGAGGTCCCGCTCGTACTTAGTTATAGTTCTCAGAAACTTGAGGCAGGCGGGCCTCCCGTCCGCGGGATTCGATGCAGTGTACGAAGTGCGCGGCGACCTTCTCGTTCCCTTCGTGAGCGCACAGAGCTGCGTTCTCTTCGAATATCGAGCACACCGTCTGGGCTTCGCGGATCTGATGTAAAATGTTGTCTGAATAAAACTATCGTTTTGATGCTTTGATCGCTGGCTATACTATAATTGTAAAACAATAATTTAGCGCTATGGTATATATATAATAATAATAATCAGGTTACATTTACCTTGCATATGTTACTTATTTGTTAGATTGTGCACTTTTTATTAATTTCCGGGAAAACCCTAAAAACTGTGCTTTTTTATTTCCCATACAAACGGTTTTTTGACATTAGATTTTACAACTAACTATGTAATATGTCAATCATTCTGTCGCACTTCAAAACACGGAGATTTATGGCTTAAAGATAAACTCCAAAAATATAAATTAAAAAAACGTAACAGATATTTGTGGATTATTATAGAGCGACACGAAGATCGCTGGGTCTTCTAGTAAAATATAAATGTCTTGAGATGTCAAACTAACTGTGAGTTAACGACGATGAATTCCAGTGTACGGAAAAACTAATATTGGTTTATGAGACACTGTGAAAACTTAGACATATATGTAAAAAATACCAACTAATTGTAATAATAATTATAATAAAATACGATATTTAACAAAATAACAGTACAATTGTTTATATTCAATAGCCTGTTCTTACTCCAGCGTTGAGGAACAGATCCAGGTGTTTGTGTAGTATGGCCTGGTTCTGTGTGTTCCCGTGACAGAAGTGCTGGAGGAACTCGTGCGCCAGGCCCAGCAGCTCGTCCATAGCAGCGTCGTCCTCATCATGTGGTACCTGGAAATAATTGATTACAGAATGTATTTATAACATACAGCAGAAAATTATTCTTTCCTTTTTTTGCTTTGTAGAAAATAAACGTAGATCTTAAATGATTTACACCTACGTCATGAGTGTAGCTATAGCATATTTCCGGAAACAGTTTTGTAAAAGCAACAATGGCTTTTAAGTGAGAAGATAAAGAAAAACTTAAAAAAGCAGTAACATTTACTTTTCCTGCACTTCAGCATTTTAGTATTTAGTATTATTGGTTTTATTATTACAGCAAGGAGCTAAGACTTGTATTGAAGTCCAAATAGAAAGAACTATTAATTATTGACGTGACTAGTAATGAAACCTGCCACCCTTGAGAATACTGTTTTACATTTGTGATATATATAAATACATACATACACATATATAGGGTTTAAATCCTGCTCGTATCGATATTTTGTTTTTAACTGCTCCTCCACCCACCTGCAGCAGGTCCAGCACTACATTATGTACTCCTATATTCCTCAGTAGCCTCTGTTCGTGTCTCCGCGGTCTCGAGTCGCCCCCCTCCCTCGCCGTGTTGCCCTGGGTACAGTGCTTGATCATACGTTCCAGGATCTGTTTAATACAATGTTTAAATTTATTTATTTAAAAGGTACATCAACATCACACATATTCAGCACACATAAACAAAGATAAAATAGAAAAAAAATCTAGGACCTGATATGAGTGACAATTACAGATGTACACAACATTCACGAAAAAGCAAAAAAATAAATCTTACTGTCTACCTGTTGAATTTAGATGATAATTAAATAAAAATTAAAAAAAAAAAATTTAATATCTTATGTATTATCAACAAAAACAACTGGAAGTTCTGTATTACCAATTATGAATTAACGATATTATGTTATAATAAAAGTACTGGGATCCATCAAATTTGAACTTATAACTTGTTCGATACGGTATCCTAGTCACTATGTCGACTGTGCTACTGGGTATTTATTAAAGTTGACGAATAAATTTTTACATCAACTTATCATTTGTAGTGACTATCAGATATTGAAGCGCCAATTTAGATGAAACATTGATATAAATACAACTTAAGTCAACTACTGACTTAAGTGGCCTAGTGGTTAAAAGGCCCGCCTCTCGTGGACGAGGGCGCGGGTTCGATCCTGGCAAGTACCAATGTGATTTTTCCGAGTCATATATACTTTCTAAGAGTATTTAGACATCACTGATTAATGCATTCCCAAAATAGAGTTGATGTCAGGCAGGCGGCCGGTCGTAAAAACAATTAGCCAAAAATATTCACATGTAAGGCAGACCCTGGCTAAAAGCTGGGAAATTGCCGGGTAGAAGATTGATATAAATGCAATATTTATTTTGTACCTCTTTAATCTTATCGTAGTCCTGTCGATCTCCTCTCGGTGCTCGCACGTTGTCTAAGGACGCGTTTCGCTCCAACACCGCCCCGCCAGGACCAACGGCGCCTTTTATATCTAGAAAAGTATTGATTTATATATGTTTAATAATATTTATATGTTTTTTGAACAATATTCTTTCATCATCTACAGGTGATACTAATAATTATCTACAAGTTATACAGTCCTAAGTATGTAGATACCACTATTTCATGATGTATGAATGAATGTTTGTTTTTTATGTTGTTTTAGGTATAGAAAATTTATAAAATATCTTAGAACTGCAGATCATATATGTATATGGAATAATTTTTGCCGGTATATGCAGGACAATTCGAAAGAGTTGAAATTTTGAATTTATTTATTTGATAACTATATTAAATTCTCACCGCTGTGATCATCTATAATCCCGGCGCGTCCCTTATTGAACACCCACAGCTCCGACTTCTCAACGCTCTGTCTCAGTATGTCCAGGTCGACCTTGATCTGTTTGTAGGACTCCAAGTCCGCGTCAGACACTAACAGTTGGACCTGAACGGAATATAACGATAAATATATTATAGTCTACAAAGATTACATTAAAATCTCACACATATGATGAGAAACTACGTAGGATCTCTTTTTGTTGACTTCATTACTTGCATTTATGAGTTATCTTGTAAAATATTTAATATGCTAAGGTATGTTGATATAATACTAATCCTACTAATATTATAATTGCGAAAGTTTGTGAGTGTGTGTGTGTGTATGTTTGTTACTTCTTCACGCTAAAACAGCTGAACCGATTTTGATAAAATTTTGTATACAGAAAACTGACGTCCAGGAATAACACATAGGCTACTTTACATCCCGGAAATCTGCGGGTAATACCGCGGAGCGCAGCTAGTTAATTTATAAAGCGGACCTGCTTAAAAGCCTCCAAAACTTCTTGTCTCTGACTGAAATGACGGAATAGCAGCGCTAGGGCTCCTGAAACGAGACTGGCCGAAGCACCCTGGGAACACAGCTGCAGCAGAACTCTCAAAACCATACGACCGCCGCAAGCATCCAGGTCTAAACCGTCTCTGAAATTTAAACCTTATTGTATCAATATTAAGATTTAAAATATAATATCATATCAGAAACGCACAAATCACAATAGGATTATAAGCGTTATGCCTAAAAAAGAATCTCTTTTCGGGTAACGGGTTTTTCTAAATCAAAATAAACAAAGGTTAGAATTATACAGAAAACACTTCACAATAACTTAAATCTTTCCGATAATAGGATGTCGATTTTATTGTAATAGCTGTAAAGTATAATATCGCTTGCTGCGGTAGGAGAGGTAACACTAGTTAGTCCTAGTAATGAGGATTTTATTTCTCGCAAAAAAATATTAAAGCTTCTTGGGACAAAACATGCGTAACATACAAACTATTTTATTCTAACATTTCCTTAATTGTACGAAGTCCATTTCAGAATCTTGTAATGGAAATTATTCAATACCTTTTTATTCGAATAATTAAGTTAAGGAAATACAGAAATATCAGATGTCCACAAATAAGTAAAGAAATCATAGCATCATACATGCGGTTAATAGCGGTACTTTCATCATGCATCATGCAATAGATTTCAATCTTACTAACAAATCTACATTTTTTGGAAGACAGTTGTCAGACACAGTCTGAATTGCTCTGAAATAATTATTAATTTATTAATATACCGATCGTCAGTATGACGAAATAAGAATTAAATGGTTTTTCTTATCTCAAAGTGCTTCCTACGATTTTAATTCCCAATTATAGATAAACCTATGAAAGATAATTTAGAGCTAATGGTAATTTATCTAGTGTGAAAAAGAAAAATAGTAAAAATTTGATGTTTTCAAATGAATCTAATAGAAAGAAATTTACTGATTAATTTGTAATTGTTTAATAGAAGCAAGAAGTGTTCGTAATAAATACTTATAAAAGTAGTACTAATAAGAAATAGTTGAAAAAAATTCTTCAGACCGCATGTTACTATCAACCCGCCACCGATTAGTTACAATAGTACAACCGACATCTACATGAAATTATACAATACAATATAACACCACGTGTGAACATTGCCAACGAAACGAGATAAATTTTATAAACATTTTAATATAATGATACTGAACTGAATAAAATCACACATGTATGTGATTAAATTTATACATGTTCGAGTAAAAATTTAAGTTGAAGACTTTCTTATACAATGATCTTTGTATTTGTATCTCGTCTAGTCGGTGTTGGTATGTATGTATGTATGTGTGTGTGTGTCATACCGACAGCTGAAGATCCCCTCGGCCTGTAGTCCTATGGCCTCCACGTCCACTCGACCGAGAGCGTCCGGCGAGGAGTTCTCGAAGGCCTTCTTGAAGATCGACAGCAGACAGCTGTTGCGGTAGTCCAAACGAACGTCCAGGATAAACTGTGGAGAATATTTCTTGTATATATTGGGTCACTTTCAATATATTATTTTGGTCAGTATAATAGTAGTATCAAGCTGAAGAAACGTTTTTCTTAAACTTGTAAAACAGTACATACTTTCCAAGAATTGTTAGTTTAGAATACAAATAAGTATACGAATATAAGTATATAATAAGAATAAGAAATACAACACAAATTTTTGAAGAACCTTTTAATCATACTGAGATCTAAGACTTTCGTGAATATTCATTTAAATAAACCAATATTTTCGTTTTACTACAGTTGATTTTATCATAAAAAAAGTTAGTTTCATTCAAACATTTAGATCAGTATCTATATAAATATAATTAAGAATTAGAGTATAACTTTCCACGACACAGGCCTAGCCTAGTGTGGACGTCAACGTTTACTGTAAATTGCATAGTTAAGTTTGTTTTTCAAAGAAAATAAATAAATAACTAAGAGTGCGTTTGCTTTGAGTATGTGTGTCGGTTGTTGTAACATCTCCAGAACTGTTATCAGTATCGTACCTGCAGTATTTCTATAATCTTCAGCTTGGTCTCCATCACTAGTGGATGTTTCCGGGCCAGGCTGACGGGCTCCTCGCCGGCCCTCCGCCCGCCACCTGTTAATAGAACATACATTTTGATTATTTCGATTGCAAATACTGAGTCTTGATTTATCCTTTATAGTATAATCAACACTTAAAAACATATTTTTTCTAAATAACAACATACATTCCTATATATAAATCGACTAAATAATTGTAAATCTCAGTAAGAAACAAGTTTTTTAGGGAGTATTGTGGTCAAAAATGCAGATTATTTTTTGTTCTTACAGTGGTTTCAAACTAAGTGAATATTATTGGAGTTATATATTAGTAATTGGTTCTGACCTTAATATAGTTTTTATGTGTTTTCTGTTACATTTAATGCTCCAGGTCCGAGTGTGATGGAGGTCATGACTGCTCCCATATCGCCAATACTCCGGAGAACTTCCCCCTCCGCTGCAACAAATATATAAATCTTGGTCAGACATAAATATATACATTTATAGGTTCTTCCTTATTAGAAGTTAGATTTTAACAAAATGTATTTGATTCCATGGCTACTTTATATAAAACTAACAGTCATTCAGTATTCTGTATATCCTTATTTTAATATTAAAAAATATTTTACATAAATTGGCGGGAAAAAGATGATAGACTCCAAATTTAAAAAATAACAATATTTTTGGCCAGGGCAAGTATGTGTAATAATTTTCTAAAGTTATTCTGCACTATACTACTCACATATTTTCTTTTCATTTTCCTCAGCTGCGTGTAACATTAAGTTTTTAAAATATACATAAATTGAATATTATACAATAAATATATTAATTAACTTTTTTAATGTTTTACATATATCTTTTAGGATGTACGTACATGTTTATAAATAACCTATGTATATACAGGGTGACTGGTGAATTACTATCGATACTTGAGGACGTGATATTTGACGATCATATATGACAAAATAAAAATTAATATAACATAAATATTAATAAACTTCTTAGTAAAGTTAACCAAAAGTTATGTAATTAATTACGCATCGTGTGAACACCCTACAGATTAGGTATACACACACACACAGACACGCGTGCGGCAGCGTGGTGTTGTATCAGCACGCCGCCGCACGCGTCCACACTTGGAACACTTGGAACGTGTCCACACTTTATTTATTTATACGGAAATTTGGTCAAAAATGAAGTACCTTTTTTTTACATAATTCGAATGAGAATCATGTAACGAGTATTCTCCTTAAATATTGATAGTAATTCACCAGTCACCCTGTATATCTTGTTTAGTTTATATTTAATGTAACTCACATTCCACTTCTCCGGCGAGGGCGTTCGTTTCGTTCAGTAGATCGATCGCAGTCACACAGTCAAGAAGACAATAAGGTTTTGTCAGCCGAAGAAGATCGCTGAAGCTGTGTTAAATTAGAAAATTATGGACAAATTTATATTATTTATTGAAAAATATACATTTATAGACAAATGAAGTGAACTAGAGAAATCATGGTATTACATATAATTCTTTAATATAATCATCTGCACAATATTAACAGCTCACAAACTTAATTGTGTTTTCACTAACATTATCTTGCTCTATATAAGTAAAGTAATAGTTTTTCGATATCAATACGTATTTTAACACATCGCGATCGCTAGTATATTTTAGCGTCAGTACTATCATCACGGAGACTAAAACATGTATATGAAGTAGGAGTCAGTTTATTGAACAAGAATATTTATATGAATTTGTTTAACTACAAATCAATATCTTACCTATAAAACCCAAAGTAAGTTAATTCTCCAGCCAGTTTAACGACCTCAAAGGTCAACTTGTTCTGGTCGTGGTCGCTCAAGTACCACGTCCTAGTCACGTCTTTACACAAGTAGTCCTCAACGAAGTCTATGGTGGACTCGAACTGCTTCTTCACTTTTTTCCTGGTCGCGTCCTGACCGCCTTTCACGCATTGATAGCTGTGGCAGAATTAATTAATGATTAATGTAATGAAAATAATTGATATCATACATGTATTTATATTTTATCGTAGTGTCATTGTGTGTGCCGTGTATGTGTGTATGTATGAGTGTCTTTCTCAGTGGTGTTGTTGAGCTGGAACGCTCCAGAACATAATCCGGTACTTCCTTTTTGGACAGGAACGCGTTCCGGAATTAAAGATGGTTAAATTCTGACGATTCAGATGGTTGAATTAGCTAACTTATTAAAAAAAATTGCAGGTTTTTGTACATACATAATGGGTTTCGTAAGGATTTATATTCCTTTATATGGGGCCGATCCTGGCCACGGACTGAAATTAGGAGAAATCCTCCTCCTCCCCCTTTTATATATATGCATTCCAGTAAAAGACAAATTAGCACAACATCACTGGTCTTTTAACACGCGGGGTGTTTGCATGTGTGTGTGTTAATGTTGATGTGTGTGTGTGTGTGTGTGTGTACCGACTCGTTCACTCGTATGGTGGCGGCGACCTCTGCCCACAGCCTCGCGTACTTGACGGGTGTGACGGGCTCCTGAGGGTCGCGGTCCACGTGCAGGTGCAGCATGAGGCGGCAGAAGGACGCGCGGAGCTCGTGGGATAACACCGGGTTGGACATGCATCTGGAGATCATGTTATAGTTGTTCATGATATCTGAGGCTTTAGAGAGTATTCATTTAAATGGTACTAATATTTTCGGATGTACTAAACGTATTTTATGTTATCTCGACGTTTCGGTAGAAATCTGAAAATATTAGTTATATTAGTTAGCATCGTGGACTACTAACACATGGATCACAACGAGTGTGACTTTTTATTCTTCATTTTGTTATCTGAAATCTGAATAGGTAATAATTTTGTTATTTTTTTCATTTGGTCATAATGCGATAATTGATTTGAAAGATATTTCTATATTTTAGAGATACTTCGTAGTTTTCGCTATGCTTACGACGTTTATGACAAAAACTATATTTTGTTTGGGTAAATCAGCTCTTTATCAGAATCGTGAATCAATAAAATATCGTATCAAAGTACACTTTTCGAGTGATTAAAAAGTCGTTATTATTTAATAAAATGTATTGTTACTTTAAAGTACTGACAAAGGAAACTAAAAATTACTATCAATAATTCTAAACCATATGAACATACATATTTCTAAAGGAATGATTTAACTTACTCGAGTATAAGATCAATGTGATAGACTGTTCAATGCCAGGTACTGTCTGTTGAGACACATGTTCGAGAACAGGTCGAGTTGGTCTCGGTAGTAATCCAAAATCACTACGAGGATCCGAGGCTTGTTCAGCCAATGAGTTCAGTGACCGACACTCCTGAAACATGATATATTTAGTGAACAAACATTTAATTTGAACCAAAGCTTTAAATTCCCGAACGCACCCAAAGTGACCTTAAGCAATGACATTTGGTTTGTTCAATTTTACGCGGGAAAATATTTGTCTATGCAACTTGTGTATTTATATATTGAACTTAACTTATTGAAGGTGTCTTGGTTTAAGACAATAGTTTTTTTCTAATTAAGGTTATGTGATTTAGAAGTACTGGCTTCACAAAACAACTATAGTTTTTAATTATATTGTTAGAATCAAAAATATATAATTATATATACTTCTATATAAAACACTTTTAATCTTTTCTTACTGAAAGGTACTTTATTGTCAAGATAGAACATAAAAAGTACATTATGTATGCTGGTGTAGAGTTGTTTTTGTATTAGGTCAGATATGTCCGCATGAACTAATATGATAAAGGCAAAAATTGACGATGTTAACGTTTAAGTCCTATCTTTAATAACACAAGGTAACATTTATTCTCCTCGCTCACAATAATACCATGTCTACACGAACCTGTTTATTGTTCCAGTACAGCATCACCTCCCCACCGTCTCCGTCGCTCGACTCATCTGGCACTAACCTGTGTAATGATTCCTTCATTATACTTCTATGGATATTATAATTATTTTAGTGCATGACCCAATACTACATCTATATTCTATTAGTGAAAAGCGGTTACATTTTTTAACTCACATTTAATTTACAAAGATTAAATAGTTGCTTGTTATATATCTATTAATTGATTGATAGTATTGACATTTTAAACAATAACCTAAATCTATTTAAAAAAAAAAACAATTGGTTTGAATTAACAGACAATAATAATGATTAAATCTATTTTCTTATCCATTATTTAGTTCCTCGCTTCACCAGTTTATAATTTCATTTTATTTTTTTATTGCTGTAACTTGTTCATACTTTTCTGTGTAAAATATTCTTTCTTTTTATTGTAAATATCTTTTCTTATATGTATACAATGTATTTTTAAGTGCTGATGTATTTTTGATTTTATAAGTGACATATAGTCTATAATCCGTGTTCACATAGTCGTTGGGTCATAACTCAGCTTATGTATAATGTTTACTTATCAATTAATTGTATCTTTAGTTATAATCTGTTTTGTGAACCGTAAATAAATTCAGTACCTGGTCTCTATGAGTATATCAGCATTGTTAACACACAACACACTTTTGCAGATGAGTTCCTGTGTGACAGCGATGGCCTTCTTGTTGGAGATGCACAGGTCACTGAGGTAGTCCAGGTCTTCATGTTCTTACGGACTATACCTGGAACGAGATACAGGAAGTGTGTATATATATATATATATACATATAGGTTTTCGAGAGTATTATTGAAAAATACTTTCATTTTATTAGTTAGAAAACTATGAGAATCATTCTCATCTCGTCTGCCCGTTATCACGTTTTCAGTATACAGGATGACTTGTGAATTACTATCAATATTTAAGGAGAATACTCGGTACATGATACTCATTCGAATTATGTAAAAAAAATAGGTACTTAATTTTTGACCAAATTTCCGTACAAATAAATAAAGTGTTGACACGTTCCAAGTGTTCCAAGTGTGGACGCGTGCGGCGGCGTGCTGATACAACACCACGCCGCCGCACGCGTATGTGTGTGTGTGTATACCTAATCTGTAGGGTAGTCACACGATGCGTAATTAATTACATAACTTTTGGTTAACTTTACTTAGAAGTTTATTAATATTTATGTTATATTAATTTTTATTTTGTCATATATGATCGTCAAATATCACGTCCTCAAGTATCGATAGTAATTCACCAGTCACCCTGTAGTAACAGAAACGTCGGCAGTATGTAGTTTTAAAAATAGTACAATAACGAGTATGTAGTTATCTGAAAATTGTTAGTTTCATTTAAATAATATTTTAATATACAGTAAGTATATTTTTTCCGACCCTGGCTGAGAAATTGCCAAGAAGAAGAAGATCATATATACTTACCAACAAAGGTCTCTATCTCCAACAGCTCCCTGTTGTTGTGTAACAGTGCTGTTATCGTGTCCTCAGCCAGTATGTCGTAGCCGATCTGCTTCTGCATGAAGCTGAAGTGCTTCGCGATGTATTTTGCTTTGGTCTTCCAAGCTACATTTTCAGTTGAATCCCTGCTAATATTATATAAAGCGAAAGTAACTCTGTCAGTCTGTCTGTTACGCTTTCACGCCTAAACCACAGAACTGACTTTAATGGAATTTTGTACAAAGATAGAGTGGACCCTGAGAAAAACATAGGATAGTTTTTATCCCAGACTTTTGAAAGGTTCTCTTGGAAACGCGATATAACCGAACTCCAAGCGGGCGAATCTGCAGACGGAAAGCTAGTGAGTGTATAATAGACGTATTAATATCATCACTCACTTGGTTTTTCCGTAATCTTGTTCACTAAGTCTCAGTATACGGTAGCAGAGTCTGAAGATGAATTTGTAAGGCGCGTACCGTGGATCATACAGCTCCTCCATCTGAAGGAATGGTTCACCTTTAGCTGATTCTTGAAACGGACTCTGGAAACAAATACATCATGTATCAAACAGATATGAGCTCTATAGTAAAAATGAAATTAATTGAGACGAAACTAATATTTTTAGAATTATACTACACGTATTTTATTATTTTTAAAACTACATACTCCCGACGTATCGGTTACTTTGCAGCAACCGCGATCACGGACGCACGTGATAGTCTGTTATATGTTAATACTTCATAAAATATTAATTTCATTTATATGAATATTCACGAGTCTTAGATATCGTCAATTGAGGCGAGTTAGTTATAGATAAAATTACGTGTCAAGGTAAATGATTATTAAGTTTTCTTAGAGGTTCTCAATAAGATTTTGATTTGTTCTTTTAGTTTATATATTCTAATATATAAGAGTACCTGCAGTATCATGAACAGTTGTCTCAGTATGTACTGCTCCCTCAACAGTTTCTGTCTGTCTCTGTTGGGGTTCTCTACAACAAGTTCTAGAGCTTTCGACTTGTTGGGTTCGTTTTCAAAACTAGCTATAAAGTAAACTATGTCCTGGAGGAGACTCGTTAGGGCTCTGAAACGAATATTGAAGTAATAATTAATAAACATATTCTCTGGAGGGTAGTCATAGAAAATGTAATAACAATATGTTGAGACACCGACATAGGTATTTATTATTAATAAATTCATAGAAATTATTGTTACTTTAGTTTATCATTACGCGTTTAATTAATTATATTTGGTGAAGTTTCTATAGCGTCGGACTGTTTTACTCCTTGTTAAGTGAATTAATGACTTCTTTAAAGTACTTTAGGAGCTTATAAGGAAGTAGAAAGTTAAAAAAATATATATAAATTATGTGAATGCTATTTATGGTATTTTCACTGTTACTTACAAGAATCCAATTGTCAACAACAGATATTTAGTATTCCTAAAATACTATAATACGAGGGTCAAACTGAAAGCTCTTAGAACTGGCCACTTATAAACAATATACTTAATAAAAAAATAATTCTAAGATTTGAAAATAGAACTCTTTGCCAATATTACTGAGTATATAGGTATTTCATATATTTGTCATTTGTTTTACGATTTGGCGGCAAATTGAAAATTGTCTGTGTCACGTCAACATGAATTTAACACGAGAAAATTTTCGTGCAATGATTTTTTATGACTTTAGATGTCATTTAAGTCAACAAGAAAGTTATGATAGACTACGATTGGCCTTTCACGATGAGGCCCCATCTCGTGCGACTGTTTACAACTGGTTTAATGAGTTTTAAACGTGGTCGCACTAATCTCAATGATGATTTACGTGAGGGACGGCCTTCGACGGCGACGACTGAAGATAACATCTGTGTTGTGCGGCGTATGATAGAGACTGACATAAGAGTGACCTATCAGCAGATTCGGACAAGCTTAGACATCGGTATGAGTCAAGTGCACAAAATCCTCCACGAACATTTAGCGGTCAGGAAGCTTTGCGCCCGGTGGATACCTCATAATTTGATTGAGGCTCAAAAACTCCATCGTGTGGATTGGTGGCGTAAAATGGTTGAAAGATTTAATGGAGGTGACTCAAATGCTGTGTTCGACATACTAACAGGTGACGAAAGCTGGATTTACTGATATGATCCTGAAACCAAAAGACAATCTGCTCAGTGAGTGTGTCCTTTCGAGGAGTTGCCAACTAAAATGAAGAGAGATCGAAGTGCGGGAAAAAAATGGTGGCCTCGTTCTTTGGAAGGATAGGTCATTTCGCAACAATTGTGTTCGAGGATCAAAAAACAGTTTCTACAGAATGGTACACTACCAATTGTTTGCCACTTGTCTTGGAAAAAGTTCGAGAGAAACACAACCTCGCAGCAGGATCCTCCTTCACCACGACAACACCTCGTCGCACACCGCCAAGCGAACCATCGACTATTTGGCGACATCAAACGTTGCATTACTGGGTCACCTGCCATATAGCCCCGACCTCGCGCCTTGACGTGAATGGACAATATTTTGAAAAGATATAATAAAACTAATAACTGGCTAATATAATCAGTTTTTGATTTTCTAAGAACTTTCAGTTTGACCCTCGTACATGACATTTGACATAAAAAACCATTCAGATCTAAATGCTGGCGTAGATCAAATTATTCCTTTATGGATAGGTAATATTAAATTCAAATTAAGAACAATTTATGTTTATCTCGTCATATTTTATTTAATTAAGCAACATATTTTAGAGATAGTGAATAGTAGTAGTTCAGATATGGAAGCCTGTAGTACATTTTATAGTTTGGTCGTTCCAGATTACTCAAGTCTCATATGTCTCTATTTACCTTTCAAATTGACTTGACAAGTTCGTCCCGCGTACCACTTGAAACATTCACATATCATCGCGTTCTCACGATCGAAGCAGGTGCAATGATAGTTGCAGCCCGCATAGCCTATTGCGTCAGCTGAAAGTTTTTATTGAAAATTACAATTTAAAACATAATCATGTCATATTTGTACAAGTTTTATTATCGTTGGAAATCTTACAACGCTTTTAAAGTCAAATTATATATAAGGGTGATGTTTTGATGTCTAAAATACCTCATATATTTCGTGCGACAGAGTAACAGATGAAATCGACTTACAAGAACATATCCTTCCAGGGTATAGAGTGTTGACGCTAAGGTCTGCAAAACCTTCTAAACAACTACAAGTGTAAGTTCCACGAAGGTTGATACAGCGTAATAACTAATTTCAATAAACACATATCACCAGCACAGAGCTCACAGCTATAATTTTACAGAATTCGTTAATAAATTAATCCACTGTTTACTAATTAAAACTTACTTCACTTGCGCTTACTGCTTAGAAAGACCAATAACAATATTCAAAAACAACAAAATGGCGAAAAAATATATGAACAGTTTACCGACCAATCAGAGCGTCCCGTATCATTTGACAATTAACGAACGAATGGAGATAGATGGCACTTATTAACAAATCATAAATCAAATATCGTTTTAAATATATGTTAATATTTGTTAGTCGTAATGTATGATTAAAAATGTGTAAGTATTAAACAATATAGGTTTAGTTGTTATATGGGTAGGATATGCAATGCTTATTTGCATCTATGGTATGCACGTGTTACAAAATGTATTAAAATATTAGTATATATTACAAATTAAAGTCTTATACATATTGAAAACATAACTCTTAAATTATAGAAAATATTTTAGTAAATAATATTTAGAAAGCGGGTTCCAATTTAACAGTACATTAAACACATATTTGACATGTTACCGCTTTTGTACCTAAGTCTTATTCTTACTTTTTAATTATAATTCCTTAGTTATAATCAGATAATAATCTAAATACAATAAAATATATGTTTTTAAAGTTTTAACAGTTTTTAAACAAAGCTGACTCCAATATAATTATATAATAATAGTATATTAGACATTCTTTTGACAAATAATTGACGACGCAACACTTTCGTAAGTCAAATCCACACTATTCGATTATTTAAACTGTAAATGACAAGATATATGTATATTTAAATACAAATAGTATATTTAATAAACATTGTATAATTATAGAACATATATCCTAATACACGCCACTGAGTAATAAGACAGCCAAAGTAGTGTTTGTTGTAAATTTTCTGTATTTACAATTAACTGACTTGAGAGTGTTCACTTACAACTGACATTAAGGCTCTCAATAAATTCTTCAGATGCATAAATTTCTGTTCCACCAAAACTATAATCATTATTCCGTAGATATTTCTCTATAACTTTCTTCAGTCTGCTTTGGGAGCGTTCAAGTATTACGTAAAGCTATTTTGGGGGAGGTGGGGGGGGGGCTCGTAAAACGTTACGATCCGTTACAGGGGCGGGAGGGGGTGTCTCTAACAAAAACGTTACGTAGCATTGTTTCTAAAAAAAATATTTTAATAAAAACCCCCAAACTGGCAACTCTTTTCATATACGTTACATTATGTTCACCAGATTGTATTAGTCTGGTCGATATTTTTATTTGTTATTCCAAGTTTGCAAATCTCTTAATTGATATTTTACTGGGAATACCTAGATTGCATTGTAAGTCTTTTAATGTTGCTTCCGTGGTCAGTATTCGTTGGTGTTTATCCGTGAGTTCATATTGTTTATACTGTAATTTCTTCAGAAGAGGGAGATTTGTGTCAATGATCTTTTTTCATTTAATAGATTAAAACTATACAGAATTATTACATATTGTTTTACGACTTTGGATGAAATTGATCACTTGAGTGTTACATAACGTTTTGATAAGCTACAGAAAACGTTATTGTGCGTTACGAGGGGGGAAGGGGGGGGTCAAAAATATATATATATTTTTTTTTATTTTTTTTTATTTATTTGGGACAACAAACATTTGTACATCTGTGAAAATATATTTTATACAATTTTTTAAACTTAATATATGTACAAACCACACCGTTATCCACTACTTACATTAAAAAAGAAATAAAAGAGATATTAAATATATACATAACAATATTAAATATATACATAACAAATATAAATACACATACATAATTACACACATACTCACATAATAAATATATTATTTGATTTATATTATTACTGTTAACTATTATTATTATTTGCTTTTTCGGTAATGAATTTTTTTTTTTTTTTATATGCACCTATTGTTAACCCAAAAATGTCAGCATTATAAAATTCAGCATTGTACGTTTGGGTCATTTGGTACAATGGTGCTCGCTTGCCAGCATTAGTTCGACATTTTTTTAATTTCAATAATCTAGGTGTTCGTGTATTACGCAATGAAACTCGATTGGGTACCAAGAAATATATGTAGCCTAACAATTGAGGACAATTTAAATTAGAATTACAAATATTATACAGGGTGACTGGTGAATTACTATCGATATTTGAGGACGTGATATTTGACGATCATATATGACAAAATAAAAATTAATATAACACAAATATTAATAAACTTCTAAGTAAAGTTAACCAAAAGTTATGTAATTAATTACGCATCGTGTGAACACCCTACAGATTAGGTATACACACACACACACTAGTGTTTTTTTTTACATAATTCGAATAAGAATCATGTACCGAGTATGCTCCTTAAATATTGATAGTAATTCACCAGTCACCCTGTATAAGGACATTGCACTCAAAAGTTTTCTTCTCGATGCAAGACTCCCCAGTTTATATTTATCGAGCAACTTAGAGTATGACAGGTAAGAATGAAAAAATTTGTAATGTAATGAGCGCAAATACCGACGTTGCACATTTTGTATCTGATCAACATATTTATTGTAAATGGGGTTCCAGATTTGTAATGCATATTCAAGTTGTGGTCTGATTAAACTGGCATACAGATATATGAGCGTAGACGGATTTTTTAAAATCTTCAAAAATTGCGTTACGTAATACTTGAACGCTCCCTAATTCCGTCGATATGTAATTTGTATCTAACACCAATTAAAATATATGTATAGAATCAATATTAATATATATATTTAAAACGGCTAGGAGGAACCATACATAATGATTCACAATAATAATATATCTGAAACTTCTAAAAACATAAAAGAAATATAAAACCAAAAACTGTCTTCACATTTAACTGCTGAGTCAAACCCGTGTAGAATAGACGAGTTTACCCTCAAGCTAAGGCGTCCTCTGATTACACCCTATAAAGATAATTATATTTTAATTAAACGACCACTTATGACACCGTCACACAACAAAGTGATGCTTATATTTAATTATAAATGGTTCTTTGTGTAGTATTATTTATACATATACAGTAACCTGTTTTTCTCCTACACCTCTGTTTCAAGACGCTGGGTGTGGCGGGACCTTATAGAGGTGCAACACGTCAGCACACTCAGTTGCTGCTTCGACGTCGTGGTGCTGATACTACGCCTCTCACTGTTACCGCCAAACTAGACCCGATATATTCAATGTTAGATTTATTGGTGAGTAGGTATAATTGGTTGTAAATGGCCAAAGATGAAAGATGGAAACAGAAGAAACGGAAAAGATGGAATGTGTCTGCTAGTCGAGTCCTACTTGAAATAGAATTTTTATGTCTAACTCAAGTCAAACTCCCTTCAACATTCGTAAATCTGTATAATGTTTTATCTTTCTTTTGGAGCACGTTAATAGCACCTCAGTTGACACACATTTTTTGCTTACTAACCTTTGGTATTATTTTACTACAGCAAAATATTTGTAGAAGAAGAAGAAAACTGATGGGCCATAGTTAAAGGAATGAAGTCCCTTTAAACTTAATAATAGTTTTAATCGGTAATAATCGGGTATAATTAGTCTGGGGACGGAATTATAACACCGGAATTATAATAAATTCGTAGAATAATCGTGCACGTATTTTATACTGGCACAACTAGTACCTAGTGGGGAGAGTGGAGGCATCGAATGACGCTCTCGGTGGCGTGATCGGTACACGCGTCGTTGACATATTCTTGTCTTGTGATACGGTTTGAGATGTTTTTTTTTTTATAGTAAAACAATGAATACTTTTTATTTTATAAACAATTTAACCAACGTCGACTGTTACAGGTAACGATTGGTACGCTGTCTGTCGTACCAGTAATAGTCTGATCCTGTGCGATATAGCTCGTGGTCTAACTAGCGAAGTGAGTTATATTTTCTATCGAACTTGTATATAGTATTAAAAGTTTATAGTCCGGTGGAGGGGAGCGTATATATGCAGCTATGGGTGGAGCCTGTCTGTTGCAGCGTGCTGGCGAACTTAGTGTGGTGGAGTACGGCCTCGATAGAGTACTACAAACTGTGAGTATGGATCAAGATGTACACATGTACACAATGTCCAGTAATATGATTTATACTAAAATGTTTCGTATCTTATGGAGGTTCGTACTGAGCGTGTGAATCCTCACGTGCTCAATGAGGGCTGGACAGACAGACGATTGCTGTTATTGATCTTGTTACAGGTACGGAACATACGTAGGATAGATGTTAGAGTTCCTTTGTTATGAAAAAAAAAGATTGATGTCGTTGCATTATATTTATTAATATCAATGATGTGAATGTTGTAGGAGTTCAGTTAGGGCCATGGTGGCACGAAGCTCGGGTGGATTGGTTGGAGCTGACTGAGAGCGGACATCTGCTTCTGTTCCGTCATACTAGACGACGACTTGCACTTCTCCGTATTGATACCGGTGAAAAGGTAGCACATTCATATACATAGCGTAAACGATATGTCGTTTACGCTATGGCTAAATAAATTGAGTCAAATAAATATGAAATTTTATTGTTTGGTATTTCATTTTTTTAGGAAATTATCGCGAGCGGAGTTAGTTTCGTGCAATGGATAGAAAACAGTGACGCTGTTGTAGCCCAAACCCCAACACATTTGCTGATTGGTAAGATTTAATAATATATTTTTAAATTTACTGGATAAAAGTAACTTATTATGTGTACAGAATTTATTTGAATATATATAGTAAATCTTCTAACTTAAAAAATAATGTATCGTTTTCAATGTTTAAATGATCCATATTGATTTCTTATTTTGGGTGAGAATATGTCACAATAGTCCTGTAAATTAATCCTAGTTTTTCCTCATGATGTCTATATGTTACATACAGTAAGATATACATGGATCATAAGGTCGTTCCTACATATATATATGTGTTTGTGTGTGTTATAGGTACAGTGTGTGTGGGAGCCTCAGTGTGTTGTCATGTCTGAGTGTGTATCAGTCTCGGCTCTATCAGTATCAGAGCGACGAGTCCTACTGGAAGGAGGTCAGATCCAGGCCATTGTATTGGATGAACATCGACTGGCTTTCAGTATGAACCCTTTACAGTATTGACATTATTTTTATTCTAGCTGCGCCCGGATTTTTGGGATTTCCGAGGTTTAAAGTAGCCTATGTGTTTTTCCTGGATGTCAGCTTCCTGTATACAATTTTATCAAAATCGGTTCAACCGTTTGAGCGTGAAGAAGTAACAAACATACACAAACACTCACAAACTTTCGCAATTATAATATTAGTAGGATTAATGAGATCTAAGACTTCCTCGAGTATTCATTTAAATGAAACACATCCAGTCTGCCCGTGATCATGGTTGCTGTAAAGTAACCGAAACATTCTTTTCATTTATTTTTATATTGTTTGAAATGATTACTATGATGTTTTTATATAGACGACGTTTAAATTTAAAGTTCATAGTAGGATAATATTAATGTGGTGCACACTATCAACACAGCAAGACTCAGTATGTTGCTATAGTAACTTTTTGGAAAGATTAAGTTATAGAACTTTTAAGCCATTTTTTTTTTTGTATAAGTCAATAAATGAACGATTTTATTATAACAGGATTGATTTAATGTTCTAAGCGCTATTTGGTTGTCTTTTCATCGATCGCTATATTGTTAATTTGTAATGTACTATTTACTTTGAATAGATTCCGCGTTACGTAGCGGGGACTTAAAGGATTGTGCTCAATACTTGGACGCTGTGTGGAGGTCTGCGGACGTCGGGTCGTTGTGGTGTCAACTGGCTGAACAGGCGCTAACAGCTTTTATTTTTATTTAATAACATCTGTTAGATTCAAATTATTTTGTACAAAAGAATCCCGCAATAGATCTCAAGTGTAAAGTCTGAACTGAATTTCGGATGTGGTAGGAGTTTAATATCACCAAGTTCTTTGATCGTATTAATTGATGGTTTAGAATTGTCCTGAAAAAAAAACCGGTTTCGGTAACATGGATATTTCTTCAACAAAACCTCATACATTCGCATCACCTGTCCACTATTTTATAAAGACGTAGTCCTTCATTGACAAACAAACAGAAAATTATTCACAGAAAATAAAAATTACTGTACCGTTCCTACGAGCTAGAGATAAATTTAAGAAGTTCCAACATATTTAAATCGATGCGTTGAAATTTTTACATATGAATCGACATTACCTATGAGCCACCATGTATAGGTATATGATAGAAATAAAGATTGTCCAATGGTTTTAAAATAACTACTTCAATTTATTATTGGTATAATTACATTAATGTTAGGTTCAAGTAGATTGGACAACCCTGATACTGAAAAACAGTTATGTTTGGTTAATTGTTAGCCATTCAGTTGTGGTGGTATATTCCTTACTGCTCAAATTATAGAAAGACTAATATATATATACTAATATTTAAACGTTTTAGTATCTCATAATAGATATATTTTTTTCAGTTTGCGACGAAATGCTATAAAGCAGTGGGTGATGAGGCTAGAACATTTTATCTAAAGAAAACTTTCGAGTTGGCTTCAACCAAAGGGGACGGGAATATTGATGAAGGTATTTTTTGCATTTAAACGTATCGGGAACAGCTCATATATATGTTTCTTTTTGTACGCACTTATTGTATTAATAGTATTTATTTTATTAATCGTGATTATAATATAATGCATAGGTTTAAAGAGTCCCGAGGTTCGTGCACGTCTAGCAATATTTGTAGGGGACTTAACAACCGCCGAAGAATACTACGTACGTTCAGTATATAATTTAAGATTGATAAAATTTTTCCGCACTGCAAAAAAATATTAATAAAATCTTATATATAATCTTCGTTAGAATAACACTAATAATCTATTGGCCCTAGTAAAGTATTATTTTGTTGGCACAGGTCGTCTCGGCGAGGCGCGGGTCGTGTGTGGGTGAAGGGTGGTCGGGCGAGACGAGCTGCCAGCGCTCTGTTACATCACCCCACACTCATGAAAGGTGATGAGCTCCTGCAGGCTGTGCACGATCAACTAGTACAGGTGAAGAATGCATTATCAGATAGACAAAAAAAAAATAGGGAAGGAAATGGTCCTTATCAGATAGCTAAATAAAAATGCCAGTGAAGTGTGAACCCATTTGTGGGGATACCGCTTGTTGGTCTCACTAAGGATAGTCTTGTTGTACATAGTAATGAAAGATCCTGCTCAATTCGTTGTAGGTCTTAATACATACGCAAATGACCAATGAGCGTTTGTATTTGATTTAGTATTATTGATTATACTATTGTAGAGATAATGTAAGTGTGAATGATGCAAGTTAAAGACGAGGGTTATGCATTTAACTAACAAAGAATAGCAGAAGTATATTTTCTTAATATAACTGTCTCAAACATTAATATTTATTCTTATACTGTAACTCCTGCATATTACTGTACATTTTAAAAAGTTAAGATTCACTAATTAGAGACATAGATTATGAACTTTACAATTTGTTTCCTTTGTAGGAGGAATGGTGGGAAAGGGCTGGTGAAATATCCGAGCGTAAAGGTGATATCAGAACTGCTTTTGATTACTATTCTAGAGGCAACAACTACGCAATAGCCGTTCAACTAGCAAGAGAAGTCAGTGTTGTTTATTAGAAATTTTGTTTATAATTTTTATTATATCATTTTTTGTTCTTCAGGCCTGTCCCGGTGAAGTGACCAGGTTGGAAGGAGAGTGGGGCGCGTGGCTTGTATCATCGCGACAGGCGGGCGCCGCTGTACCTCATCTCATAGAGGCTGCTCGAACCGTTGATGCTCTCACTGCGGCTCTGAAGGCACATCATTATAAAAAAGCTCTTCAAATTGTACAGGTATTATTAATAATAACTGGTTACTGAGCTTTGCTGGGTATTAAGGATTCATCAGTATTTATTTTGTGTTTTTTTTTTAAATTTCGTTTAGGCATTTCTAATTCAACACGATAAGTGTTTCCTGGCACAAATCTGATAAACCGTTACAAAGATCGAACAGCTTGCATGATGAGGTCATAAGGCCGAGTATGCTAAACTTCTTGGTAAACAAAAATATAAACAACATAACTATGGATCAAAAGAATGACAACAAAGGAAGCAACATATAGCAATCAACCCCCCTCTCTCGCACGAATACCATAAACAAGCAACAGAAAAGAACCATCAAAAATCATCTTCCAACCCGGCTGGTCACCGTGGAAGATTCTGACCAAAACCCTCAAAAACGCCACCACACAAAAGGAGAGCAATCAATACGAGCACCGAACTCAAATTAAAAATCTCAACTTATAACGTCAGAACTTTATCGTCACACGAACGCTTACTTGAACTAAATGAAGCAATAAAGGAAATAAATTACGATGTAATTGGTATTGCAGAAGTCAGACGACTTGGTAATAAAATAGAGGAATATAACAATCTAATACTCTGTCACATAGGATGTACACCAGGGAAATATGGAGTAGGCTTCATAATTAACAAGTCGCTTAAAAACAATATAGAAAGCTTTATAGGTCTAACTGATCGTGTGGGCCCTGCTAAACTTAAAATTTCAAGAGTTCCCATTATCCATTATACAAGTATATGCACCGACGGAATCGGCCAACGAGGAAGAGATAGAAAAATTTTATGAAACGACAAAGCTATGGAAATAACATATAAAAATACTATAGTAATGGGTGATTTTAACGCGAAGGTTGGCGCTTCCAGAGAGGGCGAATACTCAGTACAAAAGCATGGATATGGAACAAGAAATGACAGGGGACAGAGACTAGTAGACTATGCAACTCAACACAATCTCACTATCATTAATACATGCTTCGAGAAGAACCGAAACCGAAGATGGACGTGGCGTTCCCCTAACGGAAAGCAAAAAAAATGAGATTGACTATATACTATCCAACCAGCGTAGAATATTCCAAAATTTTGAAGTCATTAATCTAAACTATCCGTCAGACCACCGAATGATAAGGGCGTCATTAAAAATAGCCAAACAAAAGCAGAGCAGAATAAAGTTTACAAACAAAAACATTTTCCAACTAAAAACAAAAGATGAAATAACAAAATATAATAACAACCTAACGTCAATGCTACCCTACCCAACCCCCAACCTGGAAAGTATAACAGTACAAAACTATTACAATAAAATAGTAAACTCTATCAGCAAGAGTTTGCAAACAGCTCGAGAAGCTGGGAAAGGGACACACAGACACCACAGAATACTATCAGACCGCACGGCTTTGTTATTGAAAAGAAGAAAAGAGTTACAAGAAACAAAAAATAAGTCACGATCTATGAAAAATGAGCTTTTTCTGCTCTCTACAAAGTATCAAACAAATACATAAAAAGAGATTACGCTAAGTATAGAGAAGATACAATAGAAAGGCATTTACAGCAGACTGGAAGTTCGAAGAAGGGCCCTTAAGGAACTTAAAACGAAGAAAACCTGGATAGAAGGACTAGGAAAACCAGGCAGAACTTTGTGCAAACGAACTGATATCATCAATGAGGCATCAGACTTCTATAGAAAATTGTACAGTGAGGCTACTCTAAGCATTAACGTCCCAAACACCAATGAAGGTAATGATGAAAGTTATATAAAACCAGTGGATGAAATAGAGGTCATAGAAGCAATAAAAAGTTTGAAATGGGAAAAAAGCCCTGGATCGGACAACATCACGAATGAAGTATTGAGACTAGCGCACAGAACATTAGCCGGGCCACTAGCGGAACTATTCAACTTAATACTACAAAATTCTGAAACACCTCAACAGTGGTCTGAATCAGACATCATACTTATCTATAAAAAAAGGAAAACCCGAAGGATATTAGCAACTACAGACCAATAAGTTTGCTTCCGAGCCTCTACAAACTCTTCTCAACCATTATAAACAAAAGAGTAAGCAATACACTGGAATCTAAACAACCAGTCGAGCAAGCAGGCTTTAGAAAAGGATTCTCGACAGTTGACCATATCCATACACTCGAACTAATTATAGAGAAATACCAAGAAAAACAGAGACCGTTATACATAGCTTATATCGATTATCAAAAAGCTTTTGACACGGTAAAACACGCAAGTATATGGGACAGCTTAAAACAGCAAGGAGTAGAAGATGTTTACATAAAAGTGATCAAAAGTATATATAAAAATAACAAGGGTAGAATCAAGCTAGATACTCTCGGACCGAGTTTTAACATAGAGAGAGGAGTAAGACAGGGCGACCCCTTATCTCCAAAACTATTTATAGCCATTCTAGAAGATACCATCAGCAAGATAGATTGGAGTAAATCAGGCCTATATATAAATGGTGAATACCTAAGTCACTTGAGATTCGCAGATGATTTAGTCTTGCTCTCAGAATTCAGCACCCAGCTACAACAAATGATAGAAACTTTGCATCTAACAAGTATCAGAGTGGGATTGGAAATGAATCTCTCAAAGACCAGGGCAATGACAAATAGATGGAGAAGACAAATCACAATAAAGGGAGTGCCACTTGATTATACAGACTCATACATATATTTAGGGAAGCAAATAAGTTTTGATCGGAAAAACAACGAACTGGAAGTGAAAAGAAGAATACAACAAACGTGGAATAAATATTGGAGTTTAAAGGAAAATTTTTAAAAGTGATAACCTTTCTATTTCCCTTAAAAACAAAAGTAATGAATTCCAATCTCCTACCAAGTTTGACGTATGGATGCCAGACGTGGAAGTTTACTTCAAAAAAAAAAAAACCTAATCACCAGCTGTCAAAGAGCACTGGAACGTAGTATGTTAAAAATAAAGAAACTAGACAAAATACGACACACAAAAATAAGTGAAATAACTAAGGCAACATATGCACTATATTACGCACAAAAACTAAAGTGGAAATGGGCTGGACATGTCGCAAGACTTAGAGATCAGAGGTGGTCTAAAAAAGGTAACCTTTTGGAAAGGCCCACCGGGTAAAAGAAACAGAGGAAGACCCACTGACACACTGGGAAGATGAGATCATTTAAGACAGCCGGCCCAAACTGGAAGCAGGTTGCACAGAACAGGGACAAATGGACAGCTTTGGAGGAGGCCTTTACCCAATAATGGGGTTCCTGCTAAATAAATATGTATACAGCTCAAATATATATATAAAAAGAAAAATATGTACCTAAACTCTATTTAAAAGAAAACAAATGTGGTTCAAAGTAATAAATAAAACGTAGATTTCAACATATGTATAAATATTATATTAAACATGTTTTTTAGGTTAAGAATATAAGTTTAGTACTTAAAATTTTGAAAGTGAAACTGTAAAACTTATTAGTAGGAAATAAAAGGCTTTTTATTTTATTTATTTATTTATTTATTTTATTAAGTGTTTCCTGGTACTCAACAACGCCATCTGCTGTTGTGTTGTTTTAAAGCAATTAGTAAAAGCAAGTAGCAAAAAAAGTAGTATTACTATTCGCCACTAGATGTCAGGGAGAGTCATATTTTAAAACGACTAATTTTTGTTATTCTTTTTTACGTAAAATAACATTTTCTAAATGATTAATGATGATAATGATTCCTAGCTAGATCGATTTATCGCCATCGTTTGAGACAGCTATTCTATGGAAAACAGTTAAGAAATCGATTATCAATGCTAATGCATTACCTCCGGATACAGGATCCCTTTAGAAATATTGCAAAAATTGTACTTTTCAATGTCATATTGGCCTTACTTATTAGGTCACAATAACGGTCAGATTCAAATATACGAAATCGAGAAGTAGCGAGGCATGAAGCAGCGGTTCTGGCTGAAGAGAACCCGGAGGAGGCTTGAGGCGGCTTTCCTTAGAGCTTCGGCGGCTGAGGATGCGATTCGGATGTGGCTGTCTAAAAAGGAAATCACCAAAGAGCTTGGCTTGGCCGAACAGCATGCCACGCATAATGGTGAGATATTTTGTTTGATAAGTGAAGTAATTTAGTTTCAATGTTCATTATACTTTATTCTGATTTACTTTTATATAACTCTTAAACGATAAGATTTAAGATTTGCTAATAAGTTGACAATAGGAGAGGTTTTGTCGTTAAATTTTTTTTTTGGAGTTCTGGCGTACATGGCTAATACTAATAATTAATTATAGTAGTGTAGTAAGTGTAGTTTTATGTGACGTGTATAGACGGAGGAGGTGTTGGTCGAGAGCGGGGACCTGGCACAGTCTGAAGCTCTCATGATAAGAGAAGTGGTGCAGCATTACAAAGACTTGGGTTCGTTCGGAAATTACTTTATTGTATCTCTGAAGAATTCCTTTTAAAGAATGACAAAATGCTTTGTTAAGAACGATAGTTTTTTATAAAATGGTGATAGCTTGTTACCTTCGTCTATGACGTATTAACATACATGACACTTTCTTGGACAAGATAGAGATCAAAAATTCATAAGCTGGGATAACTTACAGCAGCGATAGTTTGTTAAATTTAAACATCTGTGCGAGTGCAAATTAAACTGTAAGTTTGTTTATGATCTTTAAATTATTGTAAATATTTTGATTCACACCATTTAAAAACACGCCGACTGTGTGTTAACTTTGTCGTAGGTATTGTGGGTGTCTAAAACCTGAAAAGTCTGTGATGGAAAGAAGAATCATAATGTAGTTATTTCGTTTGTACTTATTATACCTACTTCTTATTATTGTCGGACGGCGGAGAGAGGGGCGCTGGCGCGGGCGGAGTATGTACATTGTGGTTCTGTCATGTGTGTG